>CM002518.2:3320000-3665290 GCA_000576495.2 Oryza glumipatula | reverse complement strand
GTGTACGCGTCGCGCTCGTCGCCGACGCTGTCGTGCTGGTCCACCGGTCCGCATCCGCCTCGTCTCGCGCCGCCGCCCACCGCCCGCAATTCATACTTTTTCATTTTGAATTTAAGCTCTCTCTTGCTCTCTCAAAGTATGACTTTTAAAAAATAAAATAACGCACTCCGAAAGATGTGGTATATTTCTGTAATTTTTTAGTACAAATTTTCTAGTTTTCTACAAACTTTTTCTAGTATCAAATTTGGACTTTACTACCACAAAAGAGCACACATCAGTGCCCCCCATCAGTGCGGTTTGACAAAATCCTGCACTGATGATGGTTTTCAACCCTAAAAACAAGTTCGCGGTTATTGATGAGGAGACGTCAGTGCTGGTATTATAATCATCCCGCACTGATTGTTCAGCAACACATTAGTGCGGTCTTGCCATAACCGGCACTAATGAGTGATACATCAGTGACGGGTCTTACTATTTGGAGCGAGATGAATGGACTTTTGGCGGGAAAATACATCAGTGCCGCCGGGTCTTAGAATACTCAGCAATGATGCCAATCAGTTCAGTGTCGGGTATTCTAATGACCCGGCACCTTAATCATAATAGTGCTAATTTTAGATATATGAACTTAACTTTTTCATACAAACTTGAATTGTGACAAAGTTTATATAATAATTGTAGCTCTCGATAAGATCTATGATTTTGTAGTTGACAACCTTTCATTTGAGTTTTTTTAGATACTCAAAATTCAAAATTCAAATCTCGTTTAAGAAGGCTCAAAAGAAAAAAATATTCATTTGCCAACAAGATTGATATGCAGGTGAGTTGGTAAGGATAGGTGTTTGTGGGGGGAGATGTCTTGAGTTTGAATCCTTGCAACGACAAAAATTATATACAACTTGCAAAAATATATATTAGTGGTTAGGGCTTTGTATATACATGAGTAAAGATGGTAGGAGTATCCAAAAGAGTAAAGACCATCACTGGTCCCTAAACTTGTACCGCTGTGTCATCGCGGTCTCTAAACTCACAAATCGATCGTTCAGGTCCTCAAACTTGTTCGACTGTGTCATCCCGGTCCCTAAAATTGCCAGATCACTCGTTTAGATTCTCCAACTTGTTCAGTTGTGTCACCTCGGTCCCTAAACTAGATTTGAATATCATCTGGGTCAAATAGGACGGTTCTAAAGACTTTATATTTAAAAATAATTCATAACTTTTTCATGTGAACTCTAATAAGACAAACTTTATATCAAACTTATAGCCCTCGACGCGATCTACAACTTTATAGTTGATTTTTTTTTATTTTTAAGTCATTTTTTTTCCCAAAATGTAATTTTAAAATTAAAATTTCAAAATCTATAAACATGCAACAATATTTTTGGGACCCTAAACAGTTTTTAATTCAAAAACTTATCAACTACAAGTTGTAGGTCACGTCGAGGGCTGTAATTTTGATATAAAGTTTGTCTTCATTAGAGTTCACATGAAAAAGTATGAATTATTTTTTGATATAAAGCTTTTAGACCGTCCTGCTTAGGGACCGGGGTGGTGACACAACTGAACAAGTTGGAGGACCTAAATAAGTTGGAGGACCTAAACGAGTGATCTGCAAGTTTAGAGACCTGGATGACACAGTCAAACAAGTTTGAGGACCTGAACGGTCGATTTGCGAGTTTAGGAACTGGGATGACACAGCGGTACAAGTTTAGGGACCGGTGATGGACTTTATTATATCCAAAAATATTTTTTAGCCTAAATTTTGAATTTGGCTCCGTCTTATCATTGCCGGGTTTAGCCCACACGCGGCATAGATGAACCCATATCAGTGTCGAGTCTATAAATACCCAGCATAGATAAGCCCACATCAGTGCCTAGTTTAGAGAATACCCGACACAGATGAGTCTATCCAGATTCTACCTAGGTACTTCTAGGTACATTTGTGCTGGGTCGGGACCTGGCACTGATGAGAAGGGGTCATCAGTGACGAAAATTTTGTGCCGGGTCTATTTCCGGCACTGATGCCAGGTACGAACCGGCACTGATGTCATTTTCTATAGTAGTACCAGTACTTTTTTTTCTTTGGGATTTCTAAACATGTTCATATACCTCAAACAACATAGAGAAATTAAGTATCGACTAATGACCTATTTATGGAGCTTCTGACGACTGCAACTTCACTACAAATCAAAAGTACCCAAACAATCTAGTATTTCGTATAGATTGTGAATCACTATGGATGTAAAAGTCAGAATAGTGATGGACACAGCTTTAAAATATAGATGTGTGGCATCTAGCAAAGAGCTAGCCCTAATTAGATAATGATACAACGACATAAACCATAGTCACTGGTTCACAGCACCAGCAGTAGCGCACTACACGAACATTGAGCAAGTTAACAACGGAAATTAGTAGTCGAACAAATGTCAGAGTCAGCAGGCGAGGTAATGGGCATAGTCACGAAGATGAGATACGATGGATGCTGTAACACTCTGAAATTTTAATAATAAATACGAAACCCAAAATTGAGTACTTTCAAAAACTTTTAAATAAATTGCATCATGCCGAGGTAATTAGTTCTTTTATTGTTGCATCATACTAACCAAAATGAAATATGATTAATAAATATTTTTTGGTAAAAACAAATATTTATCAAATCCTGAAACATAGGAAATTATAAAAAGGATATAGGATAAATATTAAATTTTGGGCAAAATCACATTTGGATAGTTAAAATTTGTCACTCAAATACTTAGGAGAGAATACAAATTTAAATTGCAACTTTTCTCAATTTTAGAGCAACCAAAACCTAAATTTCTTCAAAAAGAAAAAAACCCTAAATGCCACTATTCATTGCGTGCCAGGTGTTTGGCTCGGACCTAGCCGGCCGAACACCCAGCGTCGCCCCGACCATGCACTCCCGCCTCTCCCGTGCAACGCCTTGCCCGCCCTCAGTCACCCCCGCGCACACCCCCTGCCTCGAGCCCGGCTCCGCGCCGCGCCGAGCCCCGCGCCTTCCCACATTGCGTCGCGCGTGCGCCGCGTGAACATCGCGTCACCGTGGCCGCTGCGTCACCGCTCCAGCGTCGCATCGCGCGCCGCTAGCCACCCTCCCCTCCAGCTCACACCCAGCTAGGGCATCTGGCCGGATGCCCTAACCGGCGCCATGAGTGCCCTCTCGCCCTCCCCATCTATCACTAATCCCTCCCGGCTCAGCCTCACCCCTCTAAGCCCCTCCCTCACTCGCACCTCTCCTTCCTCTCTCCCTCCACACAACAAACCGCACGGGCCGCGCCGCGTGCTCGGCGTCGAGCACGTGGTGTGTGTGCGCCACGCCGCCGTCGTGTGGCATCATCAACCGAAGCCGGTGGCGGGGAAGTGAGGAGGTGTCCACGCGAGTTCGCCGCCGCCGTTGGAGGAAGCTGAAGACCCCTAGACGCTAAGGACCGTGCGTCGAGCACCTTTGGCCCCGCCGACGTCACGTGCCCCTGAATCGCCCGTGCCGCACTGCGTCGCCGCCCCTCGCCGTCACGCCACTCCGCGGTAAACCCTCGCGCCCCGAGCATCCCCTAGAGACCTAGAAGCAGGCGGCCCCCTCAATTTGGGGTGCACGGCGCCATAACCGTGCCACCTCCGGCCGCCACAGCGTCATCGTCGAGCTCTCCGTGGAGAGGCCGAATTCCAATGCAACCTAGGCTATATTTTTGATTAAATGGCAACCCTAGAGATCCTAGATGGTGGAATTGTGCTCGGCCGGGTTTATTTCGTCGCCATTTGTGCCGCCGCTGTACTCGCATGACCGGCTGCCGCCACGCGCCGTGTGCCGAGAGGCCGCTGCGCCTCGCCGTCGCTAGCAGTGGGTCCCCGGTGGTGCGCCGCCGCTCGCCCGACCCACAGCCGAGCCATTCCTGCTCAGGCCGGACGCGCGTTAATTTGCTCCGCCGCCTGTCGGGAGGAAGAAGAAGAGGGGAGAAGGAGAGAGAGGAGGGGGGATATATAACATGCGGGCCCACTTGTGATTAGTGCACAGTAATCACACAACTAATGACATCACTTAGAGTCTATTACGCTGAGTTCGGCAGCCTGGGTGAGCCGTCCATTAGCTTGTGATTAATTAAGTATTAGATATATTTTTTTAAAAAAATAGATCAATATGATTTTTTAATCAACTTTCGTATATAAACTTTTTATAAAAATATGCACTGTTTAGCAATTTGAAAAGCGTGCGCGCGAAAAACGAGAGGGGGAGATGGGAAGCAGGGCAACGAACACACCCGTAGGGCCCGAGCACTTATAGAAATCTAATTAAAAACACTTATAGAAATCTAATTAAAAATGATTTACATTATAGTCATGTGTTCTATAGTAATCTTGATAAGAAGATGCATACCTTTTCGCTCTTTGATAACTTGATATCTTCACAATAATAAAATTTAGAGGAGTTTAAAGGTTTTCTTTGGGTTCTGATTGATTCATAAATTCAATTGAGTTCGTGAGAAGGATTAGGTGTCTGAATTTCAAAGGATATGCACTGCATAAAAAACAAACAAATCCAAGTTTTTTTACATCAAAACGAGTTGTGGAAAACAGCAATAAGCAGCACTCCAAATTCTATTTTGGAAGCTCTTTCTGATGGGAAAACTATCAATGATACTTTTAAAGCTTTTTTAGTTATAATGAAATGAAATTGCGGAAACTCCCATAGATAGGCAACTTATAATTCACATGCTATATCTTTCTTAGGTATTCAATCTTAGCTAAGCTTTTCTTGAATTTCTCTGCTTCTTATCTTTCTCTGGCATTCATCACTGTGGAATTTACAGAACACTACAGAATTCAGCTTGAACCATGTTTCGCACAGGCAACAGCAATACTCTGGGTCAATCTGTAATATTATTAAAGATAACTTTGAGGAATAATAATAGCATTCGGCTGCTATACAGAAAGTTCGTTTTTATGACTAACTCATACTAATTCTCTCTCCTAGGCAGATGAATTATATTTTTGACTCCACCTAAGACTGATCATATGATTCCTTGTTTTTGTTCCAGCTTCTAGGGTTTCCTCTTGTATAATCTCATTTATATACTGTAATCAATGTATTCATTTATGATCTTTTAGCTTAGGAATTGAGGCCTGTGGGGGTCTCATATAATTATTGCTTTAAATATTTGTGTTGGTGGCTGTGATGATTTGTTCAAACAAAACTGTTTTTGCTACAACTCGCTGACACATCGTAATGCTGTTACAAATAATTTGGGGCCTATCCTTTTATAATTTTCATGGCACTGAAACGTACTCTTTCCTTACATCTTGCTATTATTAGACTTCTATTTCTGCAAAAATGGTGCTGACCTCAGAGCAATCCACAGACTCTGACCCCTCCACTACCAACTTTGGTTCACTATTCAATTTGGGGATACTGTTCAGTTTAGCAACAGTACTTAGGAACCATATTTATTTTTATGCAGATTACTGATCCAAATGCCATCATGGATACAAATTACAGATTATATCAGATTAATGGTAACTATATCCTCTGAATGTTTTGGTTTATGGCGAAACCAACTCCTACTGCATAGCAAATCCTTCTGCACACTCTGATTTCCCTAAAGCTTTGTTTGAATCATCATCTTGGATGATCAAGAACTTCGATATCTACTGACAAAGAAGTATAAAGGCTCTTAAATTTAGTCTACATTGACCATCATACCTAAAACTCCTAGTTTATGCATAAATCCTTCTGCATCCTATAATTTCCTTAAATCTTCATTCAGAGCCCTGAACTGAATTCAGCCGGTGAGTTTTGGGTTCCAGTTCTACTTCAAATAGAATTAGATTTTAATTACAATGGAACCACAAATTTAGTTTTTGTTTGGTTTCCAAAGGAACTACAGTATATAAATCGTTTTGTAAGCCAATTCTAAGGGTCAATTTGTGTTTGCTGATTTGCTGAGCTTCGCTGTTGTTCTTTTGTTTTTAGCATGGAAATGCAGATGTAAAAAATATTGTAGTTTACTTTGGAAATCAAATTAAGTTTAGTTAAATTTTGATATCCAACTATTAATTTCTCGAACTCATTCAGTTTTTGGTTGCCAAAGGAAATGCAAAATCCGAAAACACCATTGCATAGATGACGTTGTGATTTTCTTGCATGATATTGTCCTAGCACCTAATATACCCCTTTTTTGTTTTCTGTCGTTCGCAGGAAATATTTCCAATGGATTGCAAGTGCTGCATGAGTTCCAGCACTACTGGAATTGACACACAAGAAAAATGCAGTAAAAAGATTCAACTTGTCATTCCACAGGCTGGTTCAGATATGAATGAATTGATAAATGTTGTAGAAAACACAAATGTGCCTTCAATTGGAATGGAGCAAGAGAACAACATTATTGGACAAGCGAAATATGAGAGTAGGAAACATCATAACTCTGACAACTGGCTTTTTACGAGTCAGCAGAGGAACAAAATACCAGTGGGCTCTGAGTTCCAAGCACAAGTACCACAATGGACTGGTGAGTTGCCTGTAAACTATGATAATACAGAAACCAGGAAATGGTTGGGCACTAAGGTCTGGCCTCTGGAAAATGGTAACAGGAAATTATCATATTTTTGTAACCGTGTTGGAAAAGGTAGAGAAGTTGTTTGTGGCTGCAACCTTCCAGGATCTGTAGAATGTGTTAGGTTTCATGTTGCAGAAAGGAGACTTCAGCTGCGACGTGAACTTGATTCAGCTTTCTATGCATGGGGATTTGATCGTATGGGAGAGGAAATCGCACTTTCCTGGACAGATAAAGAGGAAGCAAATTTCAAGGCTTGCGTGCAGCTTAATGCCCCATCTTCAGGAAGGAATTTCTGGAAGCGTCTCCATATGCTTTTTCAGTTAAAGGGTAGGAAAGAACTTGTGAGCTACTATTTTAATTGTTTTCTACTTAGACGGAGGTGTTATCAAAATAGGATGACTCCAAATAACATAGATAGTGATGATGAGGATGAGACAGAATTTGGATTCTTGGGTAACCGCCTTGGTCATAATGCAACTAAGTATGATAGTTCCAAGTATACCCTTTGCATAGAAAGTACACACTGCATGGATCTCAACCAATAGTTTCTGATCAGCATTAATGAAGATGATTGAAGTTTAGTAGTTCACTTCTCATGCTGTTGAGTGTCTTGGATAAGGTTTAAATAGGCGGATTGGAGTTTTGGTGTTTAACTTCTCTCATTAATAAAGAAGATTCCAGATCCATGCACGATATAAAGAAGCTTACTGAAGTTTGGCAATTAATTTCTTCCATTGCCAATGGTTTCTGATCAGATATAGAGAAGCCGAATGAGTTTGATAGTACACTTCTCTCTTTGCGAAAAGTTTCTGATCAGATGAATGCTTTCATCCACTGATTTTCTTATGCGGACGGAAATGTACATGCTTAAGTGCAAGCCAATCATTTGAACAAGTTGCTTACCGCTGCGGAAGATTGACCGAAGCTTGCGATTGAGGTTGGGAGGCAAGTTTTGATAGAGTGTAGTGGCACTGATATGTGAACAATCACATGGATTCATTATATCCACAAGGTGAAAAAGAGAACAGTGGTAGCACTTTTACCGATGCTTCCTTGAAGGTATCACATGTACCATTTTCTAGTTTTATCCTTTGTGTAAAGTAGTTTTGCATACATTGCACAGTAGTATGATTAACTGTTCCTTGCTCTAGGCTCCCTTTTCTGTAGTATTTATTTAGACTAAGGATTAGATCCTTAAAAAGCTATGAGCATGTATGTAGAGGTTAGTCTGCAGAAACTATCACTTAAGATGTTCATTGTAGATTCAGCATGTTGATAACACCCTTCCCTGTAGTCTCCTTTCGACTTGCAATATATATGGTTGAAAAATGCCCCCATTTTATTCTGTTCCAGTTCACTAAAAAAATTATCACCTATTGTGATGTTCTTATTTGGTATGTTCCGTATATTCAGTCATGTGGATTCCGCACATACGAGTTCTTTCTTGCCGATCGACTAACCTGAGAGAGTTTTATTCCTTATTTTGTTTGTAACCAGAGAGAGTTTGTATTCCGTATTCCGACTAACCTAGGTGAAAAAGGATTAGAAACATTTGATTAGAGATTTGGATTTGCAATATCTAACTGATCTTGATCTGTTTGTATTTACTTACGTCTGACGATTCGTATAAATAACAATTAGAGATTGGAGTAATCTCAAACAGTTCATTTGAGATTAGAGTACACCACAAACAAATATATAAATTATAAAAAGAATACATGCTCCCTTCCATGTGCTCTGCAGTCTGCACAGCACACTCACAAGTCACAAGACATGGGCTGTTTGTGTAGCTAGTGAACCAAAGTTGAAACCTAAAGGCTTGATTTGAGCCCACTTAACATCTGAAGAATACCGTTGTTAACTACGATATGATAAGTGTTCCATTTGGCTATTTTCATTCTCCTTATGATCTCCAATTGTTCTAGAAACACAGGTCCATTTGTCCTATATCGCGCTGTTAGAGAATGGGTGTTAGGAATTGATTGTAGTAGTGTTTGTCTCTTGCTTTTTAATATGAAAGGATAGATGTAAACAGGTCAAATGGAAGTAACCTGTGGACCCCCGTTTTTATAACAGGAATCAATCGTGTAGACAGTACCATTTCCCTGGATCAAGTAGTCTGGTACACACGAATTCATAGCTGAAATACCGAGTACACATACCCGAATGTCTAGGACGAGTTATTACATCAAAAGCCCGCAGGCATTGTCTTAAATCATCGGACCGAAAGGTCCGGAATACATTCAAAAACAGAATAGGTAAGGCAGCGGAAATGGAGGCAGCGGCACGCCATTGCCACAGGCAACGACCGTATCTAAGACCTATTGGACCCCATCGTCTTCATCACCCTCCTGATAATAGGCATAGGGATCTTCCGACGCTTCGTCTCCAGCCTCTGATTAAGTTTGTGTATAGCAAGGGTGAGTACCAACCGTACTCAACAAGTCACCACAGTAACAATGCACATGACAGGGATATTTGAAGGATGGTTATGGTTCTTTTGCGTAAAGCAAGTTTTATAATTCTTTTCACAACCCTAAGACCTAGCATAGACTGATCAAGTTTTAATGCCAGTGTTCATATTAGACAATGACGGTTCTGTCCACCATCCATTGTGATCCCAAGGATGGCTTCCCGCCATTGAGTCGTCATGGTTTTCTGAGGATGTCCACATTCCCTACTCTCAGGAAGTGGCTCCAGCAGCATATAAATCATCATGCAGTATCCCATCCCACACAAGTTAAGAATTTAGAGTCTAGCCAAGTGTAATACACGTCCCGGTGCTCCATAACCGCGAGCACGGCTATTCGAATAGATTTGGTTTACTCACACTGCAGTGGATGTACACTTTACCCGCACTCCGCGACTGCCCAACACATGAGCCTCGTCCCAACACATGAGACGCGTCACGGCAAAGCTTTTCGATAACCTCGCATTGGCAGTACCCGCTCCATGAACTTTACATCCTCATACACTCTAGGCGTACGCGGTTTCTAGCAGTGTGAGGAGTTCTGGCGCACCCGGGAAAGAAGGACTCACACATGCATTAAGTTAATTAGGTTTAAATTCTCACGTGGCAGTCCTACCGATGGCGACACCACTGTAGACACCCGCCTCGCGGTTCTACCAATGGCTGCCCCACCGTAGAGCCCCTGCCTCACACATCAAGAAACCACTATGCATGGATACTGCCTCTGCTCAGCTATCTATTCCGCTAGGTCTATACCCATACGAGAAGTGCGGTTGTACGGGAGTCGTTTCATGCTTAACTTCATGGCTCGGTCCTTAATTGACCGGGGACGGTACTAGCCTTTTCCGGATACCACCCAAATCCTCCGTCCGCCCCAGTCGAAAACATTTGTTTGATTTTATTTCTCTTTTCACAAATCATGTCATCAACATCATGGCACTGTGGCGCTCATGCCTCCACATGCCGTTTCTCAATTACCTTCCCAAAGGTATTTGCCCAAGCATATAGTCATTTGATAAATATGAGTATGCACAATTCTAGAATAGCATTGCTAAGCAATTGTCATAATTGACTAGGGACTCATACGTAAATATGGTTACAAGGGAAATAATAGGCAAACAATCATCAAGGCATGGCATAATCACAAGTGGGATGTATATCATTGCATGCAATTTTATTTGTAAACAAAATAATTTCGCAATTGGGATCAACATGTTCAAGGGATAGTGATGACTTGCCTTGCTCAAGGTCTTGCGGGTCTTGGCCTTCACCTGGATCTGCAACTCCCTCGGGCTCTATAGTTACGTGCGAAAATTGATTTGAATTCGGTTAGAATTCAAATAAAACTCCAAATAAATCCAAATAGAAGTCGAATGCGAAAATCGATTCTTTTTATTGACTTTACTATTCGCGAATTAGGGCCAACCCAATTTCGATTTATATATCCTAAATTATTTTTATGGTATAAATATTTTGTTATTATAAGTTTTTGATTTAATCAACCCGAGCACTGCATTCAAATAATAAGTTGGAAATTTATATCGCGATCTTAAATATTGGATGGAATCCAAAAATTATCGTATAATACTATACGATTTAATTTAGTTTATGCCTAAACGATTAAATATACATACGGCTAAAATCCCTATTCATTAAATTCGAATTCCCATCGTGAATCAACTACTTATAGAAATTACCCCTAAATAACCTATAAAAATCTATAAGAATTCATCTAATTGTTTTAGGCATTTATTTATATCTAAATTACCACCGCGAATTGATTTCTTATTAAAATTACCAAGAATAATCTATATTTAAATTTGGCAGTGGCGACGGTTAAATGATCTATAATTAAAGGCTAATGGATCCGAAATTTCGAAACACCGAAGGCGACAAGGGATGGAGGGAGGGGGGGGGCGGGGCGGGGGGGTGGCGAGAGGGGTGAGGGACTGCGGCGCGATGTATTGGGGGTTAGATATTTGAGAAGACGAGGTTTATTCTAAGTCTTCTCTATGAGAGAATTCCTCTCATAATCTATCTTTCTCTCTATCTACTATCTCTTCTATCTCTCTATTTCCTTTTTGCCTTTATAACTAACTATTCTCTTCTCTCTCTCTCTCTCTTCCCAGGCTCCTTCCTCTCTTTCTTTTCTTTCTCTTCTTCTTCTTCTCGGCTCTCCTCTCTCTCTCGGCTCTCCTCTCTCTACCCGGCGGCGACGACGACCTAAGGGAGGGGGGGCAGCGGCTCACCACGGTGGCGGCGGCGACGACGGCGGCTGTGACCAAGGCGGCGATGCACGGCGGGCTGCTTTGAGGCGACGGCGCGGCGGCTCGAGGCTACGGCGCGGCAGCTTCGATGGTGGCGACGCGGCGACACGACGACGGCGCGGTGGAGAAGGAGGAGAGGGGAAGGAGATGGATGGGGATGGGTGTGGAGTGGAGGAGGGGAGGGCCGGGATTTATAGGGGAAGAGGGGAGGGAGGAAAGGAGAGGGCGGCGGTGGCTTAAAGGCGATGCGACGGCGACGCAGCTGCGCGGGGCGCGAGGCAGAGGAGGGGACGGGCGTGCGGCGCGGCGGCATGGGGGGGGGCAAGGCGACGTGCGGGCGGGCGAGTCGGGCGCGCGGCGCGGCAGTAAATAGAAGGGGGGAAACAAGGCGACGTGCGGGGGCGGCATCGGGACGACGCGACGACGAGACAACGAGATGACGAGACGACGAGACGGGCGGCGGTGCGGGCTTGGGACGACAGCAACGCGCGCGGCGCGGTGGCTCGGGGCTCAAGGCGGCGACGACGCACGCGGTGCGGCGATGGAACGGCGATGTGACGCGGGCTCGGGGCGACAGCGGCCCGCGCGGCGCGGCAGCGGCGGTGCGCGGCGATGGGATGGGGAGGCGAAGCGGCATGGGCGACGACGACGCGTGCGCGGCGGCGGCGATGGCGCGGCGATGGGATGGGGAGGCGAAGCGGCATGGGCGACGACGATGCGTGCGCGGCGGCGGCGATGGCGCGGCGATGGGATGGGGACGGCGACAGCGGTGAGGGCGACGAGGGCGCGGCGGCTTAGGGAAGGCGGGGCGGCGCACGGCTCGCGAGGCGAGGGGACGGCGTGCGCGCTGCAGGGGCGAGGGGCGCGAGGCAGAACGGCGCGGCGCGCGGTGCGGGCTGGGGCGGCGCGAGGCTCGGCGCGCGGCGCGCGGGGAAGAGGAGGGGGCCGGGTTAGGGAACCCCGTCGAACACCTTGCGGCCAATGAACAGTGCCCTTTCCTATTTTTCCCGATTTTCAGCCCATTTTCCCTTTAAATTTAACTTTGCAATTCCTAAATGTTGTAACATTGATTTTTATTCATTATGTGTGTTATTCCAATTATTGAATTCACCCTAAATTAATTTTACTCATATTTCATTTATTTATTCGAATTTTTAATTAGTGATAATTCTTATTCCATTTGCGTTTAAATTAAATTGATACAAATATGATCGCGAAAATATTTTATTTATCTCAACCCACACTTAATCTTTATTTTAAATTATGTTTGTTTTACCAATTTATTTTTAGGATTATAAGCGATTAATTATTCTCCGCACTCGATTAGTGAACTTCGAAACCAAATCAAATAAAATAGGCGAATAAGATCGGCATGATGCAATTTATCTGAAAAGTTTTTGAAAATCCGTATTTTTAGAGTTTTGTTTTCTATTGGTCGAATTTTCAGGGTGTTACAAACCTACCCTCCTTAAATAAATCTCGTCCCGAGATTTCTTACCGGTTTTCGAACAGATATGGGTATTCCGTCTTCAAGAACTCTTCGCTTTCCCAAGTGGCTTCATCCTCAGTGTGATTACTCCATTGTACCTTGTACATACGCCACGCTTTGGTCCTAGTCCTCTTTTCTGCTTCATCCAATATCCGGATCGGGTGTTCTGGATATGTGAGATCGTTGCTAATGTGAATCTCCTCCAGCGGAGCTTGTTCTTCTGGCACTCGTAAGCATTTCTTTAATTGTGACACATGGAAGACTGGGTGTACATCGGCGATAATTTCGGGTAACTGTAGCTGGTAAGCAACTTCTCCTCGTCTAGCGAGGATTTGAAAAGGTCCCACATATCTTGGCGCTAGTTTTCCTTTAACCTTAAACCTTTTCGTTCCCCTCATTGGTGAAACCTTTAGATAAACGTAATCTCCTTCCTTAAACTCTAGGTTTCTTCTTCGGGTGTCCGCGTAACTCTTCTGCCGTGACTGTGCCACTTTTAAACGGTCTCGAATCAGACGAACCTTTTCTTCGGCTTCTCTGATAATGTCAGGCCCAAATACTGCTCGTTCTCCCGTCTCGGACCACATCAGCGGGGTCCGACATCGTCGACCAAACAAGGCCTCATTAGGTGACATTTTTAGGCTTGCCTGAAAGCTGTTGTTGTAGGAGAATTCGGCGTATGGCAAACATCTCTCCCAGTCTTTGCTAAAATCTAATGCGCAAGCTCTCAACATGTCCTCCAGGACCTGGTTGGTTCTCTCTGTCTGGCCATCTGTTTGTGGGTGATAAGCGGTGCTGAACGCAAGGTAACTCCCTAGGGCTTCATGCACTTTCTCCCAGAAATGAGAGGTAAACTGGGTGCCTCGATCAGATATGATTCTCTTAGGTACACCGTGAAGACATACTATCCTGGCCATATATAATTCGGCTAGCTTGGCACTACTATAATTTGTCTTAACGGGGATGAATCTTGCCGTCTTGGTGAGTCGATCCACAATCACCCAAATGGAATCATATCCTGTTGCAGTCTTAGGCAATCCAACAATAAAATCCATACCTATCTCATCCCATTTCCATTCGGGAATCTTAAGGGGTTGCAGCAAACCTGCCGGTCTCTGGTGCTCAGCCTTCACCTTCTGACAAACGTCACAGAGCGCTACGTACTCTGCCACATCTCTCTTCATGTTGGGCCACCAGTATCCTTCCTTCAGATCCTGGTACATCTTGGTACTTCCAGGGTGCAATGAGTATGCTGATTCGTGAGCTTCTTTTAGGATTAATCCTCTCAGTCCACCCTGCTCGGGTACATAAATCCTCTTTTTGTACCATAGGACATCCTTCTCGTCGGTTGAAAATTCCTTTGCGAAGCCTGCGGCTAGACGTTCCTTCACCTCTCGGATCTCCTGGTTGTCCTTCTGAGCTTCTTCAATTTGGGTCCTCAAAAGAGGTTGAATGTCCAAGGTGTTTATCTGTCCATGAGGTACTATACGTAGGTTTAGCTGGGCCATTTCCTCCTTAAGCTCAGGAGCCATTCCTTCTACCTCAAGATGATTGCAATGGCTCTTCCGACTCAACGCGTCAGCCACAACGTTTGCCTTGCCAGGGTGATAGTGAACCTCCAAGTCATAATCCTTGATTAACTCCAACCACCGTCTTTGCCTCAAGTTGAGGTCTGACTGGGTAAAGATATACTTCAGACTCTTGTGGTCGGTGTAGATATCACAGTGGTTTCCTATCAGATAATGTCTCCAAATCTTCAGCGCATGAACCACAGCTGCAAGTTCTAGGTCATGGGTAGGGTAGTTTTCTTCATGTGGTCGCAATTGTCGCGACGCATAGGCCACAACCTTTCCGTCCTGCATTAGTACTCCCCCTAGTCCTTGCCTCGATGCATCACAATATATGACAAAGTCTTTCCTGATGTCAGGAAGAACTAAAATAGGTGCCGAGGTCAGCTTTTCCTTGAGCTGCTCAAAGCTTTTCTGACACTGTTCTGACCACGCAAACTTCTTTTCCTTCTTGAGTAGTTGTGTCATTGGCCGGGCTATCTTGGAGAATCCTTCAATGAACCTCCGGTAGTATCCGGCCAGCCTAGAAAACTCCGAATCTCAGTCACAGATTTGGGTTCCTTCCACTCAGTAACGGCCTCCACCTTAGCAGGGTCTACTGCTACTCCGCCGGCTGAGATCACGTGGCCTAGAAAAGCGACTTCCTTCAACCAGAACTCACACTTGCTAAATTTTGCATATAATTTATGCTTCCGGAGTTTCTCGAGTACCAAACGCAAGTGCTCAGCATGTTCTTCTTCGTTTTTGGAGTAGATCAATATATCATCGATGAATACCACCACGAATTTGTCCAGGTATTCCATGAACACCTTGTTCATGAGGTTCATAAAGTAAGCTGGGGCGTTGGTTAAACCAAACGACATCACCGTGAACTCATACAACCCATAGCGTGTTGAGAACGCGGTTTTGGGTATATCCCCGGTCCTAATTTTCAATTGATGGTATCCTGATCGAAGATCAATCTTAGAGAATACCTTCGCTCCTTTGAGTTGATCAAAAAGATCATCGATCCGTGGTAGTGGATACTTGTTCTTAATAGTTACTTCGTTCAGTGAACGATAGTCTACACACATCCTCATGGTACCATCCTTCTTTTTGACGAACAGCACTGGGGCTCCCCAAGGTGACGAACTGGGGCGTACAAATCCCTTTTCTTGCAACTCTCTGATTTGCTTTTTAAGCTCCTCTAACTCATTGACTGGCATCCGATAAGGTCTCTTGGATATGGGAGCTGTTCCGGGTATCAGATCAATAATGAACTCTATATCGCGATCTGGTGGCATCCCAGGTAGATCTTCTGGAAACACATCGGCAAATCGTTGCACGATAGGCATTCCTTTCAGGGGTAGCATGGTAAATATGCCTCCGGCACGTTCGGTTAGTCTAGGGTCTTGATCCATAGTTGCTCGCATCTCCGACCCCCAAGGTGTGGTCAGGGTAACTTCCCTACGTCTGCAGTCGATTACCCCTCTGTTCTTTGTCAACCAATCCATTCCAAATATGACATCCAGGGTCTGGGGTATCAAAACCATAAGGTTGGAGGGAAACACCACATCCCTAAGACGGACAGGTACATCTATGCAAGCATGACTCACAGTTATCTCGCCCCCAGGTGAGTGGACTATCATAGGTTTTCTAAGTCTCACTAGAGTTAAGTTGTGCTTTTGACTAGCCTTCAAAGATATGAATGAATGCGATGCGCCAGAATCGAAAAGGACTCTAACTGGGGTAGAATTGATAGAGAACATACCCATTAGTACGCCCTGATCTTCCTGGGCCTCTTCAGCTCGGACATGGTTCACTTGTCCGCGCCCAAATCCTGTAGCGGTCCTGTTCGTTTGTGGAGTCTTGAACAGGCCTTGTCCGACAGCAGGGGCAGGGGTCCCTCGAACAGTGATCGCATTGGCGCCAGTACGGACAGGAGTCTTGCGTGGATGAGGGCAATTGTTGGCGTAGTGCCCATACTCCCCGCAATTGAAGCAGTCCACCTGCCTCCTGGTCCCAGGGGCAGCCAGAGTTGGTGCAGGGGTGCGGTTCTGAGTCGCAAGTGGCCTGTTGAAATTGCTAGGTGCAGCAGGGCGGTTGGTTGCCACAATAGGGGGCTTCCACCCAGATGCAGTGGCTCCCCTGAGTCGCTGAGGCGCTCCCTGAGGTGTGCGATTCATAGCAAGCCTCCTCTTGCGATTGTGTTCTACAGTCCTCTGATCATTTTCCAACCTAACAACTTTGTTGATCAGGCTCTGGAAGCTCTGATGGTCTTGCCCAATCATAGGTCCACGCAACTCATCATTCAGCCCTTCTATGAACTTGTCGATCTTTTCTTCTTCATCGACAAGATCTCCGACTGCATAGCGGGCCAACTGAGTAAATCGGTTCAGATATTCCTGCACCGTCGTGTTTCCTTGCCGCAGCCTTCTGAACTCGTTCTTCTTCATACGCATCACCGCAGCAGGTACGAAGTTCTCGCGGAATGCTGCAGTGAACTCTTCCCAGGTGGGTTCTCCAGCATCCTCTTCCCGAGCCTCCTTATAGGTATCCCACCAATCACCAGCGGGTCCCTCCAGTTGGTTGACTGCGAAGATCACCTTGTCGGCTTCGCGCACCCGGACAAGGGTCAATTTCTTCTCGATGATACGCAGCCAATCTTCCGCCTCCATAGGCTCGTCTGCCGTTGCGAACGTGGGTGGCTTGGTCCTCATGAATTCTCCAAAGCTTGATCCTCCGCGGTTGCCTTGGTTGTTTGCAATGGCTTGTAGAAGCTGGGTTTGAGTGGCCATGACTCCGGCCAGGGTGGTTAGGTCAGGTGTCGAAGGTTCTTCATTGCTGGTTGATGCCCTACGTCGGCTTGCCATTTGTGTAGGCCGATTAAGTAAGTATCCTAATTTTCTAACTAGTTCTTATGGTTTTATCCCATTAGGGGAGTTGTTTTGGTGTGAACTTTGTTTTGCAAGCTTGGTGGAATAAACTCATTTTCAATACAACAGCAATAATATCATAAATAACATCATAGAGTTCCACAAACAGTACATAAATCATGATGCAAGTGACTGCATACATACGCAGTCCAGATGAAGTTCATCCAACAAATACATCAAACTAACTATCAAGCTATCCGTCAATCTAGGTAAGGGTGTAGGGGTGTGTCTCGCATACAATCCAAAAAGAAACCATCTGAAGCGAGATCGAAACTGCAGTCATCCTCCGGTCTAGTCGTCCAACCATCCGCAGGATCCTGGGGCAGGTAGAGGGTGGTCGCTGGCACGGGCAAACCGGAGTCCCCACGGCTCGGAAGTAGTGGCCTCTGCGTCAGGCTTGGGCTTCTTGCCCGGAGGTCGTGTGCTCTTGCGAGCAGTGCTGAGGGTGCGAGGGCCTCCGAGGAAGGTGATACGGGGAACAGGGACCTCGTCCTCTGAAGAATCAGTGGTGTCTGGCTCGACGTCGGTTCCCTCTGTCTCGGAATCGACCTGGATCGGGGTCTCCAAACTGGAACCCAGCTGCGGAGAAGGTACAGGGATCTGTGGAGTGTGCACAATCTCCGGGGCAGGTGGCGGTGTCACTGTCGGGTCCTCCAGGTAAGGTGCTGACTCAGTAGCCAACATGCCAGCCTCTCCCAAAAGAGCGTGGAATGCTGGTGGGTATGGCGGGGTGAGGAAAAAGTAGCGGTCACGCCCTACTGCTGTGGAAGTAGAAGCTCCTGTGGTGCTGGCCGTGGCTGCTCGAAGCTGCGCCTCCAGCTGACTGACGTGCTCCTGACTCTCCCTCAGCTGCTCCTCAAGTGTATCCATCATCCCGCGGCGCTCGTTGTACCGATCGGACAACTGCTGGAACTGGTCGCCGTGGGCCTGGAGCTGTGCCTTCAGTGAGTCTATCTCACTGCCCCAAGTCTGGTGCTCCTCCTCTAGCTGAAGCTGCTGCGCTGTGAGGTCAGTCACCTCGGTCTCCAACTCTCCCACACGCCTCTGCTGGTCGTCGATCTCTAACAGAGCCTCCTCGTAAAAGTCGTCTGCTGCCTCAGCCCATCGTGACAATCGGGTCACTATCGGGTTGTAGCAGCAAGGCGTGTCCTGAACTGTGCAGATGGAGTTGCCCTCCTCTCGAAATGGGTGGTGAGCAAACTCAGTACTCGCCAACTCAGCTCGGTGGATAGAGCTAAGTCGGAGGAAGGCCTCCCGTGCTGCATCCTGCATCGCGTTCTCTGGTAGGTCGCGACAGTATCGTGTCGGGAAGCTGTAGTCTAACTCCGGAGGAACTCGTGTGTGAACCTCGACCCGAGCCTCCCAAACAGATCCACACGGCCTCACTCGGTAGATCGGAGAGCTGGGGTATCGCAGACGCCTCATCAGCCGGTGTAGCTCGATGACGTAACCCTCCGAGCGGGGTACGCTCATCTCCCAAGCGGCGGGTGAATCCTGATCTGCCATCTAATTTTTGAGAAAAACCCAAAGTCAGCTAAGAGTAAAACTTATTTTGTAAAGAAAAATAGTTAAGAGTAAGATGAAAATCGTACCGAGTTTTGTAAACATAGCGTTTTTATTTTTGAAAGTATTACTAAGTGGGAATTTCTCCCTTGGCCAACTTAGAAAAGGGGTGGGGCACCTTTTGGTCTTTTCCTACAGTCGTATGGCTCTGATACCAGCTCTGTGGACCCCCGTTTTTATAACAGGAATCAATCGTGTAGACAGTACCATTTCCCTGGATCAAGTAGTCTGGTACACACGAATTCATAGCTGAAATACCGAGTACACATACCCGAATGTCTAGGACGAGTTATTACATCAAAAGCCCGCAGGCATTGTCTTAAATCATCGGACCGAAAGGTCCGGAATACATTCAAAAACAGAATAGGTAAGGCAGCGGAAATGGAGGCAGCGGCACGCCATTGCCACAGGCAACGACCGTATCTAAGACCTATTGGACCCCATCGTCTTCATCACCCTCCTGATAATAGGCATAGGGATCTTCCGACGCTTCGTCTCCAGCCTCTGATTAAGTTTGTGTATAGCAAGGGTGAGTACCAACCGTACTCAACAAGTCACCACAGTAACAATGCACATGACAGGGATATTTGAAGGATGGTTATGGTTCTTTTGCGTAAAGCAAGTTTTATAATTCTTTTCACAACCCTAAGACCTAGCATAGACTGATCAAGTTTTAATGCCAGTGTTCATATTAGACAATGACGGTTCTGTCCACCATCCATTGTGATCCCAAGGATGGCTTCCCGCCATTGAGTCGTCATGGTTTTCTGAGGATGTCCACATTCCCTACTCTCAGGAAGTGGCTCCAGCAGCATATAAATCATCATGCAGTATCCCATCCCACACAAGTTAAGAATTTAGAGTCTAGCCAAGTGTAATACACGTCCCGGTGCTCAATAACCGCGAGCACGGCTATTCGAATAGATTTGGTTTACTCACACTGCAGTGGATGTACACTTTACCCGCACTCCGCGACTGCCCAACACATGAGCCTCGTCCCAACACATGAGACGCGTCACGGCAAAGCCTTTCGATAACCTCGCATTGGCAGTACCCGCTCCATGAACTTTACATCCTCATACACTCTAGGCGTACGCGGTTTCTAGCAGTGTGAGGAGTTCTGGCGCACCCGGGAAAGAAGGACTCACACATGCATTAAGTTAATTAGGTTTAAATTCTCACGTGGCAGTCCTACCGATGGCGACACCACTGTAGACACCCGCCTCGCGGTTCTACCAATGGCTGCCCCACCGTAGAGCCCCTGCCTCACACATCAAGAAACCACTATGCATGGATACTGCCTCTGCTCAGCTATCTATTCCGCTAGGTCTATACCCATACGAGAAGTGCGGTTGTACGGGAGTCGTTTCATGCTTAACTTCATGGCTCGGTCCTTAATTGACCGGGGACGGTACTAGCCTTTTCCGGATACCACCCAAATCCTCCGTCCGCCCCAGTCGAAAACATTTGTTTGATTTTATTTCTCTTTTCACAAATCATGTCATCAACATCATGGCACTGTGGCGCTCATGCCTCCACATGCCGTTTCTCAATTACCTTCCCAAAGGTATTTGCCCAAGCATATAGTCATTTGATAAATATGAGTATGCACAATTCTAGAATAGCATTGCTAAGCAATTGTCATAATTGACTAGGGACTCATACGTAAATATGGTTACAAGGGAAATAATAGGCAAACAATCATCAAGGCATGGCATAATCACAAGTGGGATGTATATCATTGCATGCAATTTTATTTGTAAACAAAATAATTTCGCAATTGGGATCAACATGTTCAAGGGATAGTGATGACTTGCCTTGCTCAAGGTCTTGCGGGTCTTGGCCTTCACCTGGATCTGCAACTCCCTCGGGCTCTTTTCCTTTTTCCTCTCTCTCTCTATTCTCTTCTCTCTCTCTCTCTCTTTCTCTCTCTCTCTTTTCCTTTTTCCTCTCTCTCTCTATTCTCTTCTCTCTCTCTCTCTTTCCCGGCTCCTTCCTCTCTTCTTTTCTTTCTTCTTCTTCTTCTCGGCTCTCCTCTCTCTCTCGGCTCTCCTCTCTCTACCCGGCGGCGACGACGACCTAAGGGAGGGGGGGGCAGCGGCTCACCACGGTGGCGGCGGCGACGACGGCGGCTGTGACCAAGGCGGCGATGCACGGCGGGCTGCTTTGAGGCGACGGCGCGGCGGCTCGAGGCTACGGCGCGGCGGCTTCGATGGTGGCGACGAGGCGACACGACGACGGCGCGGTGGAGAAGGAGGAGAGGGGAAGGAGATGGATGGGGATGGGTGTGGAGTGGAGGAGGGGAGGGCCGGGATTTATAGGGGAAGAGGGGAGGGAGGAAAGGAGAGGGCGGCGGTGGCTTAAAGGCGATGCGACGGCGACGCAGCTGCGCGGGGCGCGAGGCAGAGGAGGGGACGGGCGTGCGGCGCGGCGGCATGGGGGGGGGCAAGGCGACGTGCGGGCGGGCGAGTCGGGCGCGCGGCGCAGCAGTAAATAGAAGGGGGGAAACAAGGCGACGTGCGGGGGCGGCATCGGGACGACGCGACGACGAGACAACGAGATGACGAGACGACGAGACGGGCGGCGGTGCGGGCTTGGGACGACAGCAACGCGCGCGGCGCGGTGGCTCGGGGCTCAAGGCGGCGACGACGCACGCGGTGCGGCGATGGAACGGCGATGTGACGCGGGCTCGGGGCGACAGCGGCCCGCGCGGCGCGGCAGCGGCGGTGCGCGGCGATGGGATGGGGAGGCGAAGCGGCATGGGCGACGACGACGCGTGCGCGGCGGCGGCGATGGCGCGGCGATGGGATGGGGAGGCGAAGCGGCATGGGCGACGACGATGCGTGCGCGGCGGCGGCGATGGCGCGGCGATGGGATGGGGACGGCGACAGCGGTGAGGGCGACGAGGGCGCGGCGGCTTAGGGAAGGCGGGGCGGCGCACGGCTCGCGAGGCGAGGGGACGGCGTGCGCGCTGCAGGGGCGAGGGGCGCGAGGCAGAACGGCGCGGCGCGCGGTGCGGGCTGGGGCGGCGCGAGGCTCGGCGCGCGGCGCGCGGGGAAGAGGAGGGGGCCGGGTTAGGGAACCCCGTCGAACACCTTGCGGCCAATGAACAGTGCCCTTTCCTATTTTTCCCGATTTTCAGCCCATTTTCCCTTTAAATTTAACTTTGCAATTCCTAAATGTTGTAACATTGATTTTTATTCATTATGTGTGTTATTCCAATTATTGAATTCACCCTAAATTAATTTTACTCATATTTCATTTATTTATTCGAATTTTTAATTAGTGATAATTCTTATTCCATTTGCGTTTAAATTAAATTGATACAAATATGATCGCGAAAATATTTTATTTATCTCAACCCACACTTAATCTTTATTTTAAATTATGTTTGTTTTACCAATTTATTTTTAGGATTATAAGCGATTAATTATTCTCCGCACTCGATTAGTGAACTTCGAAACCAAATCAAATAAAATAGGCGAATAAGATCGGCATGATGCAATTTATCTGAAAAGTTTTTGAAAATCCGTATTTTTAGAGTTTTGTTTTCTATTGGTCGAATTTTCAGGGTGTTACATAACCGAAATTCCATGCTAATCAAGAGTCTCATCGCTGGTAAAAGCCTGCATAATGCAGGTTCGATGGTATACGACTCTGAAAACAGGACTTTTATGCTTGTTCGGTAGGTTGCAAGAGAGGAATCTGCCAATAGGGCTATATTCGCTTTGTTACTTTATCCTTGGAAGGTACCAAACAAAGTGAAATTTGTTGTTCTTCATGTTTAAAATATGTCTGTCTCATGACAGAAGTTTAATCCATATATGGCTAACACGCACTGGCTTAAACTATACCTATAACTAAGCATTCCATAGAATCTAGTGTGAAAGATTGATGTTTCTTCTTGCAATGTAGCTCCATTATTGAATCATATAATGTTATGTGAAATATTACTGTTTCTTCTTGCAAATGGAGCTCCATTATTGTATGTACCGTGTATTGTTATGTGAAAGATAAAGCAGGGACCAAAGAAAAATACTTTATTGTATAACAGGTTCTGTTGCATGCATCTAATGTGTGTAATGGGGTTCCAATGCCATGCACAGGCATATTTTCTTTTATCTTTTGCTTTCACCGTACCTTTTCTTTTGGAAATGGGCAATGGCCTATATAGTTCATTTTCTATGATGTGTTTTTTTTTTGACAACGAAGCTAGGATGCCAATGTCAATGCCATGGTATATTTTGTTGAAGATGGAAGTTTACATCTCTCATTCTCTTAATTAATTGGACAATAGAATGGATATTTCCTGGCCGCTCGGATCAGGAGGCTCGCGGAATGATACATGAAAGAAATTATATATCCAATAATATCCGAGTTAAAATATAAATCCATTAAAAATTATAGATTTGGATGTGAGAATATGTGTATGTGTGTCCCGTATTATCAAGCATACTAGCAAGAGACACGCGCTACATTACGTGTGGACATGGGTAGAATCAAAATGAGCTCATCACAAGCAACACATAAAGTGATATGGTAAACATATGAAGAAGGGTTGTCTTAAAGGAGTGACTCAATAATGAATCAAGGATATAATGCTCTTTGATTATGACCTTAAGTATATAGCTTGCACCGGTAAGGAAGGCAGCGCCTGGTGCCGCTTCGATGGCTGGAGGAGCGCGAGACTGCGGCGGCGGCGCATGCGAGGGGAGGAGGAGAGTGTGGTGGCGCGCTGAGGAAGGAGGGCGAGGGCACGTGTGAGGGTAGGGGTGGCAGGGCTAGGGTTTGGTGCAGGTTGGCGAAATCCGCACCGTCCATTTCGGATCCAACGATTTCACGGGTGCGGATGGGCCGACACAATGGGACACATGGATAGCCAGATCGACCCTACAGCGAGATCAGACGGTTCAAGGTGGATAGCAGCTAGGACCACCACATAATAAACTGGAAGTTTGGGGTCTTTTTACAAAATATTTGCTGACGTGGCACTCTAATTCTTAAGCAATCCCATGGTGTTTAGAGAAGTTAATATAATAATCAAAATCTATCGTGAATTCACTTATAAACATGATTAAATGTTACTATTTTAGCTCACAAGTAATATTGCACTATTTTTCTCGATGAATCCTTTTTAACACTAATTGCCTCCAGGTTTATATCTATGGATTGAAGTTATAAATAGATACCAGAATCTGATTTTGAGAATATAAGATATATCATAGGATACAAGATAAGTTATATGTTACTGGCACTATCAGTATCCAGTTTTAACTCCGAAGGAAAATATGGAATGCCATGATTTGAACCTAGTTGCAACTCTAAACGAAAACATAGAATATATGATACAGGAATCCCGTGATATGACCATACCTAACACGATTTCACCTCTATCTAGTGATGAAGAAGTGTAAGATTACCGTGTCTAGCGATTCGAAGGAAATTACTGCTCTGAAACAACCGAGTTAGATTGTCAGCATTGGATGGAATGGATTCACTTTGGAGCCATATGGATATATCGACGAGTCTTCCCCTCCTTTTTTTTTCTTTCCTCCTAGCTTTCATCTTTATTCGTTAGGTGTGGTCCAAGCAAAGAACAAAGAGCAAAGAGCAAAGCATTGCATATATTAATTCCTTTCGGAAAGGCAAATGCCAAAACGAAACGTCAAGCTTAGCACAATTGAGTAGCTACATTACACATCCAAGTGCTTATTGCAGATGTGCAGCTAGCTCGCCCCCCTGCCTTGTGCTGCCCCAAACAGCTCACCATTGCACTGACGATCTATCATCACCTCAGTAGCTGCTACCAGGTACTAATTAATTATTGCTTGCAATTTTCGTTTCTTCTTCTCAACAGTCGATATATGGATTGACACATTGGTTCATCCATGGCTTAAATTAAAACTTAATTTGTTATTGCAGGTGAAAGAGGAGATCCATCTCTATCTATCGAGGTGCAGAGATAGATATGCGTTAGATTTTTCTTGTGCTTCCTGGTCCTCCAAGAGAGACAAAAAAACCACCATGCCGATAAAGGTGTTAGTTTTTATGTACCTCCTCGGAATGCAGATAGCACATCATACATGTAGTAATTAATTGTGCAGTTTATTATATGAGCTTTCGAAGCAGTTACCGATTTGCAGTTCTATTATCTGTTGGTAGTGATGAACTGTAGAGTGCCTATATATATGTCATCTCGTTTTTCCTTTAAAATAAGTACTCCCTCCGTTTCATATTATAAATTGTTTGACTTTTTTTTAAGTCAAACTTCTTTAAGTTTAAGTTTAAGTTTGATCTTGTTTGTAGAAAAATATATTAATATTTTTAATACAAAACAAACATATTATCAAAACATATTCAATGTTAAATTTAATGAAACCAATTTGGTATTGTAAATGTTGCTAATTTTTTCTATAAACTTAGTCAAACATAAAAGAAATTAACGAAGAAAAAAGTTAAACGACTTATAATATAAAACGGAGGAGTAATAATAAATTATTATTTATTAGCTTAAGTAGTCATCATGCACAGTAAAAACGATTTATAGACAAGATTTTTCAGCAAATAAACCTGATTGCTGCATCGTTAATTATCTCGGATGATGCGCGAGTCTTTTTGTTTCAGTGCATGTATGATCACAAATTTGTCTGGTTATTGCAGATGTTCAGCTAGGTAGCTCCGCGTCCTTGACGATCACCTGTTTTTCACCATTTTCGTGACACCGGCCGTTCTGTCTACACAAAGTCACATCAGTAGCTGCCACCAGGTACTAACGAATTATTGGTTTGCAATTTTTGTTTCTTGTACTGTCAATAATTAATTAATATTTGTATATGGATTAACACGTACGTCAGTTCATCATGGTCATCTTAAATTAAAACTTAATTAATTTTGTTCTTGCAGGGGAATGGGAGATCCACCCATCTCTATATATAGATCGAGGTGGAGAGATAGATATGGGTTAGATTTATCTGAGGAGCTTCTTCGATCTTGTGCTTCCTGGTCCTAGGAGACAGACAGAAATTCACTATGCCTGAAGAGGTATTATTTTTTTTCTTCCTCAGAATACATATAGTATGCGAAAGGGCCTGTATCCTAGTGGTTACAAGAGTCTCAGTAGCACCTGAGGTCTTGGGTTCGACTCTCTATGGGAGCGAATTTTCTAGGATTTAACGGCATTGTGCTTTCAGTGGTAGGCGACCTATGTGTCCATAGGGGTGAGTGCGCGTGCGTTGTGAGTGTCTGCGAGTTGACTCCCCATGGGAGCGAATTTTCCAGGATTTAACGGCGTTGTGCTTTCAGTGGTAGGCGACCTATGTGTCCATAGGGGGAATACATATAGTATATCATATATGTAGGCAGTTGACTCCCCATGGGAGCGAATTTTCCAGGATTTAACGGCGTTGTGCTTTCAGTGGTATGCGACCTATGTGTCCATAGGGGTGAGTGCGCGTGCGTTGTGAGTGTCTGCGTTGTACTGTGTAATTCTCAAAAAAAAAAAGAATACATATAGTATATCATATATGTAGGCAGTTTTATTATCTGCGGTTTGGTACTGATGGACTGTAGAGTGCCTATATATATAGATATCGTCTCGTTTTTTTCCATTAATAGGTAGTACTCCATCCGTCCTCTAATTTATAGGATTTTGATATTTTACTTGCACTGTTTAACTACTCGTATTTAGAATTATTTTTTTTGACTTACTTTATTATTCAAAGTACTTTAAGCACAACTTTTCGTTTTTTATATTTGCACAAATTTGTTAAGTAACACGAGTGGTCAAACAGTGCAAGCAAAATGTCAAAATACCTTATATTATGGTACGGAGGGAGTGATTAATTAAGTAATTATTATTTATTAGCTTAAGTAGTCAGCACGCATAGTAAAAACAATTTATAGACGAGATGCTTCGGTAAATAAACCTGATCACCGCATCCTTATTTATGTAATCCGGAAAAAAAATGTATCTCTGACACTGCCACAACGTAACCAGGCTTATTTCTGCGGCCAGCTAGCTATAGCTACCTTTTTCTGATGGATCTGCACCTTTTAAATAACGAACAATCTATAGATATTTGATTAAAAAAAACAATCTATAGATATGCTATATAAACCTAAACATTAGTAAATCAATGGGCGGTCAGATAGTATCTGCGGTCAGATAGTGAGAGTGACGTGAACTAATCAATGGGCACATAATGCAGGACATTGGAGGATATATTTTTGAGGCGGCGGTACAAAGTGTAATCCCTTACTTGGAGGATACCAGCAGTGCTGCAGATAAGTCCATCTACTTTGAAGGATGGGATGGACTGGGTGCCTCTGCGGTGCTCAGAGCGATAGCAGAAAATCCAGCACCATCTCTGAGGAAGAAATTTGACAGGATTATCCATGTTGACTGCTCGAGATGGAAGAGCCGAAGGCAACTGCAAAGAGCGATCGCTGATAAACTCGAGCTTCCTCAGCATGTAATGGATTTGTTTGATCGGCAGGATGAGGAGGATGATTTCAGCTGGGTTGAAGAAAGCTCCAGAGCTGAGATAGCAGATATCAGAAAGGAGATCTATCGAGCCATCAAGGACCTCAGTTGTTTGTTGATTTTTCATAATGGGAGTGACGACACAGTTGATACAAGCAAACTTGGCTTCCCCCTATACGATTGGTATAATTCTAATGTTAATAAAGTGCTTTGGACCTTCAGAGGGAGGCTACGACTCAATCCAAATATTGCACATAATGTGGACAGTTCACACCTCAAAATTTTTAGTCGTTATAATTATAATCCAACTGAAATTTGGAAGGTTTTATTAGCAAGAGAAGCTGAAGAAATCACTCAATACTCAGGTGAGCTCCACCTTGATGGCACCAAAGCTGCAGAATGTTGCTTGTATCTATTCTCTCTGAATTATAGGGGAATGGGAGATCCACCCATCTCTATATATAGATCGAGGTGGAGAGATAGATATGGGTTAGATTTATCTGAGGAGCTTCTTCGATCTTGTGCTTCCTGGTCCTAGGAGACAGACAGAAATTCACTATGCCTAAAGAGGTATTATTTTTTTTCTACCTATGTGTCCATAGGGGTGAGTGCGCGTGCGTTGTGAGTGTCTGCGTTGTACTGTGTAATTCTAAAAAAAAAATACAACTTATCATATATATGTAGGCAGTTTTATTATCTGCGGTTTGGTACTGATGGACTGTAGAGTGCCTATATATATAGATATCGTCTCGTTTTTTTCCATTAATAGGTAGTACTCCATCCGTCCTCTAATTTATAGGATTTTGATATTTTACTTGCACTGTTTAACTACTCGTATTTAGAATTATTTTTTTTTGACTTACTTTATTATTCAAAGTACTTTAAGCACAACTTTTCGTTTTTTATATTTGCACAAATTTGTTGAGTAACACGAGTGGTCAAACAGTGCAAGCAAAATGTCAAAATACCTTATATTATGGGATGGAGGGAGTGATTAATTAAGTAATTATTATTTATTAGCTTAAGTAGTCAGCACGCATAGTAAAAACAATTTATAGACGAGATGCTTCGGTAAATAAACCTGATCACCGCATCCTTATTTATGTAATCCGGAAAAAAATGTATCTCTGACACTGCCACAACGTAACCAGGCTTATTTCTGCGGCCAGCTAGCTATAGCTACCTTTCTGATGGATCTGCACCTTTTTAAATAACGAACAATCTATAGATATTTGATAAAAAAAACAATCTATAGATATGCTATATAAACCTAAACATTAGTAGCTAGTATAACAGACTAGCTAGGAATTACTTATGTATTATCTGCGGTCAGATAGTGAGAGTGACGTCAACTAATCAATGGGCACATAATGCAGATTTTAGTAGCAATTAGTGTTGAGGAGGCGGTACAAAAAGTAATCCCTTACTTGGAGGATACCAGCAGTGCTTCACATAAGTCCATCTACTTTGAAGGATGGGGTGGACTGGGTGCTTCTGCGGTGCTCAGAGCGATAGCAGAAAATCCAGCACCATCTCTGAGGAAGAAATTTGACAGGATTAGGAAGAAATTTGACAGGATTATCCATGTTGACTGCTCGAGATGGAAGAGCCGAAGGCAACTGCAAAGAGCGATCGCTGATAAACTCGAGCTTCCTCAGCATGTAATGGATTTGTTTGATCGGCAGGATGAGGAGGATGATTTCAGCTGGGTTGAAGAAAGCTCCAGAGCTGAGATAGCAGATATCGGAAAGGAGATCTATCGAGCCATCAAGGACCTCAGTTGTTTGTTGATTTTTCATAATGGGAGTGACGACACAGTTGATACAAGCAAACTTGGCTTCCCCCTATACGATTGGTATAATTCTAATGTTAATAAAGTGCTTTGGACCTTCAGAGGGAGGCTACGACTCAATCCAAAAATTGCACATAATGTGGACAGTTCACACCTCAATATTGTTAGTAGTTATAATTATTATTCACCTATATTTTGGGAGGTTTTATTAGCAAGAGAAGCTGAAGAAATCACTCAATACTCAGGTGAGCTTCACCTTGATGGCACCAAAGCTGAAGAATGTTGCTTGTATCTACTGTCTCTGAATTATTTGGGTGGCCACATCATAGACTACAACTGGGCAACCCATGCCTACAACTATTGGGTTTGCGATGGAATAATAACAGTACAAGAAGAAAAAGGAGGAGGTAGCCTACAGGAGGACCAAGCATGGGAACTTGCTGCTGCTCTGCATCAGGAGATACATCTAGAGGACTACTCATCTAACGGAGTGCCTGATTTTGGTCATACTTTGCATACTCCCCCAAATCGATGGGTTTTGGTCACCCAGGAGTCTGACATGAAAAACAAACCAACTCTAGATACAACGTCCTTGTTCATTGCATTCGAAAGTGTGATATTGTTACCGGATGACATGTTCCATCAAGCAAACAAAGTCCAAGTACTGAGATTGTGCAACTGTGCCTTCAACTTTTCGTCACCTCCTTTCCATTGCTGCCACAACTTAAGATTTCTTGGCCTGGATAAATGCCAAGATCATCGGACACAAGAAGCTGGAGAGGATAAGAGCAACAATAGTTCAGCACTGGAGATTTTTCAGAGGCTATGGGTATTAGACATATGCTACACAGATTGGGAGCTGCCTTTCCCTACAGAGAGTACAAGAGAGCAGCAAATGGCAATGAACATTAGGGAGGTACATATAAACAAGGGAAGGATTTGGCGCAGAAATTTTGCATGGCTGCGATTGAAGAACCTTCGAAAGCTTCGAGTAATTGAGCCTACACACCCTTGGGGTAACACAGGAGAAATGGATGAGTTTGCTGACATGCTGAAGCTGGAGATCCTTGAGCTGTCTAAGAATATTATGATACAAGTTTTGCCAAGCCTATGTGGTGCCAGTAGCCTCAAAACACTGATCCTAGATGATTGTGTAGTGTTGGAACAAGTTGGCCCCCAGGGTCTTCCTCCTTCGCTTGAATCATTTAGCTTTGCTTCAAGAGAAGGAAACAAAGCTAAAATCTCATCTATCTCCTTGGCTGGTTGCTCGAGCTTGGTGAGCTTCACATTACGTGGGCCATTGCAAAACCTTAGGGGATTGGACCTCTCTGGCACAATGATAAAAATGCTTGACCTTCGAGATGTACAAGACTCATGTATTGGACAAATAATTCTGCTACGGTGTGAGAAGCTACGCACCATATTATGGCCAGGGGAAGGATTCCCAAGCCTAAGCGTGCTACAGATTGATTCATTGGTTTGCCATGTAGAAACAGAGCACCAGCAAGCATATGCAACCGTGATGGATTTAAGATTTGTTCAATCCTTGGTGTTAAGAAGCAATAACAAGTTCTGTTGGAACTGCAATAAGGCCCATATAAATATATGCATCTCTTCTACCCCAAAAGATGCAACACCAAAAAAGAAGACAATGAGCTATTACAGCACTCAAAAAGTAGTTGGCTCACCTCTACACATGCCAATAGTCACCACCACTCAACCAGCTGTTTGCTACAAGGATGTCAACTTGACCATGATATCCTCTATTGATTTTGATATCAGCAGTGCACCACGGCATGAGCCACTAGACATCCATGTGGAGATCGGAGAGGGAATAAGCTATGCTAACATGATCAGTGAACATGCATTGAGTGCAGTATCATTTGTGATGAACAAGGCCGAGTCTTTGCACGTGCATGACAATTTTTCAATCACCAGTGTTAACCCTAAACACGTGATTTTGACAGGGGATAAGGAAATTACATGGGATTGTCTAAAGAGGTGCCACGTTGAGAGATGTCACAGGTTGAACCCTGTCTTTTCTACCGATTATAGTTACATCTGCTTTCGAACACTGGAGGCATTTTCAGCAGCTGAGCTCATGATGGCAAATTGTATTTGGAGCAGACGAAGGACAGATTACTGGTGGAACGTATATTCCTTTGAAAAACTGAAGAGTATACACTTACACTACTGTCCGAGGCTCACGTTTGTGCTTCCACTATCATGGCCTACATTAGACTCACACTTGCCCAGCTTGGAGACTCTCCACATCGTCTACTGCAGTGAACTCAGACAGATCTTCCCCGTGGAGGCAGTTACAACAACAGGTGTGCTGAGATTCCCAAAGCTGAAGCACATCCACCTGCATGATGTCCCCAAGCTACATCAGATATGCGAAATCAGCAGGAGGATGGTTGTTCCTGTGCTCGAGACAATCAGGGTGAGGGGATGCTGGGCTCTCAAGCGCATCCCCGCCATCGACGGCAGCCTCCGTGGTCAGGACAGTCGCCCAATCGTGGACTGCGAGAAGGACTGGTGGGAGAAGCTGGAATGGGAGGGGATGAATGTTGGCCATGACCCCTCCCTCTTTGAGCCTCGCCACTCGATGTACTACAAGAAGGCTCTACCCAGATGCTCTCTTCTCCGGTGAGGCGACATGCAGACGCTGTATCAACTGCTGCTCACTTGTTAAGGTACTCATGAATGAATGCAATAGCATTCACTACCTTCTCTAGTATTTGTTTTCTCCATGTTAATTCGTCTATGTATGTATGTATAGTACACATTACATTAATTATCACCGGCAAATTAATAAAAGCTACTCCTACTATCCACCTGCTTTAATTTGCAGTACCTTCATGCTAACTGCTAGTTCAAATGCAGCTGATAAAAAAAATGGAGCACATCGATATGATGTATAGTAAATTGTCAGAAATATATGTCTCTGGGAAGTATTAGTTGTGTTCATATATATGATTCTCTAATCACTTGTATACTTCTTGCATTGCTTCTGTAGATTTACTGATGGATCAACCAAGGTGTCTGCCTGCTTTCTTCCGTCTCGCTGCAGTGGTTTCGAGTGTTTGCTTGTTTTCTGAAGAATAAATTGGTGCATCATGTGCTTGCAGCATGCACCTCTGAGTTGTATATATTGTTGTGTGCTTGCATACTAAGTTAATTAATTCGCGTGTGTGTCTCTCAGGGGAGTGACGCGGAATCATCTGTGTGTGTGGATTTGTTTATGATGTATCATGTATGTGCTTGAAATAAGATTCATGGTCTGATGGGCCTGTGGTGTGCCTACCACTAGTTCCCAGAAGTTCATGGTGTGACAGTGTGTAATTGCAAACGAATGGACATAAATTAAATATTGATGCTGCAACAAATGTATTGTGTGTGTCAAGGTAAGAGAGATTTGGGGATTTCAACATTGTATTGATTTGGCCCTAAATGACATATATGTACACAAGAGAGGGGAAAGTACTCTAATACCCTTGACATACTACTACACTTAACACCCCCACTCAAATGCAATGTGTATGCAATAACATTGCATTTGAAGGGTAAACTAAACACTAGGACACAAACTAAATATTAGCCTATCTCCAAAGTCTTGATGATGTCATCAAAGTGTGCCAATTCTTGGATGATGACGATGAAGAAGAAAAAGATCCATCTCCTCTTCAATGAAGTGGACCTCGGAGCCTTCACAAACTGTTCTTCGGCCCTCAGTACCTTGAAGCCTTCACGACTCGTTCTTCGGCTCTTCATTGATTCAGAGACGTTGACGATGATGGAAGGCCCTTCACAAACTGTTCTTCGGACCTTCATAGATCTGATGACGATGATGATGGTGATGATAAAGGACCTTCACAAATTGTTATTCGGTCCTTCATTGAGTGATGATGATGTCAACTCCGATGGGGAGATGGTGATATGACAGACCAGCTCCGATGTGGAGCTGGTGAAGTGATAGACCAACTCCGACGGAGAGCTGATATGAAGCTGGAGATAGATTGGACGGATTGAAGAATATGCAATATATGGACTTGGATGGACTGAATGGCAACTAGTAAATGACACAATGATACTAATAGATATGCAGCAAGGCTTTAATGGATAAACTAGATAGGATCATAGGAAACAAAGGAAATCAATTTGTAGAGGACATTGATATGCTAGCAAAAGACATAATTGTGGCTGCCAAGGAATTGCATATTAACTGATTAATTCTATCCAATTTGGTAGCAGAGAGCAGTAGCTGATGAAGATGGACAGGAGATGGTAATGAGAGACCACGAATACTTTCAGAAAAGCACCAAATTGGAAAGGCAAAAGCATGACCACAAGCTGGGAGCAACTCTTTGAAGCATTTTGTCGAGCACCTTGTGTGCAGCATATGGACTTGTGCAGTTTACAGGCAATAGCCAAGACTGAAGGATCTGCCGGCAGCGGCGGCTGCTTGCTCTGCTACAAACGGGTGACAAGGCCTGATTGGCGGAGAGGACCGGCGCCGGGCAAGGGGTCACGACAGGCAGATGCGGGGGGCCAGATGTGGAGCTGGTGAGGAGGTGCACGCCGCGACGAGCGGCAGTTGACGAGCGCTGCGACGGGCAGCGAGGACGACGGCTTCGCGATTGACGACGAGCCGCAGCGCGGACGACATGGCTGACAGCTTGGACGGGGTTGCCGCCGGCGGCGCGCACTGATGCGTGTGGATGAGGAAGGACGATGCTCCTGACTGCTGCTGCTTGACAGGCTTGAGGACGGGACGACGAACAACGATGCTACCAGCAATGGGAACTTGGTGGGTAGGATTAGCAGTAAGGCTTTGATACCATGTCAAGGTAAGAGAGAGATTTGGGGATTTCAACATACATTGTATTGATTTGGCCCTAAATGACATATATGTACACAAGAGACGGGAAAGAACTCTAATACCCTTGACATACTACTACACTTAACAGTGTGATCTACATGGACTACTAATTTGACATTTTTTTTTTGAGTAAATTGCATCCACGGTACAGCAACTTGGCAGGTGGGTGCAATATAGTGCAAGAACTTGAGAATTGAACATCCGAGTGCAACAACTTGACAAGTGGGTGCGTTCTAGTACAAGAACTTGACAATTTAGTATTTTGGTGAATCAATTTGGCTAAGCATATGCTAGGTGAGGTTTTTCACGATGTCAATATGCTAATACACAGTAATCCTATGGATATTAACTTATAATATTGAATTTAATCTTTAAGAATTATATTGCACATACAATTTACATTCAGTTACCTTTAAGAATTTTTTTGTTTTCTTCACCTTCTCAAATATTAACCGAAATATAATAATTTCTACATCCAGTTTAATTGACTTTCAGTTATTAGTTATTAGAGTTATTAGTTATTAGGATAAAAATATAAATATGCTTATACGAATCCACGCTAGTATATTGCCAAGTACTTAAAATTTTGAATTTATATAAAAAATGCTCCAAATAATTAAGTTGTCAAAACTTCTTAATTTATTGTATCAAAATCGTACCTACCTTACAAGTTGTTGCATTTATACGATCACTTATAAAGTTCTTATACTAAATTACACCTTCTTGCCAAGTTGTTGTACTAGAACGCTCATTTTTCAAGTTATTACACCAAATTGCACTCACCTGCCAAGTTATTGCACCGTGGGTGTAATTTACTCTTTTTTTTTCATTCCAACATCTATTCTGGCATATGTATGGATTGGAGTGACTAGATATGCTTAGATGGGTGCATTTGCATAGCCATCAAAACGAAACAACTTCGGTGATTCAGTTAATTTCAATTTAATCATGTGAGGATATATGAGGTTTTTGAGCAACATTGCTTCATATCTGTGTTATTACTTACAACTTGACCCTGCTTGTGAATTTAACGCTAGAAAATTTTACACCTGTAAAAAGAACACCTCTATAACTTCAGTGGGTTATAGCCATGTGTTTTATCCCAGTTAGATAAGTAATTACGGGTCTATGATTTGCACTGGCATTCTACCAATTGTACGGCTTCAAAGCAGGCTAACCAAAGTGTACTTTTTTGAATAATGATCAAATCAAAGTATTACAACAGATATGTACAAGAAAATCAACGCACCATTTGGCGCCCAATAATCTAAAACTCGTATGTGTTGTTAAGGACTTCTATGGAATATATATATAATGTTCCAATAAGACTCTAGATCCTGCTACGTATAAAAGACTCAGTTATGTTAGAGTTTGTGTTGAATATGTATACAAAGTCGGTTACAGTTTAGAATTTAGAGTTATACTAGGTGTAGGAATAGAGTAAGAGTTGGACTCTATCCTAATCTCTCTCTTAAATAGAGGGCAGATATGTTGTAACCGTATGGTGACTTAGCAATATAAGTGAGAGGTAACGGTTGTCAGCAGCGGTCAGCCATGGGTTGTTGTAACTCTAATATACTGTAATTGTGTTGGATCGGGGAAAAGCGCAAGTAATCAATGCCAAGATATGTCGGCTACAGCAGAACTCCATTATCAAATATCGTGCCTTAGTGCTGTTATCAGTCTTGGATCTTCTATGGTGTTTCTTTCCCATTTGGTTTCTGATGTCAATTTCAGGTTGGTTTTATAACACGTTAGTGGTATTCTTACCACAATATACAAATATTTTGTATAACAGATAGTAGAAGATAGTATTGTTATTAAGATATTATTTTTGGATTTTTTTTTAAATTTGAGATGAACTTATGTAAATAATTTATTATGGATTTCACTTCATTATATTTATTCAAGTTGAATTGAATTTATATTTTAATTTCTAAGGTATTTAAATATATTTTACTTTTTTGGGAAAATATGATTTATTTGAAAAGACTATCATATCTTAATTATAGAAGAGTTATTAGTTTTCTTTTTAAATTTATGCTTCATTAGCCATGACGGTCTATTAGATGGAATCTTTTTATTTATATATTTAGTTTTTTAAAAAAATACAGAAATATTCTTTTTTTGAAAATTACAGTAATATACCCATAACGTTCCTTGGGAGGATGTTTTCTAAAAATCGAGAAGGGCTTTAAATATAAAACTTTTTTTTGCATTCACACCTTTTTCATTGGTTTTAAATGTAGAAAACTAATAATGCTTATTTGACACTGAATAATTTTAAATGAATAGGTGATAAACTAAAAGGTTGTAGACGTCCTTGGGCTCTACAATTTTTATATAAAATTTGTTAGCATCGGAGGTTGTTTGAAATGTAGATTTGAGAATTTGTAAAAATAAATTTTAAATTTTCTTTAGTGAATATTTGGACTCCTAAACAATCTTAAAGGAAAGTTGATCTCCTCGAGCTCTACAATTTTGATGCAAAGTTTGATTTCATCTGACTTAATGTGATATATTTGTAAATTCCAAAAATACAAAGTTAGCAAGTTGTGCTGAGAATTTTGCATTTAAGCTCTCTCTTGCTCTCTCAAAGTATGATTTTTTTTAAAAAAAAATAACGCACTCCCGAAAGATGTTATGGTATATTTTTAGTACTAATTTTCTAGTTTCTCTACAAACTTTTTCTAGTATCCAATTTGGACTTCACTACCATAAAAGAGCACATCATTGCCCCTATATCAAATCGGCACTGATGATGGTTTTCACCCCAAAAAACAAGTTTGCCGGCATTGATGAGGAGACATCAGTGCCGGTCTTATAATCATCCCGCATTGATTGTTCAACGACACATTAGTGTCAGGTCTTGCTACTAACCGGCACTAATGAGTGATACATCAGTGTCGGGTCTTACTATTTGGAGCGAGATGAATGGACTTTTGGTAGGAAAATACATCAGTGCCACTAGGTCTTTAGAATGCTCGGCATTGATGCCAATCACATAAGTGTCGGGTATTCTAATGACCTGGCACCCTAACTATATTAGTGCTAATTTTGGATATATGAACTTAACTTTTTTCATACAAACTCAGATTGCGACACAGTTTATATGATAATTGTAGCTCTCGATAAGATCTAATGATTTTGTAGTTGACAACCTTTTCATTTGAGGTTTTTTAGATACTCAAAATCAAGATTCAAATCTCGTTTAAGAAGGCTCAAAAGAAAAAAAAATATTCATTTGCTAACAAGATTGATATGTAGGTGAGTTGGTAAGGATAGGTGTTTGTGAGGGAGATGTCTTGAGTTTGAATCCTTGCAATGGCAAAAATTATATACAACTTGCAAAAATATATATTAGTGGTTGGGTCTTTCTATATACATGAGTAAAGATGGTAGGAGTATTCAAAAATATTTTTTAGCCTAAATTTTGAATTTGGCTCCGTATTATCAGTGCCGGGTTTAGCCCACACCCGGCATAGATGAACCCATATCAGTGTCGAGTCTACAAATACCCAGCACAGATGTGCCCACATCAGTGCCGAGTTTAGAGAATACCCGGCACATATGAGTCTATCCAGATTCTACCTAGGTACTTCTAAGTACATCTGTGCAGGGTTGGGACCTGGCACTGATGAGAGGGGGTCATCAATGGCGAAAATTTTGTGCCGGGTCTATTTCCGGCACTGATGCCAATTACGAACCGGCACTGATGTCATTTTCTGTAGTAGTACTTGTATTTTTTTTCTTTGGGATTTCTAAACATGTTCATATACCTCGAACAACATAGAGAAATTAAGTATGGACTAATGACATATTTATGGAGCTTCTGACAACTACAACTTCACTACAAATCAAAAGTACCCAAACAATCTAGTATTTCTTATAGATTGTGAATCTCTATGGATGTAAAAGTCAGAATAGTGATGGACGTAACTTTAAAATATAGATGGGGTGGCATCTAGCAAAGAGCTAGACCTAATTAGATAATGATACAACGATAAAAATCATAGTCACCGGTTCACGGCACCAGCAGCAACGCACAACACGAACATTGAGCAAGTTAACAGAGGAAATTAGTAGTCGAACAAATGTCATAGTCAGTAGGCAAGGCAGTAAGCGTAGTCACGAAGATGAGATATGATGGATGCCTTATGCCATGAATTAGGGATGAAAATGATTGAACATAAAATCATTTATTTAAAAACAAATTTATAAGCATATGGGAATATTCATATTTTAAAATATTCATTTCACTCCTCGGGACTATTTCATTGGATCCCTTAACCGCTAAAATATATTTTGCTCATTTGACCCCTAAACTATTGAAAATGGTTTGCTTTGCTACTTAATAGCATTTCTCTTCTTTGTTTCTCTTTATACAAGTCATATTTTAAGCAAATATTTTCTAGGCCATAAATGACATCATTGTCAAAGCTTCAAAATATTTTAAAAATAAGCGCTTCAAAGCATATGTAAATAGTGACAAAATTAAAAAAATATTAAGAGGTAGGTCATAATGGATCTATCAATCATACCAAATTTTTGTGCAAATATAACTTATATATGACTTATATGAAGAGAGATTATAAAAAAAGAGAAATGTTGTTAGGCAGTAAGGGGAACCGCTTTCAATAGTTCAAGGGTATAAAACGAGATAAAAAATTATTTCAGGTTTTATGTGCTTCACCAAATAGCTCAGGAGAGTAAAGTGGATTTTTTTTATATATTTACCAATTTAACTATTCACTGTAGATTGTAATATGTCCTAAAGAAATAAAAAAATCAAATTTTATGTATGACCAAAATTAGAAATGGTCAAAATGGTACTACTTATATAGAAATAATACTCATTGGTCACAAATTTTCATAAATGTTTTAATCCCTACTTAAAATACGTAATATATCTGATTATTTAATAGTGGGCTCATGATTAATGTGCTAGAAACAAGATTAAAAATGAGGTTTGAGGGTGTCGGGTGACGTGCACCGTAGTTGGGCCGACCAACCCACCCTACCCAGAGAGTATGTCCACCACTATTTAAGGAAACAAATTATAGCATATCCATAAGTTGTTTTTGCTAGCTTGTCCGGATTTTTACCAACTGAATTTCTTTCTCGGAATTTAAAGCTTCCAAATATACCTAAATCAACATTGAACATGGAGAAATCAAAGTTCAGTACATACAGCCGCCGGTCCATATTTTTCTATCCTCTTTTCACTTGATTATAGTGTGCAATGAACGAGGCCACGAACCTACCTACCTACCGCTGCTCAACGTTGGGCAGAGGCCAGATTCTTTCCATCTACCCTTTTTTTTCCGCATGCATATGTCTCCGGCAGTATGGAGGCCACACAACGCAACACCCATGTGAGTTTTGATTAGTAAAGGGGGCTTCATTACAAAAGTTGTTAGTTTAATTAAGCAACATCAAAGAGCAAATATATTTAAATATAGGGTGTGGTGAAGTAATTTTGATTTACTAATTACTAATACAACTTTGGGATGATATATGATTGGAGTGAATTGTAATTTAGGCATGTAAACATATTGGAATTAATGTTTAGTATTAAGTCAATAATGTAAATGAGATTTGAATGCTTTTGAGGCCACATTTATAGAACGTACGATGAGTGCTTATTTACCTCGATGCTACACGTTGGAGTAGAAAAAAGAGCTATAGTGAATGGAAATTTTCACACGATATTCCTTTGAAATTATAGGGAGCGAAGAAAATTTGCTACGTTTTTTTCTTAACTCCGTTCCTACAAACTAAATGGACAAATAGTATTGGTTATTCTTAGGATTGTAAGATTCTTGTTTCTATATTCTTATTATTTGTGAACCGAGATAATTACAAACATATATAGCAAGTAATAATAACTAAGAAAGATTCCAGCTGTGATTCGCCGCCACTCAAAACCAAATCAACAACGGCTCAATCATCAGCTACAGCTATCATGAATATAATTGGTCAGCATATTAGCAGCCGGACAGGAAGGATCCCCACGAGACAACCCAGTGTTCGCTACAACCTTTTAGAGTTTGTATAGAAATTGGTTTGATTCGAGCTGAAATTGAGAAAAAATTGTATTGCAATTTGCAAAGAAGCTTAACTTTTCTATAAAAAAAGAATTTTGTTTTGACTAAAGAAATATAGCAATTCATTTTTTAAAGAAAAAGAGAGTGTTTTAATGGTTCTTAGATAGACACGGAAAGATACACTTAATTTATGGTGCCGCCAATTATACCTTAAGCTCGGGAAACAATAAGTAGTCAAAAAATCATACCGTAAATTTAGTTCATGAAAACCCATAAAAACTCTCTGAAAAATATTGCTCCCTCGGTTTCTTTTTTATGGCGTTTATTCAACATCCTACATTTTATGATGAAGGGAGTATATTTAATTCCATAACCTCTACTAGCAAATGTATTTTTCCAAACACCTAGGTTTTATTTTTTTCGTGGTGAAAAAAAAATCATGCTTTTACTGCTTGTAAAAATAGCGAGACACCTTATAAGTCTTAAGTCTAGTCTCTCATGTGAAAATCGATTTTTACATGTGGGGTATAAAGAGGTCTACCTTCAGAAATTAATATGTGTATTTTTCACGTATTGAACGTTAGTTCAAGTATATTTTCAAATATGTTTTTTTCAGTAGCGAACGCTATATTTTTCTTAGGTTCAATAACAAATGGATAAGGTCTAAGCTGATCTTTTTCATTTCCACCCACAAGATGCTTGACAAAAACAGTTGTGCAAGACTTAAAAAAAATAACACTGAAAAATAAAAGGCCAAAAAAGTAATTGATGAGTAAAACTTTTATGTCTATGTTAGAGATTTCAAAGTTAATGCTAAAAATAAAATACGATAAAAAAAATCAAATTTCACTCTAAATTTAGTATTCAAAATTTTAATTTTAGCTATTTCCGTGCGGTGGGAATCAGTTTTCGCGTGCGGATCTTCCACCCGTCTGGAACGAGGTGTCTGCGAAAATACGATTTTTTGTGTGGGTGACGCACCCGCACGCGAAAATAAAAAATCGAAACAAAAAAATCGAACCCTAATCCAGCGACCGCCGCCGCTGTCACCACCGTCGTCATCGCTGCCTTGCCCGAGGCTCGCCGCTGTCATCCCTGCGGTCGCCAGCGACGAATCCGGCCTCCCCGCAGTGACAGGCGATGAATCCGGCCTCCCCGCGGTGGCCGGCGATAGATCCAGCCTCCCCGCGGTCGCCAGCGACGAATCTGGCCTCCCCGCGGTGGCAGGCGACGGATCCAGCCTCCCCGCGGTGGCCGGCGAAGGATCCGGCCTCCCCGCGATCACCAACGATGGATCCGGCCTCCCCATGGTGGCCGGCGACGGATCCGCTCCGCCACCACCACCCTAGCCGATATCGCCACCGCACTTGTCTATGCCGCCGCTGCCTCCGCCGCTCTAACCGATGCCGCCGCCCTAGCCGAGGCCGCCGCTGTCACCGGGGTTGGGAGATGGGAGGAGGAGGAGGAGGAGGAGGAGGAAGAGGAGAGGTATAGGGAGTGGGAGATGGGAGGAGTGGGAGGAGTCGAGAGTGAGATGGGAGGAGAGGGAGATGGGAAGAGATGGGTGAGCGTGGGATGGGCGGTGACGGCGGGATTAAAAAGGTGTGTGGGCTATTTTCGTATGCGCCAGCGAAAATTGATTTTTCCGTGCGGTCATTTTAAAGAGCCGCACGTGAAAATGGAGCACGATTTTTGCAGACGCAACCACTTACGATCCGTCTGCAATCTAAAATGAGTCCCATCCAGAAAAATCAAAAATCATTCGTGTACTAGTGATTGAGCTCCAAATTATCGTGGAATAGAGTTCTACGGTGTGTTTGAGAGGAAGAATTAGAGATTTCTTCTTCGTGCACGAAAAACAAACTAGCTAGCGTATTAGCGCATCATTAGGGCCCCTTTGAATCGCAGGATTGAGAAAACGTAGGAATAGAAAAAACATAGGATTTGGATAGGAATGCAAGTGTAAAACAGAGGATTGCAAAATGCAAGAAAAACATAGGAATAACCGTTTGATTGAACCGCAGGAAAAACGCATGAATTGGATGAGAGAGATAGACTCAAAGGAAAGTTACCAAGAGATTAAAGCTCTTGCTAAATTTCCTCCAAAATCTCTATAGGATTGTCCATTCCATAGGAATTTCAAATGATTGGATAGGATTCAATCCTTTGTTTCAAAGAGCTTTATAGGAAATTTTCCTATAGGATTGAAATCCTCCAAAATTCCTATGTTTTTCCTCCAATTTAAAGAGGCCCTTAATTAGAAATGAGCTAAAAAAACTTAAAAGTGAATTAATATAATCTTTTAAAGCAACTTTCCTATATAAACTTATTTAAAAAATACATCATTTAACCGTTTGAAAAACGTACGCATGAAAATCGAGAGAATAGAAGTTAGGAAAGTGAAAAGAAAAAGAATACACCCTAAGGTTGCTTTCAGACCGGAAGAAAGATAAGAAAAGATCTTTGTTTTCCGTGAACACACCCTGGCGGTGTTTTAAAAAAATAAAAATTGTTTTAAAAAATCATATTAATTTATTTTTCAAGTTTATTAATCATATCTTCCAGATATTCTCTTTTCCTCTCCTCTCAAATACACTCTATATCTAATTTCGAAATCTTTAAAAGAATATATATATAACCCACCAAAATAACATGTCCACATCCAGTGACAGCAACACCCATTATAAATAAACAAAGCCACATAATATATTCTTTTAATATATCATCTCCTCTCTTCTGAATTCCGGGGCTTCCGGCGCCACATAATAAATAAACAAAGCCAGCCAGCAGCATCGCCAGTGAGCCACAGCACCGCCGGCAGCGACCAACAGCAACCAATCAGCAAATCAGCAATGGAGAGGGCTCTGATGAGCCTCATGAGGCGGCGCTCCCTCCTCCAGAGCGGCGGACGAGCACCGCCGGCGATGGCCGCCGCCGCCTTTGGCTCACCATTCTTCTCCACCCTGCAGCAAGCAGCCGCCGCAGACCCGGTCCAGTCGCCTGGCATCTTGCCAGGGCTCAAGATCAGGGACTCTGCGTCACAGGTGATTTAACTAATTACTAGTATTTCCTTCTTGCTTTTTTCTTTTAATTTAATCTTGTGATTGTTATCAAGAACAGATTTTTACCATCCATGCATGTTGTCCAGAAGGGAAAAAAATGATTTTCTTTTGCCCCCAAACACATTTTAGAAAATCTTGAATCAGTTGCATGTTCTGGCTTAGTACGGAGTAGTGTTTATTATTTTAATTTCGTTTTTTTTTTCTATTTTATTCCAGCTGATTGGGAGGACACCCATGGTTTACCTGAACAAGGTCACTGAAGGATGTGGGGCCCGGATTGCTGCTAAGCTCGAGTTCTTGCAGCCGTCCTTCAGCGTCAAGGACAGGTGACTAATTAATTAGTAATTAAGTACCTGATGTATCTACTTTTGCCTTGATTACTACTTATCATTAGCACCAACTTCATTCACTGCTCATTTGGAATGATAACAATCATTGAACAGCTAATGTAATCGCCATGGCTTGCATGTCCTTTTCTCTCTGTCGTCTTGTAGCCATTTTTGTGATATTTTGATTGGGACCTGATATTTTTCAGTGGCTGGAATTATAAGTTTATCCTTAGATAGCATGTTGGGAAAGTAGCAAGGTTTCTTTCAGACAATAGTCAGGCTCGTGCTCTTGTCTGTCTGAAATATCTGAATGTGACAGATATACTGTGGACCTATGTTTGGTGAGGATTAAGTCCAGATTAGTGCCACTTTTTTATTGGACAAGTTCCATTTTGTAAGCTCTAGGTGATGTATTCGTTCACTACTTTTACTTTGTCAGTTCGTCTAGACTAATTTAAACACATATTGCTTTAAGACCAAACTAAGTACTCCTCCGTTTCAAATTATTTATCGTTCTAGATTTGTCATAAATCAAACAAACTTATGTTTGTTTCATTAGTTTTTAGAAGTCTGTGTAGATTAACATGTGAATTATATTATGACAGTATTTCTTATGGCAAATCTAAAAATGTAAATCTTACGATGTTAAACTATGTTTATAAAAATTGATGATAAAAATTAAAAAGTTTGATTTAAGACGATCATAGAACGAGGAATAATTTGAAAACAGAGGGAATATTTGAGGCTTTGACTCAAGGCCACACCATCTATCTATTTCACTTCCAGGATTTTAATATGGTCTGGCACAATATTATTGGTTCTGTAGAATAGTTGGTTACCATAGTTCATAGCCTTCTAAAATATGACAAATTACATGGTCTTAACTCTTAAGGATGATAGTATCAACAGTTATTCACCATAAAATCAGAATATGCACAGATGAAGGAAGAAAACGAGAAGCTGACTAATTATAAATATGAAAAAAAATTTCTTATGCATTAGCCACACATGGGTATATAAATTAATTACTGAGCTTGAATTTTGTTTTTGGTGTGGTGTAATGCAGACCAGCAATTTCAATGTTGGAAGATGCTGAAAAGAAGGGGTTGATCACCCCAGGCAAGGTCAGTGATCTAATTCTTTTGAACAACTAAACTCATTAAGTACAGAGATTGACCACTGAAATTAAGCTATACTAAGTAACAAATTTTTATCACAGTGCCATGTTTAAGTTAAATTCATATTTATGTACCATTAAAATTTTGAGAAAAATCTTTCACAGTGCTAGCATGGGCTGTTCAGTTCTTGACCTGGATAACTCAAGGGCATTTTGCTTCAGGAAAAACGGTTTAACATTGCTGTGAAACAAAATCAAACACACCTTCACCTGGATTTATGACATCTAAGTTCTAACCAAAAATGACAAATCTCCTGTCGAACAGACCACACTGATCGAGCCGACATCAGGGAACATGGGTATTGGCCTGGCATTCATGGCTGCTCTTAAAGGGTATGAACTCATACTCACAATGCCTTCATACACCAGCCTTGAGAGGAGGGTGACCATGAGGGCCTTCGGCGCAAAACTCGTCCTTACCGACCCAACAAAAGGTATGGGAGGCACGGTGAGGAAGGCCGCCGAGCTGTATGAGAACCATCCTAGCGCGTTCATGCTGCAGCAGTTTGAGAATCCTGCAAATGTCAAGGTAAAGTCTTCTATTCTTCAATGCAAAAATCTGCACGCAGTAGTACTTGTTGTAATCTTTGATGAAATGCGAAATCTTGGTTTTGGTCAATCCTGCAAATTCTTGCTGTAAGATGATATATTATGTTTATAGACCAAGATTATATGCGTAAAGCTTCCCATGTGAGCGAATTAAAGCTCAATTCAGACATATAAGTTTCATATTCTGGAGTAAGTATGATACTTCAATTGCTATTGTTTCTGATTTGTGTTGATCAAAATTGAAGGTACACTATGAGACAACTGGTCCAGAAATCTGGGAGGATACACTTGGGCAGGTTGATATTTTTGTCATGGGAATCGGGAGCGGCGGCACCGTCACTGGTGTTGGCAAGTATCTTAAGGAGAAGAACCCCAATGCAAAGGTACTAAAACAAAAAAAAAAAAAAAAAAAAAAACTCCAGATATATGTGTGAAATTAATGCCATTTGTGTGTGTATGCAGATCTATGGAGTTGAACCTGCTGAAGCAAATGTTTTGAATGGTGGCAAACCAGGTAAGATCTAGCTCTCAGGAAGATTTATCCCTTTTTTTTTAGATAATGAAGATTTATCCTTGTGTAGTAGGTAATTAATTACTTATCATTTCACTTGTCATAATGTTGTTCACTGAACCGAATTGCAGGTCCTCACCTCATCACTGGAAATGGAGTGGGATTTAAGCCGGAAATTTTGGATATGGATATAATGGAAAAGGTTCTTGAGGTAAATGAATTTAGGTTCACTTCTTTTCTTAGTACATTATGAGAAAGATTCAGAGTTTTACTGGCTAGCACCACAAGTTGGCTTTCGAGACTCACCTCCTCCTTAATACCATCGATTACGAAAGGGCATGTAGCCTAGTGGTTACAGTGACCTGAGTAATACCCCAAGGTCCTAAGTTCAAATCTCCTATGGAGCGAATTTCAGATTGGGTTGTTTCCGGGGCTAAGTTCCCTATTTCAATGGCCGTATATATCCGGTTGGATGTAGAGGCCGGGTAAAAAAATAACCTTATCTAAAAAAAAAAACCATCGATTCCTTTCTTTCGTATCCAGCTTTTTTTTTTTTACATTATACTATATAGGCAATACTAAGTTGCTAAGTAAAACTGGCATATGGTAGGTGAAAGGTGAGGATGCTGTTAAGATGGCTCGAGAATTGGCACTGAAGGAGGGTCTTCTGGTAAGTGTCAGAATATATTTGTTTCTTGTTGTTCAGTCAATGCTAAATGTCAGTAATGTTAGAAAATAAAACATCATGCAATAAAAAAAATCGATATTCAAAATATAGAAGATTTTTCTTAGCTCTGCAAGAATGTTGGTTAATGTGGAATTGAATGGCGATGCACAATTGCACTCAATTAACTGTTACTGAAATCTATAACTTTTTTTTTTCGTTGCAGGTTGGAATATCATCAGGAGCTAACACAGTTGCTGCTCTTGAACTAGCAAAGAAGCCAGAAAACAAAGGGAAGCTCATTGTGGTATGTCACACATATCCTATTTGTGCACCATTAATTGCAAAGTTAACATGAATAAATTTCAGAAAACCAACCAATGCGACTTTTTTTTCAGACCGTTCTTCCGAGTTTAGGGGAGAGATACCTGTCATCTGCATTGTTTGAGGAATTGAGAGCGGAGGCTGAGGCCATGCAGCCAGTGCCAGTGGACTAACTTGGATAATCAACCTAGGCATTGAGTATTTGATGAACGAAATTGCTATACTCTAAATAAATTTTCAATTTGTACTTTAATTCCCCATTACAAATTATGTATCTTCAGATTGTGCTGTCACTGAACTATATAGATGGACTCTCTCTATGTAATTCCACATTTATCAGAATAACCTATGATCTCCCTCTCCTTTCTTTTTAAGTTCGAGTTTCTATTTTCCAATTTTAATGGAACAGGTTAAAAATGTAACAAAGATATCCATCTAACTATCTGCAACTCTTCGGCCCCCAAAAAATACAGAACTCAAAAAGGAGATGATAACTATGAGGATATCAACTTGGACATGATAGTCATTGAGCATCCTGATTATGCCAATAGTGTAGCACCATTTGGAGATTGGAGAGGGAGTAAGCCATGCTAATGTGGCCAATGAACAAGTGTTGAGTGCCGTAGCGATTCTGATGAACAGGGTCGATTCGTTGCATCTGCATGACAATTCTTCTATCACCAATGTCAATCCTAAACACATGTTGCTGTCAGGAGATAGAAGAAGTTAGATGGCTTCGTCTAAAGTGGTGCTGCATTGATAGATGTCACAAGTTGGACACTGTCTTTGTCACCGATCATGCTTACTAGCGCTTTAGATCACTGGAGGCATTTTCAGCAGCTGAGCTCATGATGGCTACTTGTGTTTGGAGCAGAGGAAGGATGAACACAGCTGAGCACATAATTTCCTTTGCAAAACTGGGGAGCATACACCTGGGAGATGTTTGCCCATTTGTGAAGGTACACCTGACTATATAGCCCAACATTCTCTGTTGTTTTTCTCCTTAGTTCCATGTATGCATAGTCCACAATATCATCTGCAAATAAGTACTATCTATATGTAGTATCCACCTGCAGCACCTCTGCTAATGGCTAGTTAAAATGCAACTAATTAAAAATGAATTATATCGGCTTATAGTAAATTGTTATTATATCTCTATGGCAATTGTTTAGTTGTGTTCCTTGATATGATCCACTAATCACGTGATCACCTCTGTAGATTTCCAGAACTCCATGGTGTGAGACTATTTAGTTCCAAAAGACTGGAGAATGGAGATAAATTATATACGTGATTGATGCGACATCCTGCTAATGCCGCAACAAATGTTTCTTAGGATGCACTTGCATAGCCTTTGAACAGAAAACAACTTTAGTGATTCAGTTAATTGGAACTTAATTGTTTGAGGATATGGTGATGTCCCTCTCTGACATTTCTACTGCAAGTAAAAGGGGTGTGAAATGCTATGATACAACCTGGACCAAATTACCTGCTCAATGAAACCCATTGTTATGTCTAAGCCAAAAAGAAAGCAGAAATCTACAATTAAAGGCACACTATAGGCTGTGAATTAAATAGGTTAAATTTTATAAAGCAAGCATTCATCACTGAACAGAAGCAAAAATATTTACCGTGATATCATATATAGAACAAAGTCGACGGGAATAGTATATCCACCTTTTTTATATCATATTCTTGAAGAAGCCTTTAAAGCATTGGCTACTTGTTAAAGATAACTACAGAACACGTACAGAGATATCTATAAGGTGAACAATGAAACCAAAGTCTTAGGTAACAAGGCAGAAAAGAATGCATCTATTGAACAGCACGACACTCGTATAGAATTTCGATATGTTAGGAAATGTAGACAAATCTAGATTGCTTGGATAACACTTGCCAACTCATATAAAGAAGGAAAATTAAAGCTGCAGCAAATTTTACCCTAGTCATGATATAGGCAAAGATTCTCATTTTATTTCCTTTCTATGAATGGGATAAAACTTATAATATTTTATAAGCACTATAAAGTTTGACTTTAGTTCGATTGATAATAGCTCGCTTAGTTTAATTTCAAAAAGAATTTGAAGGTTTTTTAAGGGCTGGATGAAACAATTATGGTTTTCTTTTAACAAAAGAGAAGAATTGTATAATTACCTGAGAACCTGGTAAGTCCAATTAAAAATTCCGACAACATGACGATCTGCAGGGCTGGAAAAGAAAGATGATCCCACAATTATTTTAAAGAATCCCTAATAACAAAATACATAATTTTCTGGCCTAAATAAAGCCGAGTTAGTAAAGAAGCAAAACTGATGCCTTGAAGTCAGAATGAAGTAAAGCAACACCAAAGAAAGCACATTACATCATGGTGCGAGAGAGAGAATTTGATTTGGAATTTGTTCCAGTTCATTCCTGCTTTAGTAAGCAGGTGTCATGTGTGTTTTGCTAAGTGAAGGTGATTGAAAAATTGCTACAGTGCTCATTTTAAATAGCAATACTTGTTTCTGCTTTCCAACCGCAACAGGTGACAGATCATAATAAATTTGAACTGAAGATGTCAATGATTCCTCTCTCCAATGAAATTTGCAATATTACAGCATTGCATCGTTCATATCTAAGGGCTGCAAGAAGCAAAACTTCTAACCATGCATTCTGCAACGAACTCTGGAAGGAGAATCAACTTCAGTGCCATTAGGAATGACATTCCCAATGACCATGACATTCTTACTTCACTGTCTTTGATAGTACAATTAATCTTGAGGCTTCTGAACCTGTATCCTACTCCAGTTGGGGAAAAACTGTATTAGCCAACCTAACAAGAGATTCAAAAGTCATCGCTGCATTACTCTTCCTTCTGGCATCTTTCTCTCAACTGGGCCAATTCTATTTGGTGGCCAGACTATGTGTGTGACCCTCCCCTGCATCAGACCGAGAGGAATCTGCAGATTACAAAACCCAAGATGTTCAGTACCAAAAGAAAAGATGCCAATAAATTTATTTTGCTGTAGTGCAACCCAACTACTAGTATTTAACATCAAGAAAGTTGAGTGCTACCAGTAGTTTCTGGTAATTCCATTACAGGGGGAAGCAAAACCAGCAAATGGTTAAACAGCACAAAATCAAGAGGCCTTGATACATATCCTGTCTATCTGACTTCACATTTGGATTTAAGGCTCAATTAAAGCAATACTAACAGACGATGTGCAAGAAAAAAAATGTTACTATTAGAAAGCATAGACAGCATATGGTCACGTTCAAATCATATGGCAATACGATTCTTGCATTATAATGATATATAAAACGAAAAGAAATCAGTATTATGGATAACAAATTTTAAACTGCAGGTCGACTGCGGTTTATCAATGCTGTCATTGAGTACATGAACACGATAACATACATAAACATAATAGGCCAGATGATACTACCTCCGTCCCAAAATATGGGCAAAATCCCTTATATTTTAGGATGGATGCAGTTTCTTTTTCTGAATTAGTGTTGTCAATGAGCAGGACAGTCCTGACCAAACAGCCCAGGTTTTTTCTTAATGATTTACTCACTGTGTAGACTTTGGTGATTACAGAGTTACAGTACGTAGTAATTTCCATAAAAAATGTTAACATGCTTCTTCTAATTAGGCCTAACTAGAGCCTTCAGAAAAAGGAATATGTGTAGGTAGTATTTTACTAGTCTATAATAAGGCCAACTCAGTTTACAAGCTATTTGAAAATCGAAGGAATTATTGAAGAATTATACTCTTTCCTTGTCCTTTAAGCTTATATTATTCAAAGTAGGCATTATGTCTTCTCAGTCTATTTTTTTACAAAAAAGTAATTCTGGCTGTCAACCTGGAACCATTAATCTATATAAATCATTGTCCCATTCCCCATGTATATAAGTTGAAACTACAATACACAAGGACGCGCAAAGGCATAACAATGTTTTGGAATGCTCTGATTTATAATACACAGGGATTTGACTTGTTCATATCCAGTGCAAAACACACCAAGTAGGTAAACAGCAGCCAAGTCGGAGAAGCTTTTCATCTTGTATAGGAGTCTATGGTGATGAACTGAGCTATTATCTATTATTATAGAACCAATACCCACTAGCAGCACCCTAAATGCGCCATCGAAATTTTGCGACCGAAGCTATTAGCCGGTAATCTTTTAAACATCCCCGCAGATCCACTTAAGTAGCCATACATATCGGCAACAAGTGCACACCACAGCTAAAGCAATGCCAGCAGCATTGGTTTATACACAGTTGTTACAACACATATCCTTTTCATGACATTTGAAGCTTTAAACAGTGCCTAAGTAAGGTAGCGCAAAATCAGTAACTCATTTTTTTTGCATGTAATGTAAGCAATATAATCTCTTACAGGGCCATAGCTTCGCGAGTCCCAGCTGACGTCAGGATTATCCCCTTCCACCCAGCAGTGCCCCACGGGTATCTGCCGGATCTCCTGAGCCGCCGGCACCTGGATCCAGTCGCCGGGCAACGCGATCAACCTCTTCACCACCAAGCTCCGGTGCTCCGTCGGCGACCTATCAGAAAAAAATCACACAAAACAATTCAAGATCCAGAAAAAGAACAAACAAACCATCCCCAAGAACTCACTCGGGGGTGACAGCGGGCGGCAGCGGCAGAGGCGAGAGCTCACCGGAAGACGACGACGTCGCCGCGGGACAATCCGTAGCGGGCGTCGAGGCACAGCCGGCTCACCAGCGCGCGGTCACCTGCGACGCGAGCAAAACGCGGCCAAGTGAAGCGCGCGCGCCGAAGCTCTAGGTGGCGGGGGGAGATTCTTGGGGTTGGGGTTACCTTGTTGGGGCTCCAAGGTGGGGTTCATGGAGGTGCCACGCACGGTGACGACGGAGGCGTACCTGTCGTTGACGGTGACGCCGACGAGGGTTCCGGCGACGCAGTTCCTCAGGATCGACCGGAGGAGGGGCCATGGCCCTGCCATGGCCGAGGAGGAGGAGGAGGAGTGGGTCGTGTGCCTACCAGCCCGATGATGGCGCCACCACCTTCGATTCTGCGACGGCGGCGGCGCGGCGGCTCAGAGTGGCGAGCTTGCGGCGGCGCGTTTTGGCGTATATTTTTACTGGTTTGTGATGTGCAAAGAAAGAAACCTAGGAGTAATTTGTTTCACTTGCCTTCTGTTTAAATTTTCGATTGAGTCAATTTCACAGATATATAAAGGATAGTTTGTTCAAATTATCGCAAAATATTATATTATGAAATTATAGCTTTAGCATTCAATTTATCATAAAACAATATATTTGTGGTCATGTATTATAAAATATGTATTTTCGTGATAATTTTAATGTTAAATCTCTGGTGCACCAATACGTTTTTTAATAGTTAGGCCAAAATACATGTAGTTTTACGGGAAATTTACAATTTTATGTAACCTCTTCTACTTGTGTAGTTATTGTTTGTGTTACATAAAAATTGCTTCCTTTGTTCCAGGTTGACATTTTCACTTTGGTTAAAATCAAGCTACTTTAAGTTTGACTAACTTTATAGACAAATATAGTAATATTTATAATACCAAATTAGTTTCATTAAATCAATTATTAAATATATTTTCATAATAAATTTGTCTTGGGTTGAAAATGTTATTATTTTTTCTACAAACTTAGTCAAACTTGAAGCAGTTTGACTTTGACCAAAGTCAAAACGTCTTATAACCTAAAACGGAGGTACTACTATTATTTGATATGGATAAAGACCAACAGATGATCTAATTTAGAGCGGGCAATATAAACAACTAGATGGGTTGATAGATAATCTAATTTAGAGGAGACGGTATAAACAACTAGATGGTTTTGCCTCCTCCTGGTTGGTTGACCAGTTTTTATAAGCTTTTATGTTGTATACCATTGAAAAAATACATGTTTCATCACTTCTTTAGCATCATAATGTATTTGGTATTATGCTTCCTCCTAATACATGCAACTTACACATTACACATTTAGATTCTTCATGGCAACTTTCTGCCATTTCGACAAATTGTATATTTATATGGTTATTAACAGGATTCTTTTGAAAGCAGGTTTTGTACCGTGGCGTTCAAACTTGTTAGAAATAGGAACACGGGCTTCCAAGACAACAAGCAAACAAAACCATATGAATATATAAAAGTTTAGTGTGCCAAATGACACCGCCTATATGTAACTTGTTTTATTATGACCTATTTACATGGTGAGGCATAATAGTACTGTTGTCATAAAAAAGGAAAAGTAAATATGTACACAGATAAAATAAACCAGCTGACCACATGATCACAAATTGGAATGAGCACATTAGGCTTGCCATCAAGTTGATTTCAACCTGTCCAATCTAAAAATGATCTGAAAAATGAGCTGACAATATATAACTTCACTCACAACAAGTTTATATCCTTGTTAGGTGAATTCAAAATCAGTAAAAAGTGGTATTGTGACCATAAAGTCAGTTTTGAGCTTCTGGATCTCCTCCTTTAAAGCAGCGCTATCATTACACTTACCAACTAGCAAGATAACAAGCATCCTCTTATCAGAAATGAGCTTTCATTATTGTGATACGTTCACCAAATTTATTGTAATTGTGTCACCCAAGTGTGATAGAAGAAAGTATAAACAAAAATTTGGTGCCCTAAGATTCAGTGGACCCGTACCCTATATGTTGCTTAAGAGATCTCAAGAGGCTGAATATTTGAATAACATGGATAACAATATAGAAAAGTTATACAAGCATAGCACAAACCTATCGGCTAATAGACAACTCAACTCTTTTTTTTAAGACAACCTAGCTCTTTAATTGTGCCACGGAAAAAATAGAGTAAGCTACAGTTTGGGCTAGGTGCTCTTACTAAGTTTTCACATTGGATCATCCTTCAACCATTCTTTTCACCTAACAAAAGCTAACTTTACCTTTTGTTTAAACATGGACTACTCGCATTCCATCCATTCGCCTCCATCACCAAGTCCGATGACTCCACCTCCAAATCTAGTGACTATGCCGCCGCACCATACACTAGTTCTCTTTCTTCTTTCTCGGACCTAGGGGAACCGCTGGCTCCAGCAAGGAGGAGCTCGGATCCAACCTCCCCTCTCTTTAGTAGGGCGGCTCCTGTCTCCCGAGTCCTCCCTAGCTCGATGCCACCAGCCTCGACGATGACCATGGGAGGAGACACATCGGTGGCTAAGGGTCCGACTGTGCGTGCAAAGGCGAGGAGGAGGAATGGCGGTGGCTCATAGAGAAGGAGCAGGGAGGGCGGTGCATGTAGAAGAGGAGCGGCAACTAGCGGATGCTAACGGCGTCCTTGGTGGCACAGTTTAATGTCACCACATCCAAAGTGTAAAAAATATATAATATGTCTGGATTTAAGCGAAAAATTTAAGATAATGCTTGTAGTTGATAATTGGGTAATAATAAACTAATAATAGCGTCACCAACATGTATTTTACTTAAAGAATAAAAGTAAATTTCATCAAATATCATTTATTATGATTCAAGCTACATAATATATATATTTTTGGCATGTGGCACATAAACCTAGGTATTATGATAAAAAAATTTCATAAACCACACAATTAATTATTTTGACATACTCCTATATCAAAATAGAAAAAAAAAGTACATTTATACGGCGGAAAAAATGCTTATAGATGTGAGATGTGATTATAAAACTCAAAAGTATGTAATCAAAGTAAAAAAAATATGAACAATATGGTTTTGTGAAATATTAGTATCATAATACCTAAGATTATGCGTCCCGTGCCAAAGTTTCTATGATTTTACATGAAACTACGACCATAACCCGGTGAAATTTTACTAAATTGAAAAAAAAAGGAGATGAAGTTCTAAAATCATTGTGCATCTTCATTCTCCCCCGTCCCCTGCGTCAGGGGAAAAAGAGAACAAAAAAAACAACACAAAACAAAAACTCCCGTCTCGTCTCCGCTCCTTGCGCCTGCGCCGCTCTCCGTCTCGCGAGCAGAATCCAGAGCAAGGGGAAGCCGCCGTCGTCCGTCCTGCTGCATCCTGGTGAGCATCCACATCCCCTTCCTCATTCATCTCTCGAATTTGCCTGCGCGCGTTAACCCTAGCTTCTCCTCTTCTAGATCTGTGGAACCAAAGCTTTTCTCTTCATTTCAGAGCCTTAACCTTAGTTAATACAAGTAACACTTTGTTTCTTTTTTTTTTTTTTGGTCCCCGAAAAGAAGTTTGGGAGTTCGACTGAATTGAGCCCCCCATCTCCCAACTTGGATTGGATCCGCCCCCTGCAAAAGTGCAAAGCAATACTTGTCAAAATACACCAGAACACACACTGCAGATTATGCTATTGTGATAACAGTGGGGGCAATTAGGCAATAACTAATACTACTAAGAATTAAGAAAGTTAGAAGCATAGTTAGTGTTATCAAAAAGAAAAACTTTTTATATGAAAAACGAGGGAGTAGAATAGGGGTTACATATTCAAACCGTAATAATTGATTGCTTCTTACAGTCATTGGATAGAAACCAGGTTTGATCTTTTGAGTCACCTTCTTTCATTTCTAATTGCATGTGTGCTGTTGCCTCTGTTGTTACCTGAAGAGATTCTCATGCGCTTAAATGCGCCCCAACCTAATGAGCTGTTTAATGTGAGTGCGAGATAGACATTATAATGTATCGATAAGTGCATTTGTTCATCTATGCACATCACTGAGTTTCCTGTCAGGAGCTTTCTCATATCCAAGCTCTCACATGTGGCATAACTACTAGCTTGCTAAGTTCTGGGTCTGATTGTGAACTGGAGTAGTTTTGGTTACAGTTTATTTTGTTTTTGAAGCTCTAATTTTCATATGAAGCGATGAAAGCGGCTTAGATTGTTTCCAACTGATTAAACCTTTTTCCAAGTACTAATTCTATAGGCTTGGATATTTATCAGATTGTTACACTAGGAATAGTTATGGTTGTTTTTGTTGGAAATGGCTTCAGCTTCAGTTATACAGCTGAGCCAGCCCATTGCCCCACTATACAAGAATGCATATGTCTCTTCATGTTCTACTATTCTAGAAGCCGGGAGGCCTGGCCAGTGCCTCCTGTTGCTTGGTGTCCATGCTATCACTCTGCCTACTGGGGTTTTCAGGTGGCCCACCTAATATTAATCTTGCATTCCTGCTGCCTTGCTCCTGGTCATCCTGCCTGTCATTTACTCATCAAGCCACCCATCTATAGATTGTACACGTGGGCGAGATCATTGTTCCTCAGACCTCGTTAATAAGGCCGCGCTATACATTTTCCCAATTATATGATTGATGGTGATTCTGAAACATGTTTTAACAAACATATATATTCTTCTTATAACTTGCTCATGTAGATACTTGGTTAAATTTTCTATATGAAAAATGATATGAGGAGAGTCATTCCTTTCAATATAGATAAGGATATAGGATAATCTTCAGATCTTGGTTGTTATATTGTGAGAATCTTTTGAGCTTACCAATTGATAGGTCTTGAGAACAAGTGCTAATCTCCTTGGACCTTGGCCTTTCATAATTTTAGATGTCCTTTTCTATCTTTCTGTGAAAAATTTCTCATTTGCTTGGTGAGATTGACCCTTCTTAATAATCTTGACTTCTCGAGTACTCACCCTATTTTTTTTTGTGCACGTGGCAAGTGAGATATATCATGTAGTCGATAAATTCCTTGTCATCAATATGGACCATTGAGTTCCTTTGATGCCATATGAGTTTCATGCTCATATGCAACATCTCTGCCCACTGTTTTCCCTGTGGTTCTGATGTGTACATCAATGTCATTAACAGTATCCCTTGTCCTTGCACAGTTATTGCTCCATTCTCGAACCTTGCAGTTCAACAAAATTGCCATGTATTCTTCTTAGGAGTTCTTCATCTGTCCTCAAAATGGTTGAATTGAAATTTGTTGCAGTAATTGACAATTTCATGCTTCCTTTTAAAGTATCTAGGTCTATATGAGCATCTTATCAATTGCTAAGGGCCAACTCCCCTTTTTTTTATTATATTTTTCATTGCAAAAAACTTCTCTTTATTTTTTAGGGAGCTATCTTTCGTTGTCTCTTGAATTTCATTGACTAAAGTACATCTCCTTACCTTTTCCATATGTGATATTGCAAAAAATGCAGTGTGTGGAGATGTGACCCTGTTACACCCTAGGGTTAGCTTTCTCAAGTCATAAAAGCGCACATGTAGTGGCCCTTGTTGAATTCTATCATTCTGGTCAATGTTTAATTGTAGAATCCAATGTTGAGATATATATGTGTGCACATAACATTTGGTTATACCTATGTAGTTTTTGATTCGCTAGCAAATTACTAATGTAGTAAGAATATTATTATGATTTTCTGGTTGAAGTGCGTAGATAAGAATATTATTATGATTTTCTGGCTGAAGTGCGTAGATGTACACTGTACTGAGGGTCGAAGTTTGAGTTTGTTATTATGTAAAATTTCCATCTGTAAATACTTTTTTGTCCTTCGCGACAGGAACTTAAACATTAAATAGCAACCATTCACTCACATAAACACAAACAAAGACATCATGCAAAGAAGCAATGAAAATCAGGGTAAGCCATATAAAACAATTCAGTATAGCACTATCATGATAGAACATGGTTTGAAGTATTGTTCAGTGAATAAAGAACTAAGTATGTGATCTTTTGTACAGGAATTACTTGCGAATGGATGGCATAGATATAGTATTTTCACTGCTAGGTTGAACATCTCAGTCAGAGCATGATTATCTAGTGCACCCATGCTTTTCATATGCTGTCCAAAATTGCAAATTTTCTCCCGGTATCCTGAAGTACTCTTTTCCTTTCTTTTATAGGTTTTTGAGTCAAGCACATGTCCAAGGCACGGAACGTTTTAGTTGCCACTGGTTTGTTGGCCTTTGCTGGTGCTGGCTTAGCATTTCCATTCTATTTTGTGTAAGTCTGAACTGTTCATCTTTCTTGTGCTTCTCAGCATGGAGAGAAAGTATTATGCATTTGCCTTACTTTTTTCTTATCTTCTGTGATTTACTTCAGGAAATCAAAGAACAAACCCATCATTGATTCATCAAAGCCTCTACCTCCACAGGCTACATTTCGAGGACCATATGTGAATACTGGATCGCGGGACATTGGACCTGATTATACCGACTACCCCAAGAAGTGATCTATCTATCCAAAAATCAGAGGGACTCGTCTTGGACAGATGATATTGTTAGATTATTGGGACCTATAACTTTGAAGTTCTACTGACATTGTTATGTGTACTGTAGTCAAGGATTGGGCTTCCAGACTTTTGAATGTTCATGCACCCACCCAAGCAGCGCAAAACCAGCAGTGAATAATTATTTCCAGTTGGGACTGTCTTGTCCTGTGCAAGTGCTCTTATGGAGTTTCAAGAATAATTTTAGCACATAGGTTTACTATATATTATCTTTTGTTAGTTCATGGAATTTATTTTAGGGATGTCTAGTGTAGGTGATGCTACGTTTGCGACACCATTACAGTTTCAAACAAAGTGCTGGTTTTCATTTTCTTTTATACTGTGCTAGTATTGATGCTAACATTAGTGAGCCCAGTGATACAAAGATGAGTTGGGAATTTCAAGAAGCAAAGTTCACAGTTGAAAGAATGCATGTAATCTCTCTCTCTCTCTCTCTCTCTCTCTCTCTCTCTCTCTCTCTCTCTCTCTCTCTTTTTCTTTTTTTTTCTTTTTTTTTTTTTGCGAAGAGCATCTACTTGACCCACCCAACATTAGGATTTTCTTTCTTGGTATCTCCTCGCCAGTGCATAGCATCGATGCTAGCCTCTAAAATGGGTTGGGTATCATCGGTGGAACACTAGCGCATCATACATTTGACAGCATGTGCATTCATATACCCTATGTCTTTAAGCACCTTTGAAAGAAAGCGTCGACAAGTCTTAAGATTGATGAAGTCACTACGGACGAAGTAGTCAGCATTTCACATCATTGAGGGGTACGTCACCTACCACTGTCATCGGATTCATATCGTCTGATGTAGCTGTGGCTACGGTAGAGGGACGTCGGGTGTTGCTCGTCCATTCGATCTGCATCCAACGAACCGAAAAAAAAATACAGCGGCTTAACAGGCTCTAGCTCGGCTCATGCAAACTAAATCAGCCCACGAACAGCCTCACAACTGCCCTACTCGTTCATCGCCGTTGCACGCGCTCAATGCTCAGTAATATGGAGGGAAAATTAGGCGCGCAACGCTCGGACAGAGGAAAAAAACTAGGTGTTGTTCAGAGTTCGACAACGCGGCCGGCGGCCGACGAAGAACAACGTGCTTTTTTTTTCACTCTGATCGTGAGTATGTCTCAACTGATTTTATATCTTCTACCATATCCCTCGTGAATGGCTTGATAGAGTTGATCAAACCTCCCTTATTTGGTTGTCTTTTGATGCAGCAACGGGGGTTCCCGATCTTTCGATGAGAGGAGGATAAACTTCGATTTGGGGGAGGACACGACATTGGCGGTCCGACTACAACTACCACAGGGGTGCTGCGCCTTAGCAACCGGTACACTGACTCCACGTTGTTGCTGTTCTTGCCATGCCAAGAACAACCTTGAACCTGCAAGCAATCGAAGAACAAGTTGACAAGGAAACAGCTCACGGCACTTGTCAAATGATGAAACTGAAACAAACCAAAATAGGGTTTTGAATACAAGTATCCGGGTGGTCTGGCCGACACATGCGAGTACAAGGAAGTAGCTGCAGCTAAACTTACATCCAAACAAAACCCAAAGTGCAAAATGGTGGCTGCTAGGAGTTTATATAGGTGGAGGAATGACCAGGAGAGGAGGTGGGAGCAAACCCTAGGTTTTGTGGACCCCTAATGGGCTGTAAAGATACAAGGCCCAAGCCCAAGTTTCTGATGTGAAGAACTATTGTTGTCATTCTGAGCAGCCTGGGTCAAATTTGATGGTGAGGCCACACATAGCTAAAAGTAGACGACGAGATCTTTCCAACAAGTACTCATTTGCCCCGTTTGCCCTCCGGAGTGAAGAACATTGACTTCATCAAATCAACGCTGCTAGTGCTGCTTGCAAACTGGTTCCTCTCCCATATTCCTAACAACAAGTAGATCACAACAACCACTTAGTAGCACCCAATTCTGAGAAGAACTTGAATGATTAGCTAGGAATGACTTTACCTGATAATTAAGTTCACAAGCTCGAGCTCTAGTCATTGGTCCTTGTTGTGCAATAGGCATGGTTGTATCGTTGGAAGGGATGTCCTTATCATCTTTGATCAAGTTTTTCTCTTTTCCCATGGAAGAATCGATTGATTAAAGATATATATCGAATATCTGCCATCAAAGTCCTTAGATGGAAGCAGATAGGTTTGTTATACAACTCATGCTTTAATACGTTCTTTGTTCTTTTTTGTCATCGTAAATATGCATGTCTCATACTTGCTGTTTTTCTATACAGAGATATGCTAGTTTCATGTTTGGTACCTCATGTTGGCATGGAATTCGACAGCCCAGATAAGGGTTGGATTTATTGGCACTACTATGAAGGTTCAAAAAGGATTTGAGGTCAGAAAAAGGTACACGAATAAAAAAAATGGTAAATTTTGCTATAGGACACTGCGATTTCGTGGTTTTAGCAGCAGACATCGCCCGATGGGTGAGGGGTGAAGGGCTTGACGAGGGCACCGCCGTGGAGGTCGTCGTCGCACGGGGAGCAACAGAGCTATCGCACGGGGAGCACATGTATGCGCAAAATAAAACATGTACGCATGGTGTTACTAATCAGAGTCATACAGCACCGGAAGGAGTGCCTCGTAAATGCACAAAATCGGAGGGGTTTTATGCAAAGTGTCGATTGGCTTTTTGTGTTGTGTTGCGAGGAGAGGCCTTCCGCTCGAAGAAATCGAAGCCGCGCTTCCCCTCTCCGCCTCCGCCTCCGATCTGCTGCGGCGGCGCGATCCGGCAGCCGGCGACCTCCCTCCGCCTCCTTCCCGACCCTTTCGTAGCTTCCTCAATCCCCTCCCCCCCTCCTCGCGGCGCGCGCACGGCCGGCTGAGAAGGTTTCCGAGGGGGCCGACCTCCTTCTAGGTATTGGTTGTTCTTCCCTCAATCTTGGCTGATTCATCCGGGCTTGACTTCGATTAAGATTAAGATTAACCCCGTCCATGTATCCGGTTTAATTTACTAGTGATCTTGTTGAAGACCTTCGTGTTAAATTGGTATATGAGTGATCTTGCAATGGGGATTATATTACTAGTGCTTATTGGAAAAATATGTGCTCAGCGACGAATATGGCACGCATATCTCTTCATTTAGAAATTATTTACATTATGCTACGCTGTAGAATGACTGGGGTACCCATCTCCGCGATGTGTTTTGTACAAAATTTGGCGCAGGAATAAGTCGAATGATATGCCTAGTAATTAAGCAAAAGAGCTTCCTTGTGTATACTTGTGTTATATGTCAAGTTCTTCCAATGTCATGTAAAAGATTTGTTTCAGTCGTTTTTCTTTGCCCCGCAAACATATGTAACTATCTAATTATCTATCTATCCATCCGTTTGACCAAACATTCACTTCTTCTTTGTTGCAGCCATGTACAACAATTATGGAAATTCTCCTGGAATGCAGATGCCTCCTATAGGGCAGATGCCTCCTGCCGCAGGGCAGATGCCCTCGACTAATCCTCAGCCTGGCCAATTTGGCAATCCATTTTATGGTGCGAGCTCAGGTCTAATTAAAACTGGGTTAGGAGCATATGGAGAGAAGTTCCTTGGTTCCAGTTCGGAATTCATGCAAAGCAATGTGAGGAGCTAGCTAGTGAAGAGCCTTGACCCTAGTGTTTTAATTACTCGCTATCTTATTAGTTTTGTCACACTACCTCTGAATATGTATTGGTTTTGCAGATCAACAGATACTTCTCCAACCCGCAGTACTATTTCCATGTGAATGATCAGTATGTCAGGAACAAGCTGAAAGTTATACTGTTTCCGTTCCTTCACAGGGTAGTTGCCTCACCAGAAACATTTTATACGAATCTTGTTCTTTGAACTGCTGTACTGAAAATAAACAAGTATTTGCAATGTCTTCTCAGGGGCATTGGACTAGGATAAGTGAGCCTGTTGGTGGCCGACTGTCGTACAAACCTCCAATCTATGACATCAATGCACCAGATCTTTACATCCCTTTCATGGCATTCGGTAGCTTCATTATTCTTGCGGGCTTTACATTAGGTTTCATGGGAAAGTGAGTTGTTTTTAACCATGGTTCTTCAATTGTGAAATACTTCAAAACCCATTGCCCCTCATGTGATTGACTTCTATGCAGGTTTACTCCAGAAGCTATAAATCTGCAGTTCAGCAGAGGACTCATTGGATGGGCCTTGCAGATTGTGATCCTGAAAGGGCTGCTCTACTCGATGGGCGGTGGAGAGGTGCCGCTGCTCGACCTGGTAGCTTATGGCGGATATCTATTTGCCGGGCTTTCCCTTGCTGTCGTCTCGAGGCTTCTGTGGGCTTACTCGTACTTCGTTATGATGCCATGGATGAGCCTTTGTATGGGGGTGTTCTTGGTGAGGACGATGAAGAGGGTGCTCTTCACGGAGATGAGGAGCAGCGAGAGGCACTCGACGCGGCAGCACTATTTCCTGCTCTTCCTGGCAATTGCGCAATTCCCCCTGTTCTTCTGGCTTGGCAACATAGGTGCATGAAAACATTTTTCTGGTTGCGGTTTGTCGGTATAATAGTTAAACCGTGGTGTTTAGGTTCATTGTAAAATAGTTTTTCAAGAGTGATTTCAACAGCTTGTGTCGTTTGTCCATTAGAGTATGTTTATCGACAGGGTTTGGTAGATATGTGCCGATGTAAGTTTATGAGTTCATAACTGGATTTATGTTCGATCTCCGTAAAATATATATACAAAAATTTTGTTCATAGAATATTCCTGTTAAGACAAAATTTGCCTCTTTTGATTAAAGACGATTTGCTTTTGCATTTTTAATTATTTTTTCCATAAATCCTTCATCACTTCGTTTTCGTTTTTTGATGCCTGGTTGGCCAAAAACGCGTACACAATTTTGATCATGTGATTGGAGGTAATACATTTTATAATTCTGCTTGTACCGTAAACTAGAACGCATGTTCATTTGTTTCGATCTACTGTTACTGAAACTGGCATGCAATTTTAACTCTGTATTGCAGTACTAACAAATCAACCATACGATTCAAATGAGTAGAAAATACGACCATGGAGGTCTAAACACTGATTCATATGAGTAGCAATCATAATGCTTGCAATACAAAAAAAACCATGATAATGACAAGCAACATCCCAGTTGTCAAGGGATAAAAACTGACGTGAAACCACCTCCTGTAAGGAACAGTAAACCAGACTCCCAGGTTTTCCTTTTTCGTAAAGAACAGCACAAATGCATCTGAATTTGTTCTGTAAGAACAACGAGGTTACCATGGATTTCACAGTACGCAATTGCGTGTTGACAGCCATTCCTCAGAACATAAAAGAAAATGTAGCATAGCAAGTGTACAATGGTACGGTGGTGTGTGTAGCGGTGGAAACTTCGGCATCTCAGAAGCTGGCAAGGCAACCAAACGAAGGCTACAAGCACCACTGTCAAACTTCATATTATTACATTAGGTATACTCCTTTCGTCATTGTCACAATCATATTGCCAAACGTCTCAGTTACAACTTCAGATGACATGTGATGACTCATCAGAGGTTGCATCGAAGAAGACCATAAAAACACCCACCAGCCCTGTTGGTCACCCTCTGCCAAATAATGTTGTAGAAAGAAAAGTATACTTAGAAGTTCTACATGAAAAATGATAAAAGTTTCATAAATAGAGCAAGGAAACATAAGTATATTATTCCTAACATCGTCTATTCATGGCAGTTAGAAACTTAGAATCAAAATCAGGTGCATTCAGGCCTAAAGCTAGAAGATGCAACATAATAATAAATTGGCTTCAATAATTATTTCTTTCATGTCTTGGGCTTCTAAGACATGTTGGCCTAAAGACAAGTGTTCTTGAAATTAAAACAAGAGTGTCAAACAAGTAATGATACAATAAGGAGTGATAAGCTAATAGGAAATAAACCTATGCAGCACCAAACAGAACACATAAATTTCTTCACAATGGAACCTTCACACAAAAAACAAATGCTTCACATCACAGTAGGGCAGGGGTAAACCACAAATTTATCACAGTACTTGCTAGCTTAAGGTTTTAATAGGACCAAATGTGATATATGTTCTATAGCACACGACAAAATATCCTTGTATTGATTCATAAACAATGTCATTTACAAAGTTGCAAATGTTAAAGCAACATAATCCCTTCAACCCAAATCGTAACAATCTCTAATTGGCAGCACTAGTACCATCCTCTGCCAAAGGAACAGACACCATTCTCAACTACAGACAGTAAAATTAGCCAGCTTAGGGCCTGTTTGGTAGAGCTCCAACTCCTAAATTTAGCTCCAGGAATTGAGTCCGGAGTGGAGTTGTGGAGCTGCCTAAACCCAGCTCCACCTCTCTAGTTCATTTTGTGAGAGAGCTCCACCCAACTCCACTCCCATTTTTGGTGGAGCTAAAACTGTTTGGCTGTTCATGGAGCTGGAGCTCGAGCTCCACCCAATTCCTGGAGCTGGAGCTGTGCAAAACAGGCCCTTAGCAGTTCATGGAGGGTAAAGCGATGACAAGGAAGCCTCCATCAAAGACCTCATCATCACCACTATTTTTCGGTGCATATGCTTTGTTCCAAACATGATGACAAAGAATAATGAAAATATTTTGGATTGGGAAAAGGAAGAAATGAGTCAAATGTTGGTTTTAGTTAGGGGTTGGGAGTAGATGAGCTTGACTGATACTTGAAATGATTTTTTTTAATCTTAGATGTAGATTCCAGATGGTAAACTTTACAGCATTGCACTCACTAGTAGAAACTACAAACTGATACCATGGCCATACGTCTGGTTGACATCAGAGACATAACTATGAGGAATTGGACAGTATGAAGAGATGTTCCTATCACATAACAAAGCAGCCCAGTTGACTGGGGGAGCCCTTTAGAAAGGAAGTTTAATGTCATAGATTCAATAGTTTATGTATTGGTGCTAAGTACACAGATGTTCCAGTCTCCAACCTATTGTCATCCGTATCACAATAAAACAAGCTAATTACCGATGAAGTTACTTTGCAAAGGACAAGGAACTTACCAAAAAAGATTTAACCTGTTTAGCTACTGTTACAGGTTAAAAAAACTACTACCTCAATCCCCCAGAGACTTTATTTCTGGCTTTTTGGGACAGAGGTAGCAAGTAACATGTCTTTCCAGCATTGGGCATTTAAAAAGCAAATTGATGAGGTGTAGAAATGTGTTATTGTCATATGATATTAGGAGTACAATTCGATGATTTAACAGAAGATCAGTATGTGACACTACAATCATGATGAACTACCTTTATATCAGAAGCACTGAGATAGCATCCAACACTTTATATGAAAAACCTAACCACTTATACATAATATGAGTAGGCATACCAAATTTATGTACGTTGCGAACTGTAACCAGTCTGCATTGTCTAGTCCAGTTACAACAAAAGAGTTGATCATGTTCCAACCATTCATAATAGCTAATAAAAAAGCCTGTTTTCATATGTACAGAACTAGAAAACATATATAGTTTCACACAAATTAACAAATACAAGATGCTGATATGGATTATTATTTTCCATTAGAGCATGTTTGGGTCAAAATATCTAAGCATTTAGGCTAATATAGATACCCAAAATCCCAAATCCATGCAAGTGACATGTCAATAATCATATGCTAAATTCTAACATAAAGCCAGAGAAACCCAGATTTGATAAAGAGCTACAGATGGGTCATACTATCCCCAAATGGCAGCATGAATAGTTGAAGATCGTAGACTATTGTTCTATAATATAGAACTTCATAACTTTATAAGTAAACAAACTTCAAAAGGTAGCAATAAGTCATCATACATATTAAATTCATACAAAAACTTTTCAAGATATTTATTAGTTTATTTATACCCAAATCAGAGTGCTATCTGAATCCTGTACAACTATGTTCTATTAGATTACGTGGATAAGCCATGCTGATATCACAATTCAACATGATTATAATTGTTGTACTCTTAATCAAGTAATCACACAGATAGAACAAGCATATAAAAGCAGTTAAAACATCCTACTACCATTCAAATTATCATAGCCTTCATAAGGCCTAACTAGTCTACCATGACTTTTGCAATGGTGTATGTTAATTTGATTAATCCCAACAATCTCTCTGTTTATAACCAGGGAGCAGTAAGTATACACAAAAATGCATTATTTTGGGAAGAAAGGAAATTAACAATCGCATCTAATTGGGGAAAGGTGTGGTGTCTCGATAAAGCATTTAACTGCTCAAGAGCCTTATCAAAACTCAAAAGAAGCTTTAGAAGAGCCATAAGGTCCATAATTGAGTAAGAAATAACAAAATAGATCTAGCCAGAATTGCTAAAACCTAAAAGTAACATTATGTGGCAAAGATAATGTCATGCAAAATGCAAGAATGCTAGGAACAGAGTATGCCAGTGTCCACACACTAAGCCACTAAAATGCAAACAGGTCACCATACTTAAGGTAATAAGGAAATGTGTGTGTTTCTGAACCACACAATAGAATAACAAATGAAGAGATGTGTTATATGTCAAAACTGAAAAGCCAACAAGATCTTAATATACCTCACTGTTGAGCCAGATCGCCATTTAAGATTCTTAAGGTGCAGTTTGTCTTTGTGCCAGCGTCCCAAGATTACGAGCCCGACGAGAGCAGCTGCAACCACCACAGACCAGAGAGCATTTGTTTCCTTGGCTTGGTGATACAGGCATGACATATGTTTCTTCAGCCAGCATTTGCAAGGGGCGCCAGAATCACGGCTTTTGCTGTCTGCAGATTCTGAGGGTAGATCCGATTTGTCATGAGAGTCATCAAAATCATTATCGTCATCTAAACCATGCCCCTCATCCTGAGCATGAAACGAGCCATGCTCAGCAGCATCACCCATCATCATCTCTACATCATTGGCCGAGAGGTTCCTTCCTTCATCATAGAACTGAATCCTCTCCGACCCAGCACCATAGTTCCCACCGACATTCTTGAAACCCTCGTCTTCCACGCTCGTGCTCGCTTCCTGCGCATCCTTCTCATGCTGGATGTCATCAAAGCCGGCATCGATCGGCAGATTCTCATGCTCGCTTGGAGGGAACACAAAGTGACCAGACATGAACAGCGCGTTCTCCGAGCCCCGCCCTTCCTGACTTGCATCAAGGCCTTTGGTCTGGTCTCCTTCCTGACTTGCATCAAGGCCTTTGGTCTCAGCCGCCGGCCTGTCTCCTGCTCCACCCGGCCCCGGCGCCGCCGCATAGGCGGATGCAGTAAGAGTCACCACCTCCCAGTCCGCTCCACGGGGAGTTGCTCCCTCTCCCGCCGCCTCCTTGTCGTTATCAGCCATATCCACAAATCTGATCATCAAGAAAATCACTTCAACATGAGAATCAGGTTAACCCTCACCAAACTAAACGAAATAAATAAAAATTGATAAGCTGCTGCTGCTGCTGCTGCTATCATCAGTTTACTAGTAGTACATAGTACACCACGCATCAAACCAAAGCAATCCAATCCATCAGCACATGGTACATGGGGGGACTTCAGATCTAGAACCTTAGGGTTGGATGCAAGCAAATCTAGTCAGAGCGAGAAGGGGATGAGGATGAGGATAAGCGTAACGGGTGGACTGCTCACCAGGGAGGGAGGATGCGGCGGAAGCGGCGGCGGCGGCGCTGGTGACGGCGCGGGATGGAGATCGAATCGGCGGCGGCGGGAGAGGAGAAGGGAAGGCGATCGTGGAGATATGGTGCGAAGGCGCAGAGGGAGGAGGAGGAGTGTGGGTTACGGTTTGCACGTTGCGTGAAAAAACAAAACCGATAATGATTTTTTGGTCAATGTTGTAAACGGACCATCATCGCATAGTAATAATACTCCATCCGTCACAAATTACAATTACGGGACGCCCTCTTTTTGGAAAAATAAAACGTGCAAACTTTTGACTAAAAAACTCTTACAATCACATGTAAGTAATACTTAACATTCATATTTATGGGCAGTTTGTTTTGATGCATGAAGACAAAGGCTTCTATTCTTTTGATGTAGAAGGGTGATTAGGGATGGTTGCGTTTTTCCGAAGGTGAATTGTAGTGGCCTAGCCGTGGCCGAAGGAAAATTGTACTGGCACATTATAATGGTTGATATATAGAATAAATCCACTTGTTGTCCCTCATCTTCACATCGAGTTTAGTGATATCCCTAGACCACAATACCATAAATCTTAAACCCCCTAACTTACAAAACCAAATTAAATTACGTGATCTGATAGTATAGATGGCTGGTTTCATTGATTTGGCAAGTTGACCCGATCAATTTATACTGACTAAGCGTTTATGTGGGAACAAGTTGATCCCACATGTCATCCTCACTCTCCTCCCCTCTTCTATCTCCCTCATCTCCCTCCCTCCCCTCCCCCCCCTTTTCTCTCCATCATGGTGGGGATAGAGATTGAACCGGATAGAGGAGGAAGACGACAAGGCTCGTGGATTCCATTGCCAGCAACGTCGACAATCGATTGCCAGGAGTTTATGGCGTTGAAGCTACATAGGTCGGACTCCATGCTGGAGTAGGACTTCTGTGCCTCGATAGTAGCGAAGGATTGCACCTTGGCGGCCTGAGCACGCAGCGCGCAGGGGTTCTTGTCGTGCATATATAGAGGAGTGAACCCTATCGGCAACGCAGTCGTAAGTGGCGAAGGGCACGCCACCCCGCACGAGCTCCAACTAGTACTGTTATTGGTGCCACTCCTCCGCATGCTACCAGCACCATCTCTGCCCACGGATCTCCACCAGGTGCTCTCCCTGCTCCCCCACCTCGTCTCCCCGTGCCACCTCCTCTAGGCCCATGCCTACCTCCGCCCCCGTGGTGGCCACTGTCACATGCGCCTTGTCTCCACGCTCCTCCCTTGCATCCCTTCGCCTCCCACTCCATGACCATGCGGTCACGCTTGTCTGTCGTGTCTATCCCTCCGTGTCCCTCAGGGCTACGCTGCGGATTCATGACGTGGGTGGGGACGGGGCTAGGCTCGATCGTAGCTGCATTCCTAGGAGAGTGAGGGGAGAGGTGGAGAGATGAGGGAAAGAGGAGAGAAGGGAGGAGGAAGAAGAAGGTCGAGCTTGTCAGTTCCCTTGCCTCGCTCCTCCTCTCCCTTGCCTCCCTCCTCTTCTCCTCCTCCGCCATAGACCACCGAAGCCTCCTCATCGTCGACCTCTCACTGCCACTGCCCCTCTCCCCGCTGGTGAGTCCCTTGGGGATAGAGGGAAGAGAGGAGATAGGTGAGGAGGGGTGAAAGTCTACTTACATATGGATCCGCATGCTATTTTATTTTCTTTTTTTTTACTAGGATATCACATCAGTAAAACTAACCATGCATACTATCGTGGAATCTGATTTGAATGATTTTACCATAAAACCATGAGTCACTCCAGTTTGACCGCCGGGTTGCCCGGTTAAACCGACCACATACCTCTGGTTTAACCAGCGTACCTCTTGCCCGATCTGACCGGCCACCTAGCGCCGACCGTATTGTTCACCGTCAGAAAACGCTACTCACCATATTCTCAATAAACACTCATCTTTGGTAATTGTTTATCACAAAGATTAATCAACACACGATTCTACAAACAACGTCATGTCATCCAGATAAATATAAGTTCTTAAGTATATATAGTGTTGTTGGTAGCTAGCCAGGTTATGCTAACAGCCGGATTAGTCTAATCAATGAATTAGTAAGCAATTGTAACATATCAAGCTAGCAATGCATGCTGTATATATACTAGCTGCTGCATTCATGCATGGCACTCGCCCTAGATACGACCTGAAGATTGACAGCTAAATTAATTAAACCATATGGATTAGCAGGTAGATCGAGGTCATCTGGCTCCATTTTCTAATGCATTGAAATGATCAAACTCATCAACACTTGTAAGCGCAGTGCCCAAGCACTGCCGCCGCTAAACAAAACAACATATATGCGTCTAGTAAGAAAAGCCCAACAGCATGCATGCATTCATACTATCAGAGACAATTTATTTAATTTAGTATATACTTCTACATGCTTAATACCCAGACTTTATTTTTTTCTTTATTCTGCTTTTGTTATTTTTCAAAAATTAAAATTCGCCCTAAGATATTTAATTTGTAGTTGGGTTATATACTATAAAGATATCCAAAACTATTGTTTAAGGGTTTTTTTTCTTAAGTCTTGAAGAAGTTACCACACGCGAGAAATGCAACTCATGATGTCAAGCAAAGTTGTGAAAAAATAGTGGAGAAAATGGAACTCATGATATATGTTATAATTTTTTTCCACTATTTTCTTCATAACCTAAACAAAACCTTATCACCTGAGGATGGTTTTATATCATCTGTTAAGTATGCATACTTTATATATGCTCTAGTAAATACAAAGGCTCTTTCGGGAGGAGGGGTTGGGCCCGGCACGCAAAACGAAACACATATTATTGCATGATTAATTAAGTATTGTTATTTTTTTTTGAAAAATGAATTAATATGATTTTTTAAAATAACTTTCGTATAGAAATTATTTGTAAAAAACACACCGTTTAGCAATTTGAAAAGCGTGCACGCGGAAAACGAGAGAGGTGTGTTGGGAAAACTGAGGGAAGAACACATCCAAATTGTATCTGTTAAATACACTTTTACACTAACAAAATCTTGTAAACCTTATGTAAGTGGAACAAGGAAGTAGTAAGCCCGCTTCATGGTACACACTTATATGCAGATATGCACGTCAAATATCGCGGTTGTCTTTCTAACGCCCCACCTTAATTAATATATAACAGTGAGCTATATTTTCAAACTCTATGACTTTGCATATACTATAGTAATGCAATTAAAGTTCATAGTACATCCCTAACACAAACATAAAAAATAGTGGAAAAAATTCAATTCTTTTTTGGAGAGAATTTTGCTCCATATGGCCCTGGTAGCATATGAGGGAGGCTCAAGCAGGGATGGACATGTCTCCAAGCTCTCATCCGTTGACTTCTCCCTATCTCCTCTCTTTCTTAATTTCTCCTAAACTTTCTTTGATCCATCTCCATATATACTTACATGTATGCAAATCTTAACCTCAATTATGCAATTGATGTCCTTTGAATCTCTAGCTAGCTAGATAGTTGCAAATTAAACCCTAGAATTAAGCTGGATTAGCTAGCTAATTAATTAGCTAGCCAAATGAATCCACAGGAGTTCCAATTCTTCCAGGGGGTGGAGCAAGAGATGCTCCTGCTATCCCATGGCGGTGGCGGCGCGGCGGCGCCGGCGCCGGCGGCTGCCTCGGACGACGTGCTCGCCTACCATGTCTCCGTGCTAAGGGACAAGGTGCAGCAGCTGGAGCCGCTGGTCGGCATGGTCGTCTCCCCCGCCGCGGCGCACGGCCACCTCCGGCGCGACGCGGCGGCGATGGCGGCGTCGAGCGCCTGCTCCGTCCTGCAGGAGATAACGGCCGCCGCCTCCGCCGTGGCGCACCGGCTGGAGCAGGCCAGCGCCGCCTCCTCCTCCTTCAGGCGACGAGTGGCTTTCGCCGACGACGCACACGCCGGTGGCGAGCAGATGTTCGCGGCGGGCGCGCACGGCGGCGGCGAAGGTGGCGGTGATGAAGCTGACGCCTCGCTGTTCCACCACCAGCCCACCGTGTTCCGCGCCGGCGCCACGACGACGGTGGCCGCGTCGAGCAGCGGCCGCGGCGGCGGAGACGACGACGGCGACGGCGAGGTGGACGTGGTGGAGCTGGAGGCGTCGTACCTGCTGGCGAGGTACACGCACTACTGCCAGGTGTGCGGCAAGGGGTTCAAGCGCGATGCCAACCTGCGGATGCACATGCGCGCGCACGGCGACGAGTACAAGACGGCGGCGGCGCTGACGAGCACCGCCATGAAGGCGACGGCGAGGCGGTGCAGCTACTCGTGCCCGGCGGAGGGGTGCCGGTGGAACAGGCGGCACCCGCGGTTCCAGGCGCTGAAGTCGGTGGTGTGCGCGAAGAACCATTACCGGCGGAGCCACTGCCCGAAGATGTACGTGTGCGGGCGGTGCGGCGGCAAGCAGTTCGCCGTGCTCTCCGACCTCCGCACCCACGAGAAGCACTGCGGCGAGCTCCGATGGCTCTGCTCCTGCGGCACCTTCTTCTCCCGCAAGGACAAGCTCATGGGCCACGTCGCCCTCTTCGCCACCGCCGGGCACGCCCCCGTGCCCGTCGCGCCGGAGGCGTCGCCATCGACGACGACCACCGGCACCACGACGGAGAGATCACGGGATTGCCTGTGAAATCAATTCAGTTCGTTCGAATCGATCTTGCGTGTACATACTACATAGGTAGGTTCCCATTTCATGATCGAATTTGAATTTTAATCAATAATTTGATTGGCGCCGAGTAAATTTCATAAAACCCCCCTATTACAATCCAAGTTATACAAAAACATAGGGATTTTGACACGTGGCAGATAACCCCGGGTATTATGATTCTAAAGTTTTACAAAACCACACACCACTAACCAATTTGATATACCATGATGTCAAAATTTGAAAATGCTATATTTATATGGATGTAGCATTTAATTATATGATGGATCTATAGCTTATAAATTTGAGATGTAATTGTAGAACTTAAAAGTGTGGTAGATTAAAGTTAAAATGATTAATAGTGTGGTTTTGTGAAACTTTATAGCCATAAATACCTGGGTTTTGTGCCATGTTTTAAAATCTCTATTGTTTTGTGCAATTTAGATCATAATACATGTGGTTAGGTGAAATTTAATCATTTGATTATGTGCCAATGTCTCGGTATCTAAAAGTAAAATTAGCTTGGTACTTATAACTAATGCTAGCTACATTTGCAGGTTATCCTATATACTTAAGTTCATCCCAACATACATATATGTGCCTTGATTTGTATGGTGCATCGATCATAGCATGGATAGTGTATAACTAAAAGCCCACAAAAACTCTTTGAAATATTGAAATATCTATACTCCTTTTAAAATAAAGTAGTAAATGGTGGATTGATTGTGGTTTAGGGTTTATTTAACCCTTATGGTTTTGCCACCATTCTCATCACCAACTTCCTACTTTATTTTTTAACAAAAAAAAAACAGATAAGATTAACTAGAGGGCACACATGTTAATAAAGCCCCTCCCAACTTTCATTTCCGTGAGAAGAAAAAAAAACGGTGTAGGGTTAAAGGATTTACATGTAAGTAATTAATATATGTAGTAATTAAAAGATGATATATAAAAGGAGTAATGATTATAACGGGTTAATATATTTTTTTCAATTAAAATCCTATTACAATGCATATACTAGGCATCTAAAATGTATCCCCACAAGCCACAAGTGCTGGTGCACTTCTTTGTCCATTTTCATGCTGTACGTGCCATTTCTGCTGCCTCTGCCACTGTGTGTTTGGCCCATCCAATGGCACGCATGCACCTTCTTTGTCGTCCATATCCAAATGCAGGATTTAAGATGATGTACAAAAAATTCGACAAAATTTGGTAGTATTTAAATTTGAATCTACAAAAGTTCCTAAAAATGAGAGAAAAAAGGGTGACATATGCACGTGATTTTTTTGTGCCCATCCAAATGAGAGATAGAGAAAAAAAAAAAGGAAAGAATAATGGGCCAAGAGCCCATTACTATTTATGAGGCCCGGAAAGCCCATTTGGGAGACAAAAAAAGTCTTTTTCTACTTTGTTATGATGAATGAATGTTACAATTATGGCAAAGTTAATGTAAATATTTTCTATAGTATTCCTGCTTATCTTAGTTTTTCTAAATTTTTCATGTAATTTCCTACATTATTTTACATTTTTCATGTATTTTATAGACTAGTAATATGCCCGTGCTAAACGCTACGGTGCAATTATATTTGTCTTTAATAATTTTTAAAATTTTATGTTAGCAAAAAATATTTTTATATGATCTATTCATATGAATTTTAATTCAATTCATATCGTATATAAAATATATTTCATATAAAGTGCAGTACTATAATATTGCGTGGGCACAATAAAACTTTACAAGACTTCATTATATATAATCATTTCAGTATAAAATATAAAATAGCAATATACGCTTAAAAAATATTAAAAAAGTATAGAGTTGTTCCGCTATTTGTCGTGGACACAAAATAAAACATTTGATACATACATAGAATATACCTTGTAGGTAAATAAGTATCCTAGTGTTTAGCATTTGCAATACACTTCAGAAAATTTTGTGCGCCTGCTAAGAATGTTGCTTTCACACTCATTTTGCTCGTACATCAATATATCTAGCAAAAATTGTTGCCTTAGCTCCTTGCACGCCGCTTCCTATTCTTTTCTTCTCTAGTCGCTTTGGCCAACAACTCAGCTTGTGATAGTGGTTTTGGGGTTGATAATACGAACGGAATAATTACTTTATTGGACTCAGCCTTCTTCTTTGCACGGTATTCATGTTGTTTTGCATTAGTTTCTTCTTTCTTACATTGGGCCTCGTTAGAAGGTGTATTATGAGCCAATATTGCTTTTGTGCAAAACCAAGAGACAAGACATGTACTTCATAAATGTACAGATTAGTATATAGAGATCATGCCACAAAGTACAAAATATAGATGGGTTACAACCGAGGAAAGATGAGTTAAATCTCTGAATGGAACACGACCTCCATTTTCCGAACCATTTGGATCCATACCTTAACCGAGAAATCATAAATATTCACAAGTTGACAATAAACATATCCTGTGCTTTATGAACATGCGTTATGAAATCAAGAAAACGACACGACAATAAGCACGTAACATTTCAATGATTCATGTACACCGTGTTTTTCATCCATGAATGTATTGTTATGAAACTGCATCCTCCATCACTCCAACCTTGCTCGATCCACCTTTCAAATAATACATCCATACTCTCATGATGCCGAAAACGACAATTCTTATTTATTAGCACACAATTTTTTAAGTCTCAATATAATTGATGCCCATAGGTACAATGAGGTATTTGTCTGCGGACGAAGAAATGTTTTGCTGCACAGTATCATGTATCTTCAACTGAACCAATATCTAGCTATCTTCAGATGCAGTGACGAAATGAAAACTCAACGATGCTAAGTTCCTACAGCAAATGTAGACCCAAAAGCTACCTGTTACAGAATCATACTAGAAAATATGTTATCATAATATACTAATATTCTTTTTTTATGAGAAATGGTGTTCTGTAAAGGTCAAGACAATTCAAAACCCAAACATGCATCCTGATTGGACTTGAATATATCAAGCAACTCCTGAGTTTCAGAGAGAGAGAGAATGATGTTGGTTCATCAACGCAAAAGTGGATGATTAAGCATATAAGCACACTTAATCAATGCAAGTCAATGCCACACTTCCAATTTGAAAAATTTATCACACCAAGGATACCACATCAGAATCATTTTGTTTGTGAGCTCAAGAACGAACCTAAAACATATCAGATTACATCGTCCAATTCCAATGTGGTAAGAAAAAACATGTAAAATATAAGCTATGCTCAGCACAAAAGCATGGTGTACAGGTAAATTAGTACAGACAACAATTCACATTAGCCTCGGTGAGAAGCAATCAAAACTTAATATGCCTCAGAAGTACTATAAGGAGCAAATTGGTTTTAAAACAGTGCAACTCGATGAAATTTTGATTTGGGTGGCTAAGTAACTTTGGTACATATCAAATTTATTTGATGACACAGTACTGTGTGATCAGAAAAGAGTAGGACAGAGAGTAGAAGCTACATAAGTAAGTCGAGGTGGACAGTACTATTTGATCAATTTGAGCAAAGAGACATCAAATTAGCCAAGGGAGTGAAGGGACAGTAATATGGCCAGCATTTCTTACTAAATCCCTGGATCGCATTTCTTACTAACCACCTGAAAAGCATAAGCATGTATAAATACCTTGAGACTGCAGAGCATGCCACCAAGTTTTGGCAATCAAGTCCTGTAGTTTAACAGAACAGACAATACAATTAGCCATGTATAAATGCATCCCCTAAGACCCCACGATCCCCACCCTCATGCAGTCAAGCATGAGACAACTACAAGACTGCAGTAAAAACCCTAAATTCAATTTAATTATTCATCAAAAACAAACGATCTGAAACCATACATACATCCACCATGCATAACCCTGTTTAATGAAAACCAGCAATGCAAATTTATCGTTGCATTAAAGAAAAGCACTTAATGAATAAGTACGTAGAACGCCCCAATCACAACTGTCAGTACCAATTGGCAGAGAAGGAAGGGTTTGAGTGCGACACGGAGGGGATGGCGGTGGAGCTTCCAGCAGAGGGGGTGATGGTTGAGGCTAGAAAAAAAATGTCAGTGATTTAACATCCTAGTTTCATCTTGAACACTAACACATAATTCTTTATGCTGAAAACCAGGGGAAAATATAAGGTAAAAAAAAAAGTAAACTACTGGAACTCATTAGAACCATTGTGCATGATGAAAACAGTAAAATGTAGAATCATATCCCAATTATAAAGTTCTATTGTACATGGTTGACAGGCAACAACACAAGAAATGTACATTTATGTGTCAGAAAGAAAAAAAAAACAAAGCTACAATTAGGAACTGGCCTATGATAAGAGCTTGACAAAAGGAAAACTCTGTGTGTTGCTCATCACAACCCTTAATCAGGCGTATGTCCAGTTCTCCAGTAAATGCAATTCATGTTACATTTGCGCCAGAGTGGGCTCTAAATCTTCCGATCACAGGCAAGGCTGATGTTTACAGCTATGGAGTAGTGTTTCTTGAGTTAGTGAAAGGGAATAGGGTTTCCACATGGGTGATTGATGGTAAGGAGGAGGTGGAGCTGGCTGTTAAACACACTACTGTTGATATTCTCAAAGAGAAATTAGCTAGCGGGGATCAATATGGCTGCTGGATTTTGTTGACTGCAGGCTGAATGAAGAATTCCATTATTCACAGGCAGCCTTAGTGCTAAATACAGCAGTGTCATGTCTAGATGAAGAGAGGGGCAAAAGACCAAGCATGAACAGTGTGGTTGAAATCCTACTTTCACTTTTGGAATAATGGCCAATACTACTATTGCTACAGTTCCATCTAGCTGATATGTGTAATATGAGAAAAATAATAAGGTATGTAGTTGCAGAGAGAAGATATCTGCAGCTATTTTTATGTAAAAGAAATGTCTACAGACACATGAACACCTATCATCTTACTTATTATTACATTTTTTTTAGAAAATGGATTAAAATCCGGCCTCTACATCCACAATGGATGTACACAGCCCAACTTATTATTACATGGAGTAGTACAATTCAGGTTCATTGAAAAAGAATAGTAGTATTCATCATAACCATTTGAAGTCTGCTTATCTGAAACGTTGGATATTTTGTTTTATATGTATGAGATGCATCCATTTCCACTAAACATTTAGTGTATACCATTACAATATTGGACATATGAGTGTCTAAGTCTAACAAAGTATGAAAGTAGACGAACATGTCGTAGTTGTCAAGACTACCTAGATGTGGGAAATGAAATTCTAATTCCATTTCAGCATTACTACCTGGAATTATGGAGCAGAGACAAATAAAACGATTAAATTGGAGCCAAATATTCAGTATAACGCAAGTTGTATGATCCAAATGAATAAAAAAACTGACAAGAATAAGGTGGCGTGAGAGATGCGAGGAGAGCAGTTGTGTGGGGGGAGGCTGGGGTCGAGTCGGAGGGAGGAGTGGTGGGTGACGGGGAGGTAATCTCAACCGTTTGATCCCATGTAGATGATTATAGAGCGTTGGATTTGATGAATAAAGTATAAAGGATGTAAGACCCAGTTGGTGAATTATAGGATAGATAGATTACCATCAATTTTCATGTTTTTTTTTGTTAGTTTCACGTGTAACTGGGAATTATGACTGTAAATCCTTGATTTGTTACCAATATCATAGATAATTAATTTGTTCCCGATTCGATGATACCATCTGAATGATTATCGTTATAAATCGCTGGGATATTGATACCATGGGTGTGGGTATTGTTAATTTTGGCATATATCACGCCTTTCACTTGGAATTCAAATTTCAAACTGCAAATTTCGAATTTTATCGATAACCGCTCGATTATCGTAACAACCATGAATGCAACGGGTAGCGGTTCCTGACCCATACATAAACCATATTGCAAACCCTGACAGGAAGAGGTTGAGCAGTCCAGAACTTGGAATAATGTCTAATAGTTCTAATTCATTAAGATTTTAATTGGGACTTTAGTATCGTGGACCAAGCACATTTAAGGTGGTCTTAAAGTTACTTATATATGTATGACTATATATCTAAAAATATATATATATGTTTGACTATATAACCACTATGTACAAATCCTTGTGTTCACAATTATATGGATGCAGGTATTGGTAGTAGTTAAATGGTTGATACAGGGGTCAAAAGTTACCTCCATTGTCGAGAAAAACCATTGTGGGTCAATTCTAATTCAAGGTCTTGTGGCAATCAAGTTTGACCATTAAGGCTAGTAGTTAAAATAACATCTTAGTACTCACTCCATCTTAAAATAAATTACTACTCCCTCCATCTATTTTTGATAGTCACATTTCCAAATCTGAAAAATTTATTTTTGATAGTCATATTTCAATCCAACAACCTATTCTCTTAATGACTTTCTCGGATTTAATGCATGACTCTCCATTCCTCCACACAAGATTGGTTACATGGGCATCGAGAAATGTAAATATTAATGAATCGCTTGTTTACGAGGAATGACTAATAGCATGTTTAAATAGATGATAAGTAGAGTTGCTTATCCTTGGTCTGTGTGCCAAGACGAAATATGACTATCAAAATTAGATGGAGGGAGTATTATACATGACTCTGGACAAATACATACATAAAAGTTGACTTATTTTATCATCGAAGAGAGCCCGGAGCACTCAGTTACATCCAAATGTCATTGGCTATGAATAAAAGGGTTTCTGGTACCAATTAATCTTTGCTTCTTGAGTTCTTCCACTGACATGACACCAAGAGACCGCTTTCTTTAATTTCCCGTGTGCCCTTGTCATTATTCTTCACCCTTTATCAGTTCACCTGTCATTTGACTCCTTACAGACTTCTTCAGATATGTGACGCAAACCATGAAAAGTTTCTTCACTTCTCAAGTGTACCAAAGCTGTACCGAACCCTCAAAAAAAAAGGCAGATCGATCCATCTATCTACCTGTCGATCGGTGCTAGTATTAATTGTTGATGAACATTTGAACAGACGACTGGTTGTTGCCAGTAGGAAAATCTTAGCATACGGACTGTACGTGAATCCAATTACAGCTCTCTGGATCCCCTTTTTCTTTTGCATTTCTTGCTGCAGTACTGTTGCATCAATATTATTAATTATCATATTAGTAGTAGTAGTAGCTAGGCCATGCCAAGCGTGAGCGGCCAAATTAATTAATTCAACAAGAAACTAAAGCAACTTTTAAAATTGTTTTCAATTAAATTTGCTCTCTTTTTTTTTTCTGGTCCAAGAAGCATTGTCTATCCATCCATGCATTTGTCATCTGCCAACTCACCTACCTGATGGTTGGGTCTCATATGCAATGTTTCTTTGATTTTTGTTGCTATGTAGTAGTAGTAGTATATATAGAGAGAGGGACATGAGATGTTGCTTGTGAGTTTCAGAGGCTAAAAGCTAGCTAGGTATAGATAGCTTCTTTGTGATATATTGCCTCTGCTTGCCATGGCGGTAGCTCACCTTCTTCTCCAACTCATCTCCATGGCTGGCAATGGTGTTGGAGCCTGCAGGGTGCAGATTATTCCGGCCATTATCTTTCTTCAGCTCCTCTTCAGAGGTCAGTATATGCATCGATTATTTTTTTTTGAAAAAAAACTCTACATAAGACAGTACGAAATATCATATTGATATAGTAGGAGTGTACACATGGATCATTGAGCGTTTCCTTTGATTTTTAGTTTTTTCATCTGTTTCCTTTCAAAAAAAAAAGTTTTTTCATCTGTGTGGATGTTGTGATCGATGAACAATTATTCTTGGTAGAGTTTGGTATTGATCAGTTTCGCTTTCATTTCACCATATATATGGGGACCATATTTTGAGATTTTCTTTGGAATGTGGAGTACATTTTTCGGATTATTATACTTCGTTTTGCGTTTTAATCGATTTTATCACAGGCAGCGATGACAAAAAAAAAAAAAAGCCAATCAATTCGGATGATGTGACATGTTTTGTGCAAGTTCTGTCGAAATTTAGTGCGTTGTCTACAAGTAGCACCCGAATTTACCATGTTTCCAGCAAGCTGATTCCAATTTGTTTACTTCCGACAAATTTCAATAAACTTCAAAAGTACATATGCTCAAAGCTGTCCAGACGATGAGTTTTCAGAAAAATGAAAAATCATGTTTGATCTTCGTAATGCACACTAGTTTGCCAGCTCGATCGTGGATGATGAATTATTACTGACAAAATTCATGCAAATGTTTGATAAATGTGATGATGATTTGCAGCGCTTGGCGCGCATGGCGCGTCGTCGTTCAGCTTCACCAACAGCTGCCAGTATCCGGTGTGGGTGGGCGTGCTCCACGGCGCGAGCTCGCCGGCGCTGGCGCGCTCCGGCTTCTACCTGGCGCCGTCCGGCACGTACCACCTCGCCGCGCCGTCGTCGGGGACATGGTCCGGCACGTTCTGGGCGCGCACCGGCTGCGCCGTCGACTCCTCCACCGGCCGCTTCACCTGCGCCACCGCCGACTGCGGCTCCGGCGACGTCGCCTGCAACGGCCGCGGCCCGTCGCCGCCGGTCACGCTCGCCGAGATCACCCTCGCCGCGCCGGGCTCCGGCGGCCAGGACTTCTACGACGTCAGCCTCGTCGACGGGTTCAACGTGCCGGTGCGCCTCGCGCCGTCGTCCTCGGGCGGAGGCGGCGGCGGCGGCGACTGCCACGCCGTGTCGTGCGCGGGCGACGTGAACGCCGCGTGCCCCTCCGACCTCCGCGTCGTGTCCGGCGGCGGCGCCGTCGTGGCGTGCCGGAGCGCGTGCGACGCGTACCGGAGCGCGCGCTACTGCTGCACCGGCGCCTACGGCTCGCCGGCGGCGTGCGGGCCCACCGACTACTCGCAGGTGTTCAAGGCCGCGTGCCCGGCGGCGTACAGCTACGCCTACGATGACGCCAGCAGCACGTTCACCTGCTTCGGAGCATCCAGCTATGACGTCACCTTCTGCCCTCGCTCCTAATAATTACATGTGATTGTTGCTAATTCATCATTATTATGATGTTTGGTCTGCTCATGGAGGTGCACAATAGCGAAGGGATCGGAGAGAGAATTATTTATTTATTTATGCTTAGGCTCACTTTATACTTCTTACACAAGAGGGTCATGAGAAACCCCCATATTTCATTTGAAATTTTCCTGCATTTCAAACAGTGTATGCCCTGGATTTTATAACATAAAGGACAGCTCACTATCATGCATTTCATTTACAAATATATTACCAAAAAGAGCTACACTGATTCCATGAGATGCATTGTTTCTTTCACCCATCGTTGTTTGGTTCTGATGCAACAGTAATATATCATTCCCTCCGCTTCATATTATAAGCCGTTTTAATGTTTTGTCTAATTAAACTTCTTTAGGCTTGATCAAGTTTCTAGAAAAAATTAGCAATATCTACAACACAAAATTAGTTTCATTAAATGTAACATTGAATATATTATGATAATAGATTTGTTTTGTGTTGAAAATATTGCTATATTTTTCTGTAAATTTGATCAAATTTATAAAAAATTGACGGAGAAAAAAGTCAAATCGACTTATTATATGATACAAAGGGAGCATTTTTATTTACTTAGCATGCCATATTTCCATGTAATCATAAGTATGTGTTTTTTTTTGTTTGTTTGTGATAATCACAACAGTACAATACAATACCCTTACAGAGATGACAAAGCATGTCGAAACCTGGGCACTTTATTCGATACTACAAGTATGCATTTTTTTTCTCTAAAACTATACTATTAGTATACTAGCCCAGTCTCTTCATATTCTTCCATTGATTTCTTCAGAAATATTCAACTTGAGGATTTTTCTTCTCTTATTCTTCATTCATATTTTTCGACATAATATGAACGTTTTCCCAAAGGCATCAACATCTAAGTTGAACAAACACTGCAGTTGTTCTTCTTGGCACGGTGAATCGACCTTTGGACGCCTCGTATGCTGACTGCCTGACTAGAGCATCCGATGAATTCACCTGAACCATTTCAAAATAGCCAGTTAAACATCGAATCGCCTCACAACCAAATCAGTGGTATTCCTATAAATTTACTGACTGAGGAGAAATTTATGACAAATTTGTAGATATAATTCAGTAATGAAAGATATTGACAAATAATTAAATATCTAGTACCCAACTTGGTTTGTACAATTCACTTGCCAAACATTAAAAGCACTTGGGACACCAAATACAATGATGAGAGACAACACTTCAACAACTGGAAAGTACCAAGGAGGTATCATCTTTGATGAAACTAAAGACTGAACAGTTACCTGAATAGGATGCAATTCAAGCCCCAATGAAGCGAGATCATGGATTTCTATAGACACTTCGTGTGGACAGACATTGAAGATTGTCACGACATAAGAGAAGCTGAAGAAAGAGATAGGTAGTTTAGCTACTGGGGAGAAAAATCAAAAGTTTCCCGTACCAAGCATGGCAGTCTAGAAACAGCTGCATAATTTTATTTTTCAGCTCATGCAAAATTATGCTCTACTGTATTTCCAAAACATAATTACATAATTGCTACTCTTTCCATCCCAATATAAGTGCAACCTAGTACAAATGTGACATATCCTAGGACTACTTTTTTTAAGCAAGACATATCCAAGGACTATGAATCTGGACAACTGTCCAGATTCGTAGTCATAAGATATGTCACATCTGTACTAGGTTGCATTTATATTGGGACAGAGGGAGTACTTACTTTTTATCTAACTGAGCCATTTCACATTTTTCATTTTGAGCATCTTTAATGCTCATGACAATAACTCCTGGTACCATCGAGGGACCTGTGTTGTGAAAGCGAACCCTTTGCTGAAATAGGATAGGACACAGTCAGATGTGAATAAAACAGAAGAGGTAAAGAATCATTATTAAACAAAAAACATGAGTTTTTTTGGTGCAAATTGCTTGCTGATAGTTTACTTGTTTTATTAATGGTGTGAATGGCAAACAAATGTTCCAGTATGATTGTTTGCCGCTAATTTTCAGGTGACCGCACTCCAACTACAGGGGTGTAAATATACATCTCTATACTTTGCAGATTACATAGCTCCCTGTCTACCATAATGCGTGACTTCCATGCATGATAACTTCATTCTGCGAGAAACGTCTACCATCTATAAGAAGGCAACAAGTAAATAAACGAACATAGTTGCATACTTGCACCTGCACATATTGCGCCATAGCAGCATGAAAGTAAAGCTGCAGGTTTAACTTGTTGGCATGAAAAACACATGTACCTCAATGTCACTTGCTGTACTTAAACGAAAGAGCGGTGAGGAGTATCTGATCTTCAAGATGTCAACAAAATTGTCAAAGACAGAGAGAATGTGATTTTTTGACGGTCTGAAAGATGGGTTTTCCAATCTTGGTTTTATCCTGCAACATTTGAAGAACCAATGCAGGTTCAGAACATGAAAGGAGAAAGAGATGATATATTTTAGTATATCAAGATAGCACAATAAAAATGTAGCAAAAAATAAAAGGAATGATAACAGAAATAAGAGTTCCTTGTATGACGATACATTAAATAATTCAAGCAGAATTTAGAAACTTACAAATGCCAATTTTCTTCATTCTTATCTCTTGGAGGAAGTCCAACACCCCAATTGTTCGTTTCATATGTAAAATCAAGCCTTAAAAAGGGATGAAACAGAGAACATTACATGGGGAACTTCACTTGGTATATAGACTATAGTAAAATGTTATGGTAATACTGATTAACTGTTCAAAGCAAATCAAACTGTTTTCCATTTCTAGAGGAAATTCATTGGAATTAATTGCAACAACTGATGTTTTCATCAAGGTCAAGAGGGCAGTTTATTACTTGTTAAACCAATCACCAGAATTATATGAATCTCGATCAAGTGACTTAGATCTCAGTATCTCATCACCAGCATGGAAGAAAGGTATTCCCTGAAAGAGCACATAGGAGTATGAAAATTCAAAATAATGTAAACTGCTATTAACATTCTTTTAACTATAATTCAGATTGAATACTGATCTGTTCCCTACAATTTTTTACTACAACTCATATAAGACCTCTGTTGCCTGAACAACTGAGTCCACATGGATGGCAAAACCAAATAAAAGGTGGACCCGCACTAGCAGATCAAGAGCAGAAAGTAGCGATCACAGCAGGTAATGAAGATTATATGCTCATCTCATGAACAAACCAGTATACAACTACAAGTACTGTTTTTTACTCAGATTATAATCAAATTTGAAGTGTTGGTGTGAAAAATCTAATGTCCTAGCAAACGGTATTCAAAATTTTGCTGGTAATAGAAAAATGATATTAATATTGGCAAACATGGCCATCTAATGAGTCCGTACCATGAGAAAGGTTTATACATTGACAATGTCATCTACTTGGCTTAGAAGAATAGTCAGGTGATATTACTGTTTTTTAACTTTATTTTTAGCAACCCATGCTTTTGAAACTGATTCTCTCATTATCCACTCCTATAAAGTGATAGTACTGTATGCTCTTATACACACCTGGGATAATGCGATCATGCTTGAAGCCAAATGATTTATCCTGCATTTCTCATCAATCGATAGGCCAATTGGGGTCTGCACCAACAATCAAAGAAAACATAGAGAAAACAAGATTGTTAATCCTTTCTAAAGATTATTAGTTATTTTCCAAGGAGTTGGTAGTGATAAATATACTTGAACATACTGAAATTGTTATTGCAAATTATATCATTCAATGAATGCAGTTTTCTTTTAAGATCCAGTAACTAATTTTGCCAACTGTAAGCAGCACAAAAGGTAAATCACACTAATATCTCTTATCAACTACATCACTTCTAAAGGATGAAAAAGAAGGAAAGATTACTATAACGTAATACTTGATGAAAAACATCGTACTAGCTATTGATGTAACAGTACATGTGACATACCTTTATACTGACAATATCAAACAGAGTCTCATTATCATGAGCAGAAACATAGTTTATCTGAAAAACACACAAGAGTGTATTATAGAAGATGGTTGACAGTAGACTTTGAAGAAGTGATACCAAAAAAAAATCCTTATGCACAGAAAAAATGCAATTATGAAAACCTATTATGCTGCACTTGTGAGAATAAATACTTGTAATAAATAAGTACCAACCATTCTGTTTTTTAAGAAAAAAACATACAGTTTCTACAGGGGATGAAGTATAGCCAACTGGTGATCCATCAAAAGTGTAAATGTCTGATCCCTTCTTAGCTTCTCCAGTATGAGTTCTTAGTACATAATCCTTCAGGTTACCAGCTAGCCCGATCTGGGAAAAGAAAAAAAAGATTGGTATTATGAGGTTGTGCTCATTTATCCAATATAACTCTTCCTTAGAAAACACAGTAAGCAAGCACAACTAGATCCCAGCACATAGGAAGCAAATAACAATATAACATAATTGAAGCAATGCTTCAACAGATATGTTTTGATTTAAATGGTATCTTCCAGGCTGTGATGTTTCCGAATCTTTCTAAAACAAGTACATGTGCGATTACTTCAAGAATGGATTATAAAAAAAAATCAAGATACTTAACATTGAATTAGTTGAAGTAAAAAGCAGAACACAGATTTGACATGATAAATGAAGAGTTCAAATGAAAGTCGTAACAATGGATTTGTCCATTACAAATAGCAGCAAATTAGCAACTACTCATTATTATGTGTAAAATAAAGTTATTCGGTATAGCACATTAGCACTGTAGATAGTACTTACCCTTAAACATAAATTTGGGATAAGCAGATTATAATCTCATACTAGTTACAACAGACCTAGTTGAATGAATTTGTCTGGAGTACCTACTTGAGGCCATTTCAGCTTTGTTTTTGTTCTATCCATAGTGTTTTAAAACATAAACATAAAAAACCCATGAGAAATTACATTAGTGGTCAAGATTTGTTTTCTTCTATGAATTTCTATCCAAGTGATTGCTAACGGTGTGATCGTTTCACTTTTCAGGATTAGATTCTCCTCATTTTCCGTTAGTACGCTTTTCAAACTGTTAAACGGTATATTTTGTGCGAAAACTTTCTATAAAGAAGTTGTTAAAAAAATCCAACAAATTTATTCATAAAAAAATTATATATTAATACTTAATTAATCATATGCTAATTGTATTTCTCGTTTTGCATGCGGCTAAACAGTCCACCGCCACCGTGGAAACGATCACACCCTAAGTCATTTCTCAGATTCCTATTTTTGATTGTTTGCTAGAGTTAAATGAGGAAAATCCAAAACTTATTTCTATGATAAAAGAATTTTTTTTGTGCCGACCAGAATAATATGCATCATTTGATAGATATTAAAGAGTGGTATCCGGTGTTGAAAATAGAGAACTCAAGCAACAGATGATCCAAGATTCCAAGTTCCCCCACATGCCTTCATTAACTCTGATAATTCGCTTATATCTTCTTTAACCAAAACATGAAATGATCAGCAGAATATATTTCAATCAAATTTATAGGTCCAAAACAAATTTAAATTCAACCAGTGGTCAACCTGTATGTGATCAGCATATGTAGCAAGTTCACGCCTGGTATCTGCTTCATTACCCTGATAATATCCATTCGGCTGCACAAAATGACAAGTAGAAGATATTCAACACTACTGGATTCTTGGAGCTAGTCTAGAAAGATCGTAGGTATAATGTATTACAGTGTATCACATCCAATGATACAAGAAATAAAATTTATAGGGGCTAGGCTGGAAACCAATAGTTACTGATTCGTTCTGTCTATTCCACCTTCCTATTTTTTAATCCATTATACATATCTTTCTGTCAAAGTAGATGTGTTTGTTAGGTATTTTATAATCATTAACATCAGGAGGCATGGTATCTACTAGTCTAAGCCGAGAACCGGTGACTGGCTGGTTTCGATCATTTTATATTTAAATTTTTGGAAACACACAAAAGCTTTGCATGTCAAATATATCTCACTAGAAGAAAGCAACGGGTACACCATGCAAACTACACAGTGGTAGCTGCAAAAAGCGAATGGATCGAGGTATAACTAGATTACTTGATTACAGAAAAGGTAAATATTTCAGCCATTTTTTCTTGTCACTAGTTGCAGCTTCACTCTACTAACTGGTAAGCATACATAAATTATTACTACTTCTGATGAGAGTGATAGATCATTATGTGACAGATTTAACAGGGATGGCTTATAACTGGAAAGGATTGTTCTAATGCATGATTCTTTTTAGATCAAAGGCCAGGGGGCCCTGCTTTTTTAGAAAGCATAGGTCGATACAGAATTATTCCTTGAAGGGGATTCCATCAAGCCATTCGCTGTTCTATTACATCAACGATCACCAAACATCACTAGATAACAGGATAACTAGACTACCAAAAAACACCTTCATATCCACATCTAGGCAATTCTGTGGCAGGACCAGGAAGTGAGCAGTTTAAAGGGACACCCACAAAAGCAAAACTAGGGACTAACTATTAACAACTAGGTAGAACTTAAAAGGGAAGTTCAGTGTGAATTTCAGAAACTAGCCTCAATCAGATAGGGTTGCACAACTTGTGGGATTAAGATTGGGTAAAAACTTAAGGAATACTGATAAGGGAAAATATTCCAAGTGAATCTCAATATGAGGATTTTATTTTTCTTCAGATCAACTATTGTAGTTTAAAACAAACCTGAAATACTGTACTATGAAAAAAAAAGACCAGTAATGCAGGGGTCTTAGGAAAGATAGACACAAGTAGCTTGCTACTGTAATATCACGTACTGATTGTCATCTCCAGGACAGTTAGTAATATAAAGGGCATCAAAATTACCTCCAAGAACAGACCGGTAGAAAAGCCTTGCTGTAGAGGATTACCAAATGGATTACCCCCATTAACAGAATCGCGGATCCTATCGTTGAAACTGCAATGTATGGTGGTATAGGATAATGGATACTACAATCTTGAATAAAAAGATGGAAAATAGATGCAGAAAAAGAAACTGGATAAATTTCTAACACTGTCTATAGACACTACTACATCAAGTGAAAAAAGACAAGAACCAAGTTTGACAACTAAATTATAATGTTAACAGGAAAAAGTTTGGCAGATGTAATACTGTCAGAGCATCCATTTTGCAAACTTGTACCATTCCCATACTTGAAAATCGACATTCTAAGCAATAACTTGGTCAACTGCATGCATTTTAGGACAATAATTTTTTTTTCTCAAGGACTATTTTTCTGTGGCTGGAAAGAGTATAGAATAAAAATGTACGCAGATGGTAATTTAAATATCTACAAGGAAACTTTTGCAGGTTTCTCTGGGTGGCATAATTGGCCTCTTCACAGCACACGATGAGTTGGTATCAATTCAGGCTTAACTTACCTACCAATTCCTGTGCCACTCATATTAATCTGGGATGCATTTATTCCACGCTTATTTTGTGCAACCTCACCAAAGTCCCATCCTTCACCATACCTGGAAATTAAATGCCCTTATCATTATCAGTACAATGCACTAAATTAATGCTAAGACCATGAAAACTGATTGTTCTGAAACTGAACAATCCAAGTCCTTACAAGTATATCTTTGAACCATCCACTCCATGTACATCCCTCGTAAGGCTTCGAATAGCAGATTTTGCTCTTATCTGTATTTATCAACCAAGAAGGTTCTAAAGCACACAGTAGCGATGCAGTTAAATTAGAAAACAGAGTCAGTTGCCTACAACCATTTGGCCGCATGTCCCAGGATCTCAGAAAAGAATATACTCCGTTTCATATTATAAGTCGCTTTGACCTTTTTGCTAGTCAAACTTTGTTAAGTTTGACCAAATTTATAGAAAAATTTAGCAACATCTAAAACACCAAATTAGTTTCATTAAATCTAACATTGAATATATCTTCATAATATGTTTGTTTTGTGTTGAAAATACTACTATGCTGTTTTATAAACTTTGTCAAACTTAAAAGAAATTTGACTAGAAAAATAAGTCAAAACAACTTATAATATGAAACGGAGGGAGTAACGCGCTGTTGGCAATAAGGAGTGCAAGGCAAACAGGCCAAGAGTCTGGTAGTGAGGATGGTGTTTAAACTCCCCACCTTTGTTGATACTGAATTTTACAGATTCTCCAGACTGAGTTTTACAGGTACTCTAAATTGACTGACAAGTTAAATATACACAACCTGATGTGACTAAGTTTAGATATATTGACCATCTAGCCCTAACAATACAAGGGCTGTGTTTAATTCACACCAAAATTGGAAGTTTGGTTGAAATTGGAACGATGCGACGGAAAAGTTGGAAGTTTGTGTGTGTAGGAAAGTTTTGATGTGATGGAAAAGTTGGAAGTTTGAAGAAAAACTTTGGAACTAAACACGGCGAAGGTTAGAAGGTTGGTAATTATATCCAGAGTTTGTGCTTTTATTTTACTAGAAAAAATGCCCGTGCGTTGCAACGAATGAAGATTATTTTAATCTTATTATAGTTATATGGTTTAGTTAAGGTCAAATTTCACTATGTTAAATTCACTTGGATATATATTTTGTTAGAAAATCGTGAGCTACAATTAGGAATCCGATAGTCTCAAGTTAGCATGCGAGTTTTTTAAAGAGATTTCTTATACGATTCCTTCTGTATTTTCAAAAGCGAACGAACTTAAAAAACCAAGTCAAATACGGATTTGTATTTTCAAAAGCGAACAAAATCAAAAACCGACTCATACACGGATGACGTACCAAAGTATCAGCAAAAACATCTTCAATTTTTATAATAGTAGAGATTATGCAGATAGACATCACGGTGAACTTAACATTCAAAAGAGATTTATAATTTAAAAACGACAGTCCCTTTGGTTCCAAATGTAGGTTGTTTCAGGGGCAATCGAACCCCATTTTTTCCCAGACACCCTTGATAATTGAATGCGACGATTCTCATGAATAAATGAAGTATCACTACTGATCTGCAATAATTGCAGGGCAACAAGATAATTGTAACACTTTATTAGTTCCTGTGCACAGCTCTAAATGACCTACATTTGGAACCAGAGGGAGTATTGACGAGGCTCAATCAGATCATTCTTCCCATTGATGTTTCAAGTTTGCAAATAAGATAGGAATTATGCAGGTTAACAATAATAGGTCAAACCGATGATTGATGGGCGTTCAGTGCTTTTACTACATCAAGAGAATAAAACAAAAAGAATCTTTGTGTTCAGACGACTACTTAATATGCATCTTCGAATTGAACTTACTTACCATGGTACTTTTCATGATATGCCCCATAAGATCAAATCTGAACCCATCAACCTACGACAAGAATATATAATTGTTAAGATGAAGAATAATAAAGTGCAGCATTTGGAAGACATGTAAAACATAAAAATGAGATTGTTTTGACACTTCAGAAAAAAAATCAAAAAGGATATCTTGCATGTTCCCAAAAAAAAGGGAAAAAGGAGAAGCAAGGTACTCTCTCTCTAAAAGGAGGCGAGACATTGCCAGAAAATACAGATATTCTTGAATGTATAAAATAAAAAATATATGATGTGCCAATAGTACAATATTATTATCACAACTTACTTTGTAATTTATTGCCCAATTTAAAAGGTCATCCACGATTAACCTATCAACCATGAAATGCTCACTTGCTGTATTGTTCATAGCCGCACTGCTTTCGATCTGACCATTAACGTTCCGCCTAAGGTAATATCCAGGAACAATCTGTAAATATCCCATACAAATACAAGATATTAGAAGACACATTAGGAGGCAAAAACAGAAAAAAAGATTTAGAATGCTATTGACCATTTTTTAGAACAATCTATGATACACATATCGCTGAGTAATGAACACATACATGTAAGCATTTTAAGACCCTTATCATTTCTTGGCTTAAAATAAAAGTTCACAAATTACATTCACTTGGTATACAAGAATTGGTGGCTTATAACTACGCCACAAAAATTCACATATTTATGAAAATCATGTACAATCAAGTTAAATTAATTTTTAAAAACCATGAACCCGGTTATGCTGTACTCACCTTTATTCTGGCTCTAATCTACTAAATGGATACTGGACAGGCAGTAATGGCTTCTGCACAATGGCTGTTTTGTTCCTCTCTAAAGATGTGGTGTTGTAGGGATGTGCTAGTGTGCTGCTAAGTGCTAAATGCCAGAAACTTGTTGTGCATACATATGTATTCTTGATTGGACCAATTTTAATTAAACTGTAGTTCAAGTGTTTTACTACTGCAACAACAAAGACATTACGTCAAATATACTAAAAAAGAATGATCTGTAGGTCGGAACAATTATAAACAAAAATGTAAGTATTAGAAAGTGATAACCTTGTCAAGCACTGAGGAGACACCAAAGGGGCCACTTGAGTCTAAATGATTGTATACAACATCCATGACAACACGAAGACCTATGCGATTCAGGGCCTGCAGTACAAATTTCATCAGAAACGTAACAGCCGTTCTGCATAGAGCTGACAGAATTGGTCATTCCATGAATTACAGCACAAGGATGGAAGATACAAGTTAGAACATATTTTCCCTAAAACAGGTGACCCTCAATCAAATCACATGAAATTTGTAGAATTCCTGCTGGAATCACACATCCAAACAGGTGATATTTCATTATGTATGCATTTCAGGGTTGAAATAGAAAACACACCTGAACCATCTGTCGGTATTCAATAATACGACTAGGACCATCTGGGTTACTTGCATAGCTTCCTTTTGGAACCCCCCAGAGTACAGGGTCATACCTTTAGTGTGCATATGACCGTGAGAATAATTTACAGGCAAGAACATAACAAACTTTACTTTGAAAAGACCACCAAGATGCATTAGTATGTGTAATGTTTGAAAGAAAAGAGCAAGGAAGAATACCCCCAATTGTAAGGATCCTCTTGCTGAATAGATACTATTGCAGCTTGTTGCTCATCTGAACCTGGAGGGAGTTTTGCCAGCTGAGCCTCATCTGCCAGAGTAAATGAATTTCCCCATTTTTCAAACAGGAACAACAAAATAAGTCAACTAAACATACATCAGATGGAAGTGAAAGAATTTAGTCCAATCCACTAAGGACTTATAAATAGTCATCACCAAAAGATACCAGCCAAACAAGAACCTTTGACATATTTCCATAAGAAAAAAAATTCATGAGCCATAAAAAAGAAATTCATATCTGGAATTATGTTGAACTCAAATGTTGTGTAATTTCTATTCTACACTTGATTAATAATGTAGATTCGATTTTGTATTTTATTAGAAGTTCAAATTAGAAAACACAAAAAGTAAATTGCAACAGTGACTTAACCATCGACTACTCAGTCCATACAGTTAAATGGTAAAACATATTAAAAGAAACTTTCCTTACCAACAAATTTCCAATTGCTTTTGTTGTCATCAACACTAGCAAAATGAAAGCTTGGTAACAAATGAACATGAGTCAAGCCAGCAGCAGACAATTTTCTCAGGTGACGTATTCCTGCTGAATCCTGCATCACAGGTTCCATAATGCGACCAGGATGTTTTGTTATAGGTGGTGAAACAGAAATCGTTCAGTAAATTAAGTCTGAACAACCTGAAATGTAAATGCACGAAATCCTCCACGAGAGTTACAGTCCACTGTGCTATCATGAGCACTGTAATTAACAATTAAGATGAAGCAGAGAAGTAAATTCTCCAAAAGAAACATGCATAAAATCCATCAAATTTACAGTTGCATAAATCAACTAGCATAGTTCACCTGAAATCACGAATATGCAACTCATAGATGCTTATGTCAGAGAAGGACTCAAGGTTTGGCTTCTCATCTGACAATTCATCCCAGGAAGCTGGCTTTAAAGTTTCACTATTAATGTCAACCAACCAAGTCCGCGTGCCATTTGCAGAAAGCCTGGCCAAATTAATAGTAATATTTTTTTTCAATATCTGTATGGATTATTAAATTAGTGTAACAAATTAATTAAAACAAACATACCCTCTGGCATAGGGATCATCAGCTAAACATTTCTCAACTTGTGATGTACTAGGATGATAAACCTTAACTTCATACAAATAGTACTGGTTCTCCCGGTATCTTGGTACAGTAACACTCCAAACACCATTTAACTCCTTGAGTTGCACAGTTTGCAGTAAAGGTCCTGCTGGACCATCATAGAAGCATACTCTAACATCCTACAGAAATACCAAAGAAATTTTAATTGCAAGCAAAAAATATAAGGGACCATAGATAACAGCTCAGATGGTTAGTGACGTTCTGCAAGCAGACCTGAGCTGTAGGAGCCCAAAGGTAGAGGTCCACATCTTTATCACTGAAAACTGCACCAAGTGGTCCAGTATAAGCAAACATGTCATCCAATACACCAGGTAGTTGCAATCCAGTAACATCTTGATGCCTCCCATGAGCTGCAAACAAAAAAAAAAGTAGGTGAGAGTTGCAGCAGAAGGCAACATAAGAGCAGAGATTTTCGGATTACCATCATAAGAAGCGACAGCCAGTTGGCATTTCACAAGGCTCGCGACATCAACAGAGCTAGGGACTCTGAAGGTTCTGTAACTTCTGATAAACGGGAACTTCTCAGCCACCTGAAAAATGTCAAGTGGCAGTCCATATGAATTCGTCAAGGATTATGAAGAACGAGTACGCACAACAGCACAAATCACTCTTGAAAAACGGTACACTTGTCAACTAAGAATGATCTTACATTGTCTGGAAGGCTCGCATGTTCTGGTTCAAGTTCAATTTTTGAATCATAACCTACCAAATCAGCGAAGATATTTCAAATTTGGTATGCATCATTAAGTTTCTACGGTTATCATAAATCATCTTTGGGTGAAAAGAGCTTAACAGACAAACAGTTTACTTCACCTACCATGAATGGCCCCATCAGATACGTGCATCGTGGCATCTCTGCTTGCATACAGGAAGAGGGAGGTGTCTTGATCGTTAACATTCCAGGCAATGAGAGACCTTGTCACCCAGTATGCCCTCGCATCCGACACGAACCCCTGAAGATGAAACACATCAATGCTAGAGTAAGCTTCACAAAAATCAGTTCATATGGCGTCTAAATTCAAAGAAAAAAGTCGGAAAAAAATTAAGAAATTCACTCTTGTGCTGACGACACAGCCTCACAAGTTACTAATCTCTATCAGTGTTTGCAATTTCGGTCTGCAGACACTATTCCGCCCGAAATTTTCCATATTTTTTGTGAGTTTAGTCAAAATTTGGTCAATATTTCTTCAATTTTTTTTAAAAAAAAAAGTTCTAAAAATTCCAAAATTTCCCCAGCATAAATAAATACGCAGAACAAAATTGCTGGTAAGTACTCCATCCGTTATAAAATATAGCAACCTAGAACCAGATGGGATGCATCCTAGTTCTACGAATTTGGACATTTACGGATATATCCTATCCGGTCCTAGAGGGTTATATTCGGACGGAGTGAATATTATAACATGCATCAGTACGGTCACTGGGAAGTGGGTCCTATGGCGTCAGAGGGACGACTTTGCAATACCCGAAGAACCCCAAGGGGCTTGTTAAAAAACGTAGCAATGAAACAGCGCACCATGTGGCTGACATGTGGGCCCCACATCCCACAGGTGGGGGCATCTCGGTAATTTGTCGGAACGCGTGGGGAGTCCAGCGACGATTGCGACATCGACGGAAGAGAGAAAAAGGCAGCAGCGACGGCGCACCTGGGAAGCCACGGCGGCGGCGCACTCCTCCCCCACCGCCATCGGCGTCCGCGGCGAGGCTGCGGCGACGGCGGGCGGCCTCCGTGTCCCGCGAGCGGCGGCCCGGGCGGAATGCGCGTGCCCCTGCGGCGGAGGCAGCGGCCGGGCCGTCCCCGATCTCCCCGGCAAGGAGGAGGCGGAGGCGGAGAGCCGCGAGGTCGTCGGCGCGAGGAGGAGGGAATTGGCGTGGAGCAGCATCTGCATTTGAGAGGGTTTGGATTCGGGGGGGAGAAGGCGAATCGAAGGCGAAGGCGAAGGCGAAGCGGTGGCATTTGGAGCGAACAATAAATAAATGAATAAATAAAATTTTCTCTTGTGAGAAATGAGGAGACGACGGGAAACTAAAGCGGACGGTTGTCTTTCGGCCTTGGCGCTTTTCCATTTCCCCCCCTTTTTTTTTTCTTTATTTTTTCCCTCACGTTTGGCTCATCTCCTGTTGTACTCCAATAGTACAATCTTTTTTTTGGGGGGTTTACTTTTGTTTTTTTATTCTTTTTGACGAGTTTTACTTTAGTTTGTTTGGCCATTCCTTCTCTGTTGGAAACGCAAAGTGTGAGAGAAATTAAAATAATCGAAAAGAAGTTTTTCTTTTTTGAGTCAGCCAAAGAAGAAAGTGATTAGAGGGTGAGTGATTAACGAGGAATGATGTCATGACGGCATGACGTACACTCGAGCATGAATGACTCTTGAGGTAGAATACCACCCACAAAAAACAAGTGATTAAGTGAAGTGTCGTCTAGGATTACTTTCTACGACGGCAGATAAGGACACTCTTTTTTCAGAAAAATAAAAAACTGCAAAGTGGTATACGGAGAATTTTGTGATATTTTTGTTATTTATGCGCGCCCAAATATGCCATTTTAGATCTAACATGGATGATTTTGGTCGTTGATGTGTGTACAAGATGATGCTAGATACTCCCTCCGTACCCTCCGTTTTTTAATAGATGACGCCGTTGACTTTTTCTCACATGTTTGACCATTCGTCTTATTCAAAAAATTTAAGTAATTATAATTTATTTTGTTATGAGTTGTTTTATCACTCATAGTACTTTAAGTGTGATTTATATCATATACATTTGCATAAAATTTTTGAATAAGACGAATGGTCAAACATGTGAGAAAAAGTCAACAGCGTCATCTATTAAAAAATGGAGGTAGTATAATTCAAGAACCTACAATTTCAATTTCAAAGATAATACATATGTTCAATATAACTATCATAATACTCATGTGTTGCAAGGGGTAAAGAAAGTTAATTGTACATATATACTTCCTCTAGTGCATGTTAATGTCACGGTCTCCAACAGTACACTTTAACCCTTAATAACTTTCATAATTAATAATGTATTATGAACTACTATGAAAGTAATTTACATCAAATGAAAATTATCAACGGGCTATACTTAACTAACAGTATGAGAAACGCTGATTCTAAAGTATACGTGAGATTATAGTAAAGAGATATGAGACATTGAATTTTTATACATGTTCGGTTCGGACCCCGTTCAGATTCGCTATATTCGATATGTCTAATTTAATTATAAGTTGTTATATTTTAGGATGGATAGAATATATTGTGGGTCTGTTTTTTTTTCTTTTTTTGACATGATTTTTTTTCAATATGTTGATGATACTCTGTCATGTCAAAGTTGTCAACCACCACCGGTATATATAGGGTCCGTCCCACCTGGAAATCCGATGGATGAAAATAGCTGGGATGGTGAACTGAATGGGCTCGCTGGCTCAGTTTTGTGCTCGGCCCATGCGGCTGCACGCACACTTGCCTGTGGAACAAGTCCATTTGACACAGCCACACAGGTCCAATGTGAATCATATCCCTTATTTTCCTTAACCATAATATCATATATTTTAACCCTCTAACTATTAAAACTGGTCTAAACTGAATCACTCAGTCGTTTTGAGGGTGATTTTTGCTGATGTGGCTTATTGACCTAAACAAACAAACTGGGTCAACATGTGGGGCCCCACATGTCCTCGTCTCCACTTCTTTCTCCTTCTCTTTCTTTTCTCTCCCCTCCCTCTTTCTCTTGCCCCCTTGCAGGATGCATCTCTCTAAGTGTCCTTTCCCGTCTACCCTCTTCCTGTGCCATGGCAGTGGCAGAGGAAGCCATGGGCAGCGAGCTTTAGGGGCAGCAAGCGGATCTAGAGCACGTGTGACCATCAAACTTATGTTGTTGTTGCTTCGCCATCGCCATGGGCGTCCCTTCTTCCCGTGCCATGATGGCCGCCACGCAAGGAGGCCACAGGCGCAGTGAGCTTCGGGGTCAGCGAGCGGATCTAGGTGCGCGTAGCTGACAAGGTTCAACTGTTGTTTGCTTTGTTGTCATCGTTGCTATGGGCATCCCCTCTCTCCCATGCCATGGCAATGCCCAAGGAGGCCGTGAGCAACAAGCTTCGGTGCTGATGAGATGATCCAAGCCGCGTGGCTAGATCCCTCCTCTCTTTTTATATCCATCGTCATGCGTGCCACTGCTGCTTCTAAGACTCGTGGAAATGTCGCCTCTGCATCCCTTCCTCCGGCCTTCCGCAACGCTTTCTTTTGCTGCTTCCCATCCTTCCCAACACGTTGACGTGACACTAGTGTCGTCGAGATGGATGGGAATCAGCGAGAATAGAGGAGATAAGAGAGGGAGTCACTGATATGTAGGTCTCATATGTTGACTCGGCTGGTTGGACTAGGTCAACGAGCCATGTCAATATAAACTATGCTCAAAACTTCAAAGGAAGTTATTTCGCACAGATTTTAATAATTAGAGGGATAAGACATCTGGTACTGCAGTCGAGAGATACTGATAAGATTGATATATTTGAGGTGGGACTATCTATACATTTGTCGACAAATTTTTTCCCAAAAATTTGACAGATGTAATTATAGTACAATTGTAGTGTAATTACACTGTAACTTATATGTAATTACACTGTAACTTGCATGTAACTACAGTGTAACTTGTATGTAAGTTTCACATAATTTTAAATCGTTAGATCTATTACAAGATTTGTTTTGGTGAGGAAGAAAACAAATCATAGCACACACATATGTAAAATAATTTGTTCCCACGACCTCCATTTTACCGAAATAACATGTTACGGAGAGATTTTTGAAAGTTACATACAAGTTACACTATAGTTACAGTGTAATTACATGCAAGTTACAATATAATTACACTACGATTGTACTATAATTACATCTGTCAAATTTTTGGGGAAAAATTTGTCGACAAATATATAGCAAAATCGATTTGGGGTCGGAGTAGTGAAAGTGAACTTACTCGCACGCTTGTAGTGGACCGCTCTAGCTGAGTGGGCTACTCGCGCGTCGTCTGGGCTAGGTGGGCCGAGAAATTAAAACCGAGTCCATAGGAGGGGTTGCCGGAGCTCGGGGACCACGCCACCTGGCCGCCGCCGGCGTGGTTCACGCCATTGATTTAATCAATGCGTCGTGCAGCCACAATTTTTGATCGTTGATCGATCGATCGGTTTTTGCATCATCCATGCATGGGCTTCACGATCAGTATAAAAAAGAATGTAGCTATATTAATTAATGATTGATTTTGTTATGGATTGCCTATCGGCCGGTTAATATCGTGAATAAGAATTCCTTCCGTTCCAATTACACTTTTTTTGACAGTTATATTTATGACGCCACATTTATAAAAAAAACAGTCAATTTTTTATAGTGTAATTACATATAAGATTTAAAATACTTGTACTATGTTTTTTGAAGTGCTTAATTATAAATGAGATAAGAGATTAAAATAATTAATTATCTCGTTGATATCCTAAATACCTATACAAATCATCCCCACTACTACAATTCTCTGCTTCTGGTACTTCCACGTCACCCCTTTTTTTTTTTTTTGTCCTTTTTGTCCCCACCGTTGGATATCGCTCCTCTCTTCTCCTCTCCCGCGCCAGCCCCACACGCTTTCCCTCCTCTCCCGCATCGCTGCTTCGCCGGCCCCACACGCATCGGCTCCCCTCTCCCACATCGCTCCTCTCCGCATCGCTCCTCTCCTCTCCCGCATCTTGCGCCACTGCCCCCCCCACCGCATCCACGCCGCGTCCCGCTTCGTCGCGTCCGTCTTCCTTCCCCCGCATCTCGCTCCGCCGCCCCCACTGCATCTCCCTCCCACGATTCCTTGCCCAATCGCTGATCTCCATCTCCTTAGCTCGGCCCCGCCTCCCAGATCACCGCTTGGACTCCCGCAACTGCCCTGGAATCCAAATCGATCCACTACGATGCAGTGTCTTTATCACTTTTCATCCCCACGGCACACCATGCAGTGTCGTTGTGTCTCTTCTTCTCCCGACCCCTGCAACAAATCGATGGGGGCATGGCGGCGACTGGAGTTCGGCCTAGCGCGGCACGGCTCAGGGATTTGCGTCACTTCTTCTCTGTCTTCCACCATAATTAAAGCCACCTGGAAGACCAACTGCGAGAAAAAACCATCACCACCATCAATAATGGGCTTAATTCCATTTATTCCCTCCCTACAATTCATCCTCCGTTTAGATGAACCTCAAGCACCATCCTCTCCAACTCAGAAGGCAGCGTCAATAGTCAGGAAATCCTCTTTCTGTATTTTTCATATTTTGCTAATTTCAATCTGTGCTTGCCTGCAACGCAGGTGGTTCCGGGCTACCGGTCTCACTTGCCTCGCCTCTTTGGAGTAGGTTACAGCATCGACGATTGGACAGCATAACGAAGCAAGAGACGAGCAGGTGGTGGAGAGCGGAGGAGGCATGTATGGTCGATGGGCTTCCTGCGCGAGACAGACGAAGCAGAGTGCGAGGTATGAAGCGGGTTTTCTTTGTTGTGCTCTTACGGCTATTGAAGCTTAGTCAAACTTAGCAGGCTTTCAACGAAATTATGACTGTCAGACAGTTAGGCAAACTCCTACTACTGTACAACACACATCCTTCTCCACATCGATTATGTTTGGATTTTACTATTGGTAAGGTAAGCAACCCAACATATCGATCTGCTGAGGAATAGCAAACCGTAAAGATAATCAAACTATATTTTCATTAAACATGCGCTTGGCATTTTGCCTTGCTGTAGGTTTCTGTCATTTGATTTTCTACTGTATTGACACCTGAAATGTGCTGCTCTCCCTTTCAGGTCATGTTACTACCGTGCAAACAACTACTTTGTTGCCTAAAAAGGTGTGTTTTCTTTTTTGATAAATATAGCATTCATATTTTTCTATGTTAAGTTAGTTTTATTCAACTAAAATAGGATAGCTAAATGTACATTCAAAGAGATGATCACGGTTGTCTTAAAAGGTAACTCGAGCAATTTTTATTCTATAGTTATCGATTTACTTTCGCTGAGCATTGTGCATCCATCCCTCTTTGTTGCGCCAATTTGTTTTGTAGCTAGATTCTTTTACATAATCAACAGTCCCGGGATGTATACATGTGTGTTTTGCTTCCTTTCTTCTTCTTTTAGTTAACAATCTTACGTTACATTCCTAGAAATTAATCCTAGAAATTATTATGCCATTTAGAATGTTCCTATTTAGAAAGTTCCGCTGCAACGCGCGGGGTATCATCTAGTTACCGATACAATTTAACCCGTAAAGAAAAAAACAAAAAAAAACAGGAGGGAAGCGCATGTCTTCCAGTCTTCCACACCGTAGTCTGCCTGACTGCCACAAAATGTGGCGATAGCATTTTAGCACAATATTTCGTCTTTTATCCTAAATGAGCCAGTGTCGATCCTCAAATTATATATCCACAACCCCAGTAGACAAACTCTTCTAAATCTTCATTGAGGATCTAAAAACAAGCTTCGTCAGACTCTCTAATAGATCTAAGGGACGTGCTAATGTGTGTTCATGTTGATAAGCTCACCTGTTCTCGTGTCATGGGATCTTTTTTGGAGAAGTGGTTTCTACCTTGGCTTAAACTTTCAGATCAGATTGCAAAACTTTCGGTTCAAAATTTTAAGCTTTCAACTAAAAATAAAAAAAACTAAATCTTTCGGTTCAAAGTTTTAAACTTTAAAAAAAAAACTATCGGATCGATCAACTTTTGATACTTTTAGCTAAAACATTCAACTAGAATGGCAAATGCCAAAATTGCTGATCATCCAAAGTACGTATCTTTCAACTAAAATTCTCAAAACTTTCATATTCAACGTTTGAGACTTCCTACTTATGGACTAAAATTTTCAAATAAAAACTCAAAAAACATTCAACTAAAACTCACAAAACTTTCAGATACAATACTTGAAAACTTTGTATTAATGGACAAATTCCAACATGAATTTCAAAATTTTCTACTCAAAACCCATGGAAATTTTCCGGGGCCCATCAGCAAGGAGAAACTGTGGAGGAGAAAGGAGAAGTCGGTGTCCCAAGCTTGCCGCTATCTTATCGGGGACGGAAGAGGAGGATCTCTATGGAGCTGCTGGCTTGTGTGCCGACGTACTTGCAATGCTTCTCATTGCTAGTGCTCAATAAAAATCAAAATCACAACGAAAACAATCAGCAAGAAAATGATTAAAAATCACAACAAAAAATTAGGGGCTTAGAACCCCAATCGAGCAGAAAAACTAACATTGCAGAACAATTGAGGATCGATGAGCACACCACGTCTTGATGTGAAAATTGAAAAACAAAATCACCAATTGAAATGATGAACTGATAGTTTTCACCACAATAGAGAGGGGAGAGGGGAGAAAAGAGAAGGGGATCAGGTGGAGGAAGAGAAGAGGAGGTTGATGAAAAGAGGAAAGGGAGTGGAGGAGCATGTAGACTTATGTGGGCCGACCGTGTGCATATGCGTGAAATAGTTTTTCCCTAGATATAATACTATCAACGTTTGAGGTCACGACTACGGTATTTGCATAGCATGGAGATTGTCGGTACCAAAGTATATGCGAGATTGAGGTAAAAGAGATGGAGACAAGAATTTTTATACAGGTTCGGGCCCCTTATCTGACACAAGTAATAGCCCTACTTCTATTGGCCGAAGCCGGTGTAACTCTATATTCATCATAATCACACAAGCACAATATTTGGGATAACCTATCTAGCTCTCGTCGACTTGGCGATATAGATAACCAACATGTAGTCAATGACAGGATAGACTTCCTCCTCGAATATGAACACGTCGAGATCAGAGATAGTACTTGATCCCTCTTGTCGGCCTCCGTAGGCACCAAATTGGGTTTGTCTAGGCTAATCTCTGATGTAGATGTCTGGCTTGTCGTGTTGTGTGTCCCCTATCCTCCTAGGAGGTCTTTGTCGTTTATACCAATAGATGTCCCTTTGTCCAAATAGAACTAGGGAGACAAGTATGTGGATACGATCCGAGTAGTCCTTTCATTTCCATGTAGAACTAGGGATCAGTTTATTTACTTCCTATGTTCAGTCTAAGGAACAAAAACAAAATTTTGGGAAAAGATTATACGTAATTTCTTGGTCATGCTCTAATATTGATTTTTTTTATAGTGTACACTTGAAAAAATAAATTCCATTTGCCCTAATATATATATTTTAGTAGTGTACAATTGGAAAAAAAAACCAAATTCCATTTGCCTTATGCGGTGTCAAATATAAAAATTATTATGTTCTAAGAGTATATCATATCTAATCATGCTTGTTTATAAATATATGCTGCTAGATTAAACTAATAGTCTTTTTTTTTAAAAAAAATTCTTTAATATTTAGCTAACGGGTGCAACTAGGTTTAGTCCTAGAAAAATCCATATGCACATACGGCCAATAGCGCGGTAATCTGAAACGTGTCACATCAATCATGGACTCTATATATATGTACACTTCCGGATTCTATATCCTCCGTACGACGTAACGATCGAGAAACTCAACGATAATTGTTCCATGGACGCACCGAATCCGACGAGATCAGATGCAACCACGACGCCGGCGACGGCGGACGACGACGCCGCCGTCGACTACTCCAACCTCCCGCCTGATATTGTCGCCGACATCCACGCCCGCCTCACCCACCTCGACCGCCTCACCGTCGCCGCCGTCTTCGGCGCCGCGGGCCACTCGATGAACCCGGAGGCGCCATGGCTGGCCATCCCCGGCGGCGAGACGGCGCCGGCGCCGCCCACCAAGCTCTACTCCATCTCCGACCGCCGCGCCGCCGCCGCACGGGCCGGGGAGGCCGCGATGAGGGGATGCTTCTTCCTCGGCGGCTCCAGTGACGGCGGTTGGCTCGTCACCGCCGACAAGAGGTCGCGGCTTCGCATGGTCAACCCGGTCACCGGAGCTCACCGCGCGCTGCCGGCGATCACCACGTGCCCGTTCTTCTACACGACGAGCTGGGCCGGCCGCGGCTCCCACGTCAACCTCACGGCGGGGCCGTTCATGCGTGTCAGGCACGGCGGCGGCCCGCCGCCGCCGCCGCCGCCGCCGGAGCAGCTGATCGGCGCGTCGCTGTACACGGTGACCGCCGGCCAGGTGCGCCAGTACGTGTACCGCAAGGTGGTGCTCTCCGCCGCCGCGCGCCCCGGCAGCTACGCCGCCATGCTGGTCCTCTCCCCGGACCTCGGCGCGCCGATGTTCGCGACGTCCGACGACCCGGCGTGGCGCGTGGCGCCGTCGCGCGACGGCGTCGAGGACGCCATCCACCACCGCGGCCGATTCTACTCCGTCACCTACACAGGCGTCGTCGAGGAGTGGGACCGCCGCGGCGGCGGCGGCGGCGGGTTCACCAGCAGAACCGTCGCGACGGCGCCGCTGAAGCCCGACGACCTCAAGAACCGCAAGTACATCGCGGCGGCGCCGGACGGCAAGCTGATGGTGGTGGTCAAGTTCTTCAAGGACATAAAATACCAGACCAGAGGCAGGGATGGATATTTGCGGAGAACGCACACGGTCACGGACATGCGTGTGCTGTTCAAGCTGCTGGTGCTCGACGACGAGGAGAGCGGGAGGTGGAGGAAGAAGGAGGAGGAGGTCGGGGACGCGGCGGCAGCGGCGGCGCTGTTCGTCGGGGTGAACGCGTCGATGTGCGTGGCGGCGACGAGCGGCGGGGACCTCGCCGGCGGATGCATCTACTTCACCGACGACGACGTGGCGCGGGGTCGTCCGTTCGACAAGAGCAAGGACGATGATCACTGGCGTTACAGGGAGGATGACAGGGAGATCGTCGCCGGCGTGTACAGCCTCGAGAAGCACAGGGCGCACAAGATGCCGGTGCTCGACCGGCGCAATGGCAATGCCGATGCCGATGACAGTGGCGGCGGTGGTGATGATGATGGTGAGGATGATGGTGAGGATGATGATGATGATGAGGTAAAGATCTGGCCGCCGCCGGTGTGGTTCAAGCCTTGCACCTCCGCCGCCTCCTCCTCTTCCTAATATCTCTGGAGAAAATAAAATAAATTTGTGTAAACTGTAAAGTGGCAATTTTTTAAGTATAATGTGGTTTATAATTTTCCATAATTATTCAAGTTCCTTGAAGAGTAGCTAGGATATATTTCATGAACAGAACAAATGCATATTATTATGCAATATAAGGGATCAAATATACTTCATCCGTTCCATATTATACTATAAGTCGTTCTGACTTTTCTAATCAGAACTTTTTTGATTTTGATCAAATTTATAAAAAAAATAGTACTCCCTTTGTCCCAATATATAGCAACATTGTATATATCTCGCACTAGGTTATTATATTTTGAGACGGAGGGAGTAATACCGTTTTTTTTAGATAATGGAATATAATATCCCGGCCTTTGCTCAAGAGGAGCTACAGCCAATTATTACAAAGTAGCACTCGAGATAATAGTATAGTTCAAATAAAATAGAACACACTTAAATAGAAAAAGCCAAAATAAGGAGAACACATTTATTCCAGCCTATTTGTGAATCTCCATCCATGGTTGGCATAAAGTTGCATAACCATTGTCTCCAACTTGCGACATGCAACTTTTAGAAACTCTCCATCTTCATCACACCTTTATAATTGTGCCCAAAACCGGAGCCAATGAGTTGCCCTGAAAATTACCTGCATATAGGAAATAGATGGTGATTTGTCAAAAACCATATCATTTCTACTCAACCATAGAGCCCAACAAATGGCCGAAGCTCCAACAAGTATCAGTTTACTCTTTTTCTTGTCAACCCCAAAAGCCACCTATCAAAAATATGAGATATACTAATTGGAAGGTTAAAACCAAAAGAAAACTGAACTGCTCTCCATATGAATTTTGCATAATGACAATCCATAAAGAGATGTTGAATAGACTCATTATTCATACAAAAGCAACACCTCAAGTTGCCGTTCCAATTCCGTCTCGCCAAATTGTCCTTAGTTAACACAACCCCTTTAAGCAAGTACCACATAAAGATCTTAATCTTAAGTGGCATCTTAAGCTTCCAAATACACTTATTTCTCTCAACATAGCCATTATTAATTAAAGCTAGGTACATTGATCTTACTGAGAACCTACCGTTCTGATGATAGTTCCATCTGAAACAATCAGAAGAACGATTCAACTGGATATGCACAATAGAAGCGCACAACTCATGCCAATATGCAAGATTCTGACCAACTAAAGCTCTTCTGAAAGCAACATTAAGCGGAACAGAACCCATGATAGTGGCAATAGAAGACGATCTCCTTCGGACAATAGCATATAAAGATGGATATTTATCCTTCAAGGCCAAGCTGCCTAGCCATTTATCTTCCCAAAATCTAATTTGTTCCCCATCATTAACAATCAAGAACCCATATCTAAAAAAGTACTCTTGACTTTCATGAGCCCTGACCAAAAATGAGAATCACCTTGTTTTTCTTTTCAACTTGGGTTAAGGGTTATATAGTATGAAAGTATATGTAATGTTAGATTTAAAATCGGATGCTTCAACCCAATCAAAATTTCAAATCTAAAGTATGAAATCGCTGCTCCAACAAATTGTTGTACAAAACTTGTGTACAAAATGGTTGAATCTCGTGTACAAAAATTACACATGAAAAAAAGAGAGGAAAAAAGTGGGGAAAAGAAAAAAAAAAGGCAGTGGAGGAGATGGGTCACCGTCCACGACCATCAGCAGCCGCCGCCCTCAGCATTGCTCGTTGGCGCTATCCACCAAATCTGCTACCTCCGCAATACTAGATCTGTCATCCTCGACCACACTGAGAGCATCCAAGGTGGCGGATGAAGCTAGCGTACTTGGAGGGATCGTCAACCACGACGATCACCCGTTTCAGTTAGTTGCTGCCTATCCCCTCCATCACTAGCACCGGCAGCTTCCACCGACATGGGCAGTGTGGAGCTCATCATCATCGTCGGACCGCACGTCACAGCTGCTGGATACACCGTCCCTAGGCTGGAACCTCACTGCCACCACCGCCGCAACTGGATTTGCTCGCGTGATAGCGAGCTCGCACTGATCTCATCATCTCATCACCGAACCATAGGTCATTGCCGCTGGACCTTGCGCCCGCCGCTAGCGTAGACGCTGCAGCTTTCTCAGCTGCCGTCGTCACTGCTGCTAGGCGTTCGCATCGGGAAAGAATGGGGATCGATTTGGGATAGGGTTGTTGGATTTGGGGCTAGGGTTAAAAGGTATGTCATGGGTATTTTGGTCTACATACTAAAAACAATTCAAAACACGTAATAGATGTATAGCATGGTATGGATCCCAATTTTTATAGTGTTGTGATGGTATCATTTCAATTATACAAATAGTATGGTATTTTTCAAAACCAGTAAATTTATAATGTTGCACATCTAATCTTATAATACGAATTCAATGCCGAAAATCGGAAGGAGAATAATCGTTCCATGTGGCAACACCGGTTTTGCAGAAGAGGCTCGACGAAACGTGCGTCCGCGCGTGTAGGGATCGATGAAATGCTCTTGCCTGCGTGCATGCGTGCACCGGTCGTCCAGAAATTTCTCCCCCAATCCGGCGCCTTTACGTGGATGAGACGAGATACTGTGCATATATGTAGTGCAAACACGTTGATTTCTCACATTCCCACCGTACGGCTGGCAAAGCTCAGGCAGGCAGGCCGCTATTTCTTGTGGATCAAAGAAGTAATATACCTACTTTAGTTAGAGATTAAAATAGGGTTAGCAGGATCCAAACATCCACCTTTTAAAACTTTCTATGTTTTTTATTCCTTTTTTTTACACACGTATTTATGTGTTTTATATTCCAAATGTTTTCTTTCATGTATTTTATTTTTCTGAGTTCCAAACATAACTTAGACTATGTTTAAGAGGAAAGAAAAATATTAAGGAGATATGTAAAACGAGGTGAGCCATTATCGCACGATTAATTGATTAATAATTGTTTCAAACATGAAAAATATAGAAATATGATTTTTTTTAAAAAAAGGTAACTTTTCTAAAGATATTTTTATGTAAAAACACACCGACATGTGGGTGAAAAATGATGGACGTTTCCTTTATTTGTCCCTTTGTCGAATGCAGCCTTAGAACAAATACTCCCTCTGTCCCATAATATAAAGGATTTTGGAGGGAGATTCGTAATATTAGGAAGTGTCACATCTTTCTAAAATCCCTTATATATATATATATATATATATATATATATATATATATATATATATATATATGAAAATGATTATATACTCCTGGGAGTACGTACACCCGGTTCCATCTGCCGTCCATCGTAGCCATCCCAGCCATCCCGATTAATCTCCTTAACGGATGCACCGAGCGAACCCGTTTTGATTTTCTTTTTGAAAAATATAATCTGTGATCCTTAATTAGCGTGTAATTATCTAAATCACACCGCTTAGTACTCAACAGATCGAACAGCTCTCGTGATATTTTGGGATTTGATGCGAGGCTGAGGCGGAGGCGGCGACGGCTCCTTGACGGCGCTCCATCGGCGATTTGGTTGGCGGCGGTGGAACAACTGGAGCGATCAATCTTGCCGCGGCAGCGACGGCAGACTCACGGAGACAGAGGCAGCATCGTATACTCCCTCCGTTTTGAAATGTTTGACACCGTTGACTTTTTAAGCACATGTTTGACCGTTCGTCTTATTCAAAAAATTTAAATAATTATTAATTTTTTTCCTATCATTTAATTCATTGTTAAATATATTTTTATGTAGGCATATAATTTTACATATTTCACAAAAAAAATTTGAATAAGACGAACGGTCAAACATGTGCTAAAAAGTCAATGGTGTCAAACATTTCGAAACGGAGGAAGTACATCTGTTGCATCGATGGGCGACTAATTAAAACGATGCTGGTAAATCCTCTCTTGTAGATCAATTATTAATCCGCTTGTGATTCTAATCATATTAATTGCTTGATCAAGTTATCCCGTCCTAATCCAAATCCCACCTGCAGATCAAACGAGGCTTTGCTTGATACGAACGAAATCGGCGGCGGCGGCATGGCGGCGGCGCGGCGGCAGACTCACGGTGCAACCCATCGATCGTCCACCCAACCGACGACACGATCATCCCCCAGCGGCGTCATTGGCAAGCAGGCGGTGGGCTTTACCGTGATGCGGTGATGGCGTCGGTCGACCTCTCATCAGCATGTCGATGCGGTGATTCATAGGTCACAACGTTAATCAATCCTTCATCCACGGCATTGATGAGGCAAGACTGATGCGGCAGCTAGCCCGATGCTGCACGAAACGGTAGGGATTTTTTTTTTTTTTTGCATTCTTTCTATGGCAATCCAATTTTATTCTTCTGCCTCTCATTGTTGCATGCAGATGGTTGCCAACCAGCGTCAGAACATTTTGACTCAAATGCTTACCTCAACCCTGCAACAAGCTAGCGTAGAGGGTCTGCGCCATGGGAAAAAGCCCTTGTTATATATATATATATATATATATATATATATATATATATATATATATATTATGGGTTGGAGGGAGTACAATATAAAGCAATAAGCTAGCTATTGAACAATGAAGGAGAGAGAAGAAAACTAGGCTACATATTTGTAGTTAGGTGCAGTATGAGCTCCAAGATAGCATGTGAGAAGTAACCACCCCTCATGCAAGTGGTAATTTCTTCACAAACTCTGAGAAAAGAATGGTGTGGTTTGGATGCAAATTGAAGCCAGTATGTTAGAGACAATTTATTACATATGCTACTCCCTCTGTTCTATAATATAAGGGATTTTAGCATTTTGCTTGCACTGTTTGACCACTCATCTTATTCAAAAAATTTGTGCAAATAAAAAAAAACGAAAAGTTGTGCTTAAAGTACTTTGGATAATAAAATAAGTCAAAAAAAATAATAATCCCAAAAGTTTTTGAATAAGACGAATAGTCAAACAGTACAAGAAAAAGTCAAAATCCCTTATATTAGTAGACGGAGGAAGTACATCTTAATTAATTAGTTGATGATGTGAATAAATTAGAGGTCATAATCAACCCTGCTATAAAACTTGCTCATAAAATTTGCTGTTAGAGTAAAGATAATAGTGGGCTATAAACTTATGTAGAGGATAGAGATTTTTTAAAAAAAAGTGTTGGCTTTCAAGTAAAATCTAGCTCTACACATACCTCAAGGTAAATGCATTAAATTCTTATAAGTAAGATAAAGAGAGGAAAAGAAATATAGAGACAATCTTATAGCCAACTTATAAGCTCTAATATAAGCAGGTTGGTTATCTCTACTATTAATCTGGCTCTTTTATATATGTGTATTAATTTGTTACAGGCCCAATGGGCCAGGCTCACTGCACCATACGTGGCAAAGCCGCGCGCTTTTTCTAGTTAACCATAGATTTAATGGAACCAATTTGATGTCATATACTCCCTCCGTCCCAGTAAAAGTCGAATCCTACAAACCCGAGGTAAAATTAGCATGGCTGCAAATCTACCCTCATCAAGTACTACTGTTGATAGACAGTTTTCTATAGAAAAAGGAAAACAGTGATTCTCTGCAAGCTAATTCTGCACATAGTACTCCAAAGCAGTGTGGACGAGTGTGAACGCAAGTGTTTTAATGAAGAGCCGGCTTAGAGTCAGAGTAAGTCAGAGCAGTAACGTTGAATGCTTTGGTTTTCTGTGTAGAAGTCGTTTTTATATGGGACAAACTCCCCTAGCTAGAAATCGTCTTTTTTCGGGACGGAGTGAGTATGTTGCTATGTTTTTCTATAAACAAGGTTTGACTGCCCGCGGTACCCACGTCAATCTAGCTCACACCGGGGTCGTTCATGCAGGTCAGCCACGGCAGTGGCCCCCGCCGCTGGAGCAGCTGATCAGCACGTCGCTATACACGGTGACCGTCAGCTTGGTGCACCAGTTCATGCACCGCAAGGTCATGCTCTCCGCCGCCGCCGCTGCGTGTCCCTGCAGCTATGCCGCCATGCTGATCCTCGCCCAAGGCCTCGGCGTGCCGTTATTCGTGACGTCCGATGACCCGGTGTGGTGGGTGGCACTCTCGCGCGGCGGCATCAAGGACACCAATCACACCATCCACCACTAGGGCTGGTTCTACTCCGTCACCGGCGTCACCTACACCAGCGTCGTCGAGCAGTGGGACCGTAGTGACGGGGCCGCCTCCGGCAAGTTCATGAGCAGGACCGTACCTCGCGTTGGCGCCATTGAAACCCGAGAACCATAAGAACTGCAAGTACCTCGATCGCGGTCCCCTAGATAAGCAATGCGGGGCCGCCTCCGGCAAGTTCATGAGCAGGACCGTACCTCGCGTTGGCGCCATTGAAACCCGAGAACCATAAGAACTGCAAGTACCTCGATCGCGGTCCCCTAGATAAGCAATGCGGGGCCGCAGGACCGTACCTCGCGTTGGCGCCATAGAAACCCGACAACCATAAGAACTGCAAGTACCTCGATCGCGGTCCCTTAGATAAGCAATGTGGGACTATTCCCAACAATCTCCCCCGTTACAGCATTGGTGCCCTTTAGCCCTGACCGGCCCCATACACGGCACATACGGGCCTCACACCACCCTGAGTGTGCACAAGCACTAGATATTGTGGGTTTGGCTCTAATACCACTTGTTGGCCCAAAACCGGGAGACGTTGGCCCAACCGGGAGAAAGCCTTGCTACACCCCAAAAGCTAGCTCAAGAGGTGAGGGGCTCTTCCCACTTTTAAGTTGGTTCAACTCCCCCTAGATAAGCAATGTGGGACTATTCCCAACACCAGCCCGGCAAGCTAATGATATCATGGTCAAGTTCTTCAAGGACATCAATTACAAGGAGAGAGGGGTGAATGTGACTGGACCGCTGGATGCACACGGACAGGCGGATGTTGTTCAAGCTGCTGGTGCTCGATGACGAGGAGAGCAAGTGGTGTACAAATGCTCTCTGTCCATATTCGTAGTAATAGAATATGTTCCGTCCAATCAAAATCCATTATTTGAGACGAAGGGAGTAACAAATAAACATGAACTTTTTAAAAATGCGGTACAAACGTTGACTCTTACAAAACATGCACCCTTGTCCCTATGAATGCACACGCTCACGCTCACACCTTGTCTCTATGAGCACCTCCAAAAGATCGGGCCATCATATTTTGAGATTGACGAAGTCACCACACGCTCTCGCCCCTATGAACGCACACACTCACATACCCTATCCCTACAAGCACCTCTGAAAGACTGGATTAGTATATCTTGAGATTGGTAAAATTACCACAGGCGCCTCGCTGTCGACGAGTACGTCACCTACCACTGAAAGAATAATAAGTCGTTAATACGAGTCCTCTTGTCAAGTCTAAATCTTAAACACGGGTGACTTGGTTCCACCACATGCAACCTAACCAATTGAGCAACACTCACTTGGTATGAACTACAATATGTTCGGATTAGTTTCCTAGTAGGACGTCAAGTTTTTTCCTATTATCAGTATTTTCTTTTATCCCGTATATACACTCTTGTAAGCATACAAGAAGGGGGATATTTTCATTTTTATTCCCTGCGTATGTAAACACTCTTCAATAGTGATCATTGTCGATCGACATCGTGGTTGTTCTCCGTAAGGGTTTTTCACATGAAATTCATCTCTTCCTTGTGCATATATTTTTGTAACTTGGAACCCTCGTGCAGAAAAGAGCGACGACCCCTCTAGCAAGTGTTGGTATTTCTTACGACCACAGATAAATCTGCAATCGCACGGAATACCATTGTATCACTTCATCTTCGGGTGACCCCAAAAGGATATCGAACTCAAGGAACGTGTGCAATCTACCTAAGACTAAGACTATCCATGGAAAACAACTAATGGTAAGTAGACTAGGCTAGAGAGGACTTCCTATGTGTTTTAATTATCTAAGCTAAGCAAAGGTAATTTCCTATCTGTTGCTTTAGGCACCGACCCCTGCTGGTCTACCAGCGCGGTTCCGGCTATAGCTCTATGATGTATCCGAACGTGGAGGATTACTAGGATGGGATTCAGGGCTATCACCACCTGCCACCTACCTCTAGCAAATCCGTGGGATACACAACAAACAAAGGTAATCTCTAACCTAGACACCACGTCTAAGTTATTAATTACTACTCTAATACTTGCACAGGAACTTTCTTCTCTATCGGAAGTCCTAGTACTAGAGCACTTAGTATGAATACTAAATAATGAACCCGCAAAGATGAAAATCTATCTTACTTAGATAAAATAATTAAATAACATAAGAAAGGATCACAAATGCTTACTTTATAGAAGAAGTTCTCCGAACCCGGAGCAGATTGTACCGACATGCAGCTCCGGTACTCCTCCAGAATTCCTCCTAGGAAGCTACACTCGTCGAGGTACAAGTCGGAGAGAGCGCCAAACTTTCCGGGCACTCTTCCAGAGCTTCTCCTCACTTTCTACCTATTTATAATGTACAAAAGATACAATAGAGCCTCTTGTAATTCAGCTCAAAGTTTTTGTTGGAAATGAGAGTGAACTCCTCCTTATATAGGCTCCAAATGATGGTTAGGGGCATGGGAAATGACTAAAACACCCTGCAACCACCATAGGGGAGAAATCCGAGCCGTCCACATGAAGCCAGATGGCGGGAGGCGCCAGGATTAGTTCGGCCGAACCCAAAAACCGTCCTCTCGGCCTCTCCTTTGGCCGGTAGATTGCTTAATGGGCCCCCCAACATTTTGCACAATGTTTTGGCCCAATTCTAAGTGGTTTTGGTTGACATATGGGCCCTCCAATCCGTGTAAACGCGTCCTAAATGCGCGGAGGTGCATTTTGTCGCATGACAGATGTGTTTTATTCTCAAAATACATGTATACACATATTTCACCAAAACTAGTGGAAATGATTAGTAATAAATCCTACCACTAAGTTGGATACCATATTTTATTTCGTCATATGCAAGTATTGACGCTCAAATATATTATGATTTAAGGACCGCCAACAGCAAGCACCAACCTCCTGCCGTTGTGCCCCGTGCCTGTGCACTAGGCCTTAGCAAGAGAGAGAAGAAGAAGTGAGCAAGAGATTGGGGAAGAAGAAAGGGGAAAGCTGGAGTGTGAGAATGACATGTGGATCCCACCTGTGACAAAATTAGTTAAAGTCCTAAAGACATACAGATCGGCACTATAGGTGCCAGAAGAGCTAAAACCGGCACCTATAGTATTTTTCCTAGCTCCACAGACTGAACATACAAAAAAAAGGGCACCTTTAAGTGACTATAGGTGTCGGTTCTAGAGTAAAACCGAGACCTATACTATAACTAATATCATTATCTAAAAAAACAGACTGAAAAATAAAAAAAGGCACCTTTAAGTGACTATAGGTGCCGATTCTAGAGTAAAACCGACACGTATACTATAGGTGCCGGTTTTTCTTAAAAACTGATACCTTTAATAAATTATAGGTGTTGATTAATTAAAAACCGACACCCATAATATATTATAGGTGCCCGGCACCTATAAAATGAGCCGAGCCGAGCCGAGAAAGAGAGAGAGAGAGAGAGGTGTTTTTTAAGCACACAGGCCGTGCGCACGCGGCGTCATTATCCACTCGTCTCCTCCTCTCACCTATCTCTCTCTCTCTCTCTCCCTCTCACTCGGTCACTGCTTCTCATGCCCCCTTGTCCCCACCCCCTCATCCCCTCTCATCTCCCTTGCCAGCAACAGAGGAGGCGGCGATGATGGCGTCGGCAGCTCCTGCAGTCCTCAACCCCCTCCCCCTCCCTCACCCCATCCACCCCAAGGTTCTCCCGCGGAATCCGACGGTGGCGGTGGCGTTTGCGGCTCCCGCTGGCAGATCCAGCGGAGGAGGAGGCGGAGGCTTTTCCGGCGGTCCTCTACCCCCCTCCCCCTCACCCTCCGCACCCAAGCTTCTCTCGCGGCCGTGGTGGTGGCATCGGTGCTCCCGTTGGCAGATCCGGCAGAGGTGGCGGCTGCGGCGTTTCCGGCGTGCGGATCTAGCAGTCCTCTTCCACCTCCTACTCTACCCCAAGCTTTTCCAACGACGGATCCGATGACAGCGGCTTCTCCCTCGGATCTAGCAATGTCGGTGGCTCTTGCGGGCGGATTCGCTGCTGTTTGTTGTTGTGATTGATTTTGGGGGCAAAGCGGGAGGAACTCACGCTCGATGCATCGGCTTGATTCCGAGACAATGCATCGAGCCAATGCTTTTTTTTTTGGCATCCAGGGGATCTCAAAGGTGTCGGTTCATAAACCGGTACATTTGAGAGGACTCAAAGGTGCCGCTATCTGGGTGTCGGTCCGGCACCTATCGTCTATTCAGTAACCCTGCGATGTAAGGACACTCAGCCATAAAATGTTTCAAATTTGATCTCGATCGATCATTTTACACGCTCATATTAGATACATATAGATCAATAATTGGCAATGATTTGTTTATGCCTCATCATTGGGATCCCCTTCAAGGCTACAGATTAAATTAAGCTATATATACGCGGGGAGCGTATCCTATGCACATAGGCCTTCGCGTGTACACACCATGTACACCAACTAAAAATTATCACAAAAAATTCTAGGAAAATTCATACATGTACTTTCAATAGTATTATATCTACGTGCAAAGTCGCATCTTCAAATTCATTCTACATAGAGAATAACAAAAAAGATAAAATTCTGACAAAATTACAACCTTAAAACTGTCAGATTTTTTGTTTTTTCTGTTACGGCTAAAATATAATGAATTTGACGTTAAGATTTTAACCCTAGGTGTAATACAATTGAAAGTATGTGTATGATTTTTTCTAGATTTTTTGGTGACATTTTTTAGATGGTGTGCACGTGTGTACACGTGAGGGCCTGTGTGCATAGAATATGTTGCCATATACGCGGCTACTAGATAGAGATACAACATCTCACGTCGATTCAATTGGCAACAAGTAGGCCACATGTTTGGACGCCGTACGTACTGCTTAACTATGTAATCGCCTGAACTAATCCAAATTTACTACTGAACTGCGCTACCTAATGATCACATGACGATCGATCGCTGCAGTGCAATGCTAATGCAATATATAATCACAGCATGACTTGTCACATGCATGACTTGTGTCGCCGTTTCTGCTCTCAGAATCCCTGCTAGCTTGTCAATTTATTTTTCTGTTAAATATGTAAGATATGAAGATTGTACTATCTTTTATTGCTCATTAGCTAACTACTGTCTATGCACTAGATTGTATATACCGTGTACTGTATGTGCTACCTTCCGGCCTCCCAATTCATCTCTCAATATTAAGATTAGTGTGTGGGGAAGTGGTTTTTCCCCTTGAGGTATCAATCAAATCAAATAGTTACAAAAATTTCTTAAAACATTGGCAATCATGATAAATTAGTCATCTGTCATCCTTCAAATATTCAATTCGAAATCTCACCCACACAATATGAGATAAAAACAAATTATAATCACGATATGTTTTTTTTTTGAAATTTGTATAGATTGAATTTGAATATACATGCTGGTGAAGTGGTGTATCATATAGTAATATCTTTGTTCTCATTTCTTTTAAAAAATGTAGCTATAACTTGTAAAGAATGAGTTTACAAAATGACTTTTAGATTCCTTGTGGTGAAAGTGAATATAGCTCAATTATTGGTCAACTAGTTAGGTTATTACTTGTGGTGAAAACCAAATTACCGGAGTTCAAGTTTCAGACTTAACATGGCCGTATTTACGGCTAATTATTTTTTTAGGTAGGCTCCCGTGAAAAAATATTAGCCCTGACTACTACTCCCTCCGTTTCGAAATGTTTGACGCCGTTGACTTTTTAGCATATGTTTGACCGTTCGTCTTATTCAAAAACTTTTGTAAAATATGTAAAATTATATGCCTACATAAAAATATATTTAACAATGAATCAAATGATAGGAAAAAAATTAATAATTACTTAAATTTTTTGAATAAGACGAACGGTCAAACATGTGCTAAAAAGTCAACGGTATCAAACATTTTGAAACGGAGGGAGGACATGTTTATGTCTAATTAGCACACAGGTTTATGTCTGCATCTACATGTGCGCTCTCCTCACTACTACTAGTCCTCTATGTCTGCCACTTTGTCTCAACCGAAGAAGCAAGCTCGCTGGCCAACAATGGCGGGGGACGGCAGATGGGTGATGGATATCATTTGGCACACGCTGTTGCTCGGCGGCGACGCCGTGGGCAACCTCTGGAGCAGCTGGTCGATGGAGATCCTGCTCGGCGTCAGCTTCGCGGCGCAGCTGGTGCTCACCGTCACCGCCGGGTTCCGGTGGCGCAGCGCCTCCGCCGCGCTGCGCCACGTCATCTGGCTCTTCTACGTCGGCGCCGACTTCGTGGCGACCACCGCGCTGGGGCACCTCTCCGTCAGCGGCACGGCCGGCAAGCGCCGCCTCGTCGCGTTCTGGGCGCCCTTCTTCCTGCTCCACCTCGGCGGGCCCGACAGCATCACCGCCTACGAGCTCGAGGACAACCAGCTGTCCGCGCGCTACGTGCTCGAGCTCGTCCTCCGCGTCGCCGGAGCTGTGTACATCGTCTACAAGTCCACCTCCGGCAGCTGGGCCTTGATCTCGGCGTCCTGGCTGATGCTCTTCGTCGGCGTGGCCAAGTACACCGAGAAGACGATGGCGCTCCGCCGTGCCAACCTGGCCAGCGTCCGGAGCTCCGTGGAGAGGCAGCGCCGCCGGCAGCAGCGCCACCGCACGGAAGGCGGCGGCCGGCGTTCCACCAAGCTCGTGTTTGCCGGAGACGACGATGGCGCCCTTGTGATGAAGGCTCACGCGCTGTTCCACATCTGCAAGAACTCCATGGTGGACTCGTCGGTGGAGACGGCGTCGAACACCTACGACGCGGCGGCGGCGGCTGACACCAAGGAGACCCTCTTCCAGCTCGAGTGGCCGCAGCTGTTCAGGGTGATGGAGATGGAGCTCTCGCTCATGTACGACTTCCTCTACACCAAGGCCGCCGTCATCTACACCTGGCACGGCTACGCCATCCGCGCCGTGTCGCCGGTGTTCACCGCCGTCTCGATGGTCCTCGTCGAGCTCAGCAACGTCACCGGCCACCACCGGCGATCCGACGTCGTCATCACCCGCCTCCTGCTTGTCGCCACCTTCCTCCTCGAGACGGCGTCGCTGCTCAGAGCCGTCGGCTCGTCATGGACGGGATTCTTGCTGCACCGCGGCCTCCGACACGGCTGGATTCGCCATGAAGCCCTGTGCGCGAGCCGGTGGCTCCGGTTCCATCACGCGATGGCCTCCGTCGGCCGGATCGCCAACTCGCAAGCTCACCGGAGATGGTGCGGCAAGATGGGCCAGCTCAGTGTGTTGCAGCTCATCACCACCGGCGCCGGCGGCCACAGGGAGAGCCAAGATCGGTCATGGGACAAGGAATGTGCGCGATACTCGGAGAAGAACACGATGGTGATCCCACCTGAGGTGAAGGAGGTGGTTTTCCGGCGAGTGAGGCAGCAGCTGCTCGACCTGAGGGCGAGGATGAACAGGGACGCGGCGGAGACAGGGGCGGCGGACATGGACCTGAGGAAGATGGCGGCGAACCTGAGGACGAAGAGGGGACAGCTCGCGCTGCAGAGCCGCAACCTTCTCGGCGAACTCCGGTGGAGCCTCGGCGACGAGCTCCAGCTGGGCATCCTCACGTGGCACGTCGCCACCGAGATCTACCTCTTGCTGTCCGGGAGAACCGCCGCCGCTGCCATAGCACGGCTGGTGAGGACGATCAGGACGCTGTCCGACTACATGATGTACCTCCTCGCCGTCCGCCCCGACATGCTCCCGGGACTCGTCACCCGCAAGCTGTTCGAGCTCACCTGCGACGATCTCGCCCGGGTTTGGTCCAAACATCAGGCGGCCGCCGCCGCCGTCGTCGCGCCGAGGAAATTCTTCCGGCTGCGGCGAGTTTCCCCAAGAATCAGCCACATGAGGAGCTGGGAGGAGGAGGAGCTAGCCAAGATGCTGATCGATCAATGGCGGCGCGGACGGAACGACGACGACACCGGCGGCGGTGGCGGCGGAGTTGCACTAAACAAGTACCTGTCTCGCGGCGTGGAGCTCGCCATGAAACTGCTGGACCTGGAGAGGGAGGGGAAGGCGGACATGGTGCAGGTGATCCTGGAGGTGTGGGTGGACATGGTGTTCTACGCGAGCTACCGGTGCAGCAAGGAGGCGCACGCCAAGCAGCTGAGCCAGGGCGGCGAGCTCACCACCGTCCTGTGGCTCGTCGCCGAGCACGTCGGCCTCTTCCTCGTCGGCAAAACCGGCAGGGGAGTTGAAGAGGATAACTGGAGGAGGAGGAAAGATGCTAAACGAGGGCGCTGAAGTTTAATTTTATGGTACTTTATTAATTTACCAAGCTACTAACTAAGTTATTAACTTTCTAATTGACTAGAAAAATGCCCGTGCGTTGCAACGGGTGAAGGCTATTTTAATCTTATTATTGTTCACTGTGAGAATTCGCTTGGATATATATTTTTCTAGAAAATCATGTCAGGTTAGTATGCAAGTTTTTCTTTTCAAGAGATTAAATCATGTTAAGTTAGCATGCGCGTTTTTTTTCAAGAGATTTCTTATACGACTTCTTATGTATTTTCAAAAGCAAACGAAATTAAAACCCGGCTCAAATATAGATCTGGATTTCTAAAAGCGAACGAACTGTATTTTTTAATACGGTTAACAACCAACTCATACACGGATGACGTACCAGAGTACCAGTAAAACTATCTTCAATTTTTATAATAGTACAAAAGTTTTAGTGATTTTGGTGTCAGCAATCTCTACTACTTCAAAAATTTCAAAACATTTCCTTCGTCCGTCAAAATAAAAAAAATAGCAAAAAAACAACAAAAAAAAAAGTCCGACTCCCCTAAAAAGGTGGAAAAAAACCGTAGATCCGATCCTAAAAAAGGAAAAAATAGCGAAAAACAACTAAAAAAAATCCGGTTCAACTAAGTGGCAAAAAAAAAACCGTAGATCCGAACGTGAAAAAATCCGATTCCTATAAAGGTGAAAAAAAGTGAAAAAAAAGCTAGATCCGATTCCCATAAAAATGGAAAAAAGTCTGATTCCTATAAAAGGCGAAAAATAAAAAAAAATCTAAAAAACATGTAAAAAAAGTTCGTCCGATTTCCTAAGAAAGTGGCGAAAAATGGCTCGTATAAACTAAAAAACACGCGTGAAAAAAAATAAAAAGAGAGGAAAAAAAGCGTGGAAAAGAAGTCCGATTTCTATTCGTTCTAGTAGACAGTATATATCTCTTGTCTAACTCTAATCTAATATAACTACTTAAAAAGAGAAGTTTTCATTCTACAACTTAAAAAAACATGAGAAAATAAAAACGATTAAAAAATGCGTGAGAAAAAAGTCAGAAAAAGCGTTAAAATAATGTTTTCTGTCTTTTGTAAAAAATAAAAATGCGTGAGAAAAAAGTATTTCCATCGTCCGTAAAAAAATTAAATAAAAACATGAAAAGATGTTCTAATTTTCTTATTGTCTTAGCTACAAACGTTCCATACAAACATTGTTATTGACATGGTTATGAGTGAAAAACGTATATTATGATTAAATATTTTTTCACCCGTTATAACGCACGAGTATTTTCGCTAGTAAAAAATAATAATTAAAGAAAACAACACTAAGTATATACGTGTATCTCAACCCACTGTAATTTTTCAGCGGAATTCAATTCAATGAATAGCATATCTAGGTCGTAGATTTCATTTTAGTACTCCCTCCGTCTCAAAATAAGTGTAGTTTTTCACTATTCACATTTAACATTTGACCGTTCGTCTTATTTGAAAATTTTTTATGATTAGTATTTTTATTGCTATTAGATGTTAAAACATAAATAGTACTTTATGTGTGACTAAATATTTTCAATTTTTTCATAAAATTTTTATTCAAGACGGACAGTTAAACGTTGGGCACGGATATCTACGGCTGCACTTATTTTGGGACGAAGGTAGTATAAGAAAAACAGAAGCTGGTACAGTACTTTACTGAGAAAATATTGTGACTGTTTCTAGTCAAAGAACCTTATCTCTATCTCGTTTACTCTCTCTCTTTCCCCGTTTCTCTCCTGTCGCCAGCCACACATCCTCTCCTCTCCTCTCTAGTTCTCTACGCCTCCTCTCTCCCTCTACCCAAGACCCGCCGTTCCGCGGCAATGATGCCTAGAGAGTAGAAAGCAGGAGCAGCGGTGCGCAATGAGCTGGGGAGCAGCGCCGGCAAGCTACTCCTCGGCATCGGCGGCTCTCCTTCCGCGCAGCGACGCCTCTCCGTCCCTCACCTCCTCTCCCTCGCCATGGGGCTGCGGGAGGCGGTCGTGGGCTTTTTTTTGTGTGATTTTTTTGTGTGGTTTTTTTTATTCTTCTTGTTTCATTTTCTTTTTCTCTAGATTCTATGTCCGATTGGATTTTGTATCGATATTTGAATTTGTGCAACATCCGCCTTATGTGGTACTGGCGCTGTGGCGCGACACGAGTGGGAACGGGGAGGGAGTCGGACTGGAAAATAACACGGAAAAATCGCAAAAAAAAAAGATCGTGGGGAGGGAATCGGACAACGTACGAAAAATTCTTGGCAAAAACATCTTAAACTTTTATAATAGGACTGGAAAATAACACGGAAAAATTGCAAAAAAAAAAAGATCGCAGGGAGGGAATCGGACAACGTACGAAAAATTCTTGGCAAAAAATCTTAAACTTTTATAATAGGTAAAGATTTTTAATAAATTAATTAATTAATTGCATGTCCTCCTGTTTGATTATATAATCTTTTACCAGGTAGACATGATATACTCCCTCTGTGCCTAAATATTTGACGCCATTAACTTTTTTAAATATGTTTGACCATTCATCTTATTCAAAAAAATTTAAGTAATTATTAATTTTTTTCATATCATTTGATTCGTTGTAAATATACTTTTATGTACGCAAATAGTTTTACATATTTCACAAAAGTTTTTGAATAAGATGAACGGTCAAACATGTCAAAAAAAAAAGTAAACGATGTCAAATATTTAGGGACGGAGGGAGTACGATTTTATTTTTATGAAGTTCAACGACAGGCGGCAGCGGATCCAGGCGTGACGGCCGGCGGTGACGGATTATAGGGTTTGGTTACTGGAATTTTTATTTTCTTTTACCAAAATTACTTTTGCATTCGACGGCTTAGCGCTCGCATCACATGCAGTTTGCTTTAGCCGCATGCAAAAATACTGATTTTGATTTTCGCCGACACATGAGTGCATATGGATCACTCACCCACATGCGAGAATCGAATTTGACTACATGAAAAAAATCGTTTCTACTGTAGTGAACAGACACATATCATACCCTTTTGAGCACCTCTGAAAACTAGGACGTCATATCTTGAAATTGATAAGTTGCCACGGGAGTCTACAACTGGAAAAATAATTCATCACCTTAAATGCAAACACACATGTCAAGTAAGTATATAGAACTTGAACTCGGGTGAGTTATTGTTCACCACAAGTTACCTAACATGTTGAGTTGTACTCACTTTCACCACAGGGAACCTAAATGTCATTTTGTCCCTCAAAGGGATGTAAAGTCATTCTTTACAAGTTATAGCTATTTTTTAAAAAAAAGAAATGACAACATAGATATTACTATATGATACACCACTTCAATCTATACAAATTGGTAAAAAAAAACATATATGAGTATGGATAATTTGTTTTTATCTAATATTGTGGATCAGATTTCAAATAGTATTTTTTAAGGATGACGGATGACTAATTTATCATAATTGCCAATGTTTTAAGAACTTTTTGACAAATATTTGATTTAATTGATACCTCAAGGGGAAAAACCCACTTCCGACACACCAATCTTAATATTGAGAGACGCTAGAGATACTCTCTATTTTAAATCAACAAATCAACAGGACTGAACTGCTCCAGGTTGGGAAGCCGGTGAGCTAGTCCGGAAGGTAGCACATGCAGTAGATAGTACTATATCTCTATTCCATAAAGAAGCAACTCCTACCGATTTTTTTATTCATAATAATTATTAATAGTAAATTTAAATAAGTGGTAAATCTAAACTACAATTTGTAAAAATAGGTAGGACGCCCTCCCTATTAGCGTCCAGCTGTGGACGTTGTTATGTAAAGCGTCCAAGACTGGACGCGGTTTAAAGCAACGTCCTCCCTCGCTACGGCCCAAGGCCAACAACTGATCAGTGATCGGTTCATCAGCCTCGTAGGGCACACTCGTGATACGGCCGCCGCCGCCGTAGTATTAGGGAGGGATTAAGTGAAAGCGTGGGAGGCGGCCGTCACCGTCGTCTCCACGCTGACTACGGCACTACGCCAATAGGCTGCGGTCTGCGGACGCCGTTCTCCCACCTCCACGTTGTCTAGTTGAGGACGTCGATCATAGAGTCCTAGGTGCGAGGCCGTCGGCAGCTCGACTGTGAGAGGCGCTGAGGCGCAGCCACCGGCGTTCTCATCGATGCCCGAGATGCCATCGTTCTTGCGGAGCTATGTTTGTGGCCAGCGCTACCCTTCACCTTCAGTTACTAAACAGGGTTTCTTCCTTGCTGCTTGGCTCTTCCTGTGTCTTTTGCATGTTTATCATCTCCACAAAGCAATTATTAGAATGACATTTTGTATATAAATTCAGGGAACTATATCGAATGAAATTTAGACGTTTCACTGTAACTGATTTTTTTTTTTCAGATTGAAATTCGTTTCAAGATATTTATTTACCAACTGATTTGCACGGTTCAACAGTCATAGAAACAGTAAGAGTGCGGTGGACCTTTATCTGAAGTGACTACCTAGTACAACAGAACAACACATCTTACCTACAAACACATACATGGAGGCAAATGCAAATTCTTTGCTTGGTTGACCATCAGAAGAAAAGGCAAATGCATAATCTGACGGAGGGAGTCTGCATAAGTATTTCTTTCTGTTGCATACTGAATTGAGGTGAAATTAGCCCTTTCTTGTAATTTAGGGGTATGTCAATGTTTCCTTCCAATTTTCAGTTTTCTCACTGGTTTCCTCTTTGAGATTTCGTCCTCCTTTGTACATATACTATTCGACCTTTTTTTTTTATGATTCGATAATCCACCATAATTCAATGAAATGCATGCTAATGCAATTGAGGAAAAACCCTAGATTTTTTATTTACACTATTGTTGTCATGTCGTGTTGCTGCTGGAATTTCGTGATAGCTAGCTCATTGACATTATCTGTTGGTTGAAAATGGCTACAAACTATCCATAGATTTATAAGACTACTGCGTTATTAAAGGACCGAAGCCAATATACATACTACTGATATTAACTACTAAATTTGTTCAATATCTGTTAGTATAAGATCGTTCTAAACAAATTATATGGACTATAACCTACACAGTAAACACCACGTGGATGCTCAAAGATTTGGATTAGATAAGTGTTTACTGTGTGCTCCCATGCACGTGGACACAGGCCCATGCTGTGTTTAGCCCAAACAGCTGGACGCTGTTACAAACTACTCCCTCCGTCTCAAAAAAAGGCAAACCCTGGGTTTCCGTGTCAATGTTTGACTGTCCGTCTTATATGAAATTTTTTTATAATTAGTATTTTCATTGTTGTTAGATGATAAAACATGATTAATACTTTATATGTGACTTATCTTTTTAATTTTTTTCATATTTTTTTCAAATAAGACAGATGGTCAAACGTTGGACACGGAAACTAGGGTTTGTCTTTTTTTTGGGACGGAGGGAGTACGTCCCAAGATGGACGCTATTCTCCCAAGCGTCCGCATCTGGACGCTCTTCTAACTAGCGTCCTTCCTATTTCTCAGAATCCCTATTTAGAATTACTATTTAATTAATTTTGGAAAAGAATATTACTACAAATAAAAAATTCGGCAACTCCTAGCTTCCTAAGAAAAAATTAAATAAGAGGATAAATGATTAAAATACCCCTCATTAATAGCAAATTAGTATTGGTGGATAAGTTCACTAGTGGAGAAACCATCTTTCGTCGGTCGGCCGAATTCCACAATAGTCCCGGATGCAATAAAAACCGGGGCTAAAGATGATCTTTAGTCCCGGTTAAAAAGGGTAACGGGCATATTTGATCTTTAGTCCCGGTTCAAATGCTGTCAGGGCATGTCAGGCCCCCCGAGATCTTTAGTCCCGGTTGGTAACACCAACCGGGACTAAAGTTACGATCTTTAGTCCCGGTTGGTAAAGATCTCGGGGATCTTTAGCCCCGGTTGGTAACACCAACCCGGACTAAAGTCCCACCCCTATATATATGTCTTCTTCCTCCTCCAGCTGCCCGAGCAAGCTTCAAAATTTCTTCAAAAAAGAGGGGAGTTCATGCCAAAATTTCTATTGAATTTATTTTGGTGATTACATACAAATCGGAGGTGCCTAAAAGGTTTGCAACTTCATCCTCCAATGTTTTTTTGTCATATTACATTTGCAGCTATGTTTTGCACACTTTTTTGTCTCTAAAATTTAGTTGTAAGTTGATGAGAGAGAAAATTTGTGTGGGGAAGAAAGAATATATAGAAATTTAGTTGATTTGCTAAAGAAGGTTTTATAAAATAGTTGAGAAGGAAAATACAGTGAAAGTTAATCTTAAATAATAGAAAACAAACTAAAATGAAAATTAAAAGAAGTAAAACACATTAAAATTAGTTTAAAACTTTAGAAATAGTAAATAAGAAATATTTGGTGTAATATTTTATGATTTTTGTATGAATAAAGATATGTCATTATTGTATGACTGTTGAAAGAGTTTGTAATTATCTTATAATTATTGTATGACTGTCATTATTGTAAGAATAATTATTTGTGTATGATTTTTTTTCAACTCATGTAGATGGATCGGCAATGGATGTATGCTGACCAGCGGTCCAAAGAGTTTATTGACGGCATGCACTATTTTTTGAGAGTGGCCGGAGCTAACAGGCAAAGGGGTTTTATTTGTTGTCCATGCAATAAGTGTAAGAATCAGAAGGAGTATTCTGCATCCAGGACTATTCATTTCCACTTGTTTGAGTCGGGGTTCATGCCAAGCTATAATTGTTGGACATCCCACGGAGAGCAAGGTGTTGAAATGGAAGAAGATGAAGTGGAAGACGACAATATTCCGGACTTTGCTCAGTACGTTGGATTTGAAGGAAATCAAACGGGCGAGGAGGAAAGGGATGCTGATGGTAACGACGTTGCGGATGATCTTGGTCAGATGTTGCAGGACGCCAAGGAGGACTACGAAAGTGAAAAGGGGGCCCATAAATTGGACAAGATGTTAGAGGACCACAGAACTTCGTTGTACCTAGGTTGCGAGCAAGGGCACAAAAAGTTGGATACCACTCTGGAGTTCTTGCAATGGAAGGCAAAAAATGGGGTTAGTGACAAGGCATTTGGCGATTTATTGAAACTCGTCAAGAACATTCTTCCGGAGGGAAACAAATTGCCCGAGACAATGTACGAGGCTAAGAAGATAGTCTGCCCGCTAGGACTGGAAGTTCAGAAGATTCACGCATGTCCGAATGATTGTATCCTATATCGTGGTGAGGAGTACGAGAACCTAGAAGCATGCCCTGTTTGCAAAGCACTATGATACAAGATTAGACGAGACGATCCAGGAGAAGTTGACGGGCAGCTAACAAAGAAGAGAATTCCTGCTAAGGTGATGTGGTATTTCCCTATAATACCACGGCTAAGGCGTTTGTTCAGGAACAAGGGGAATGCTAGAATGATGCGATGGCACGCTGAAGAGCGTCAATAGGATGGGATGCTGAGACACCCCGCCGATGGTTCGCAGTGGCGAAACATCGACAGAAAATTTAAAGAAGTTGGAAAGGACGCATGAAACATACGGTTTGGTTTGAGTACGGATGGCATGAATCCTTTTGGAGAGATGAGCAGCGGCCATAGCAGTTGGCCCGTTACGATGTGTATCTACAACCTCCTCCCCTGGCTATGCATCAAGAGGAAGTACATAATGATGCCGATTATTATTCAAGGCCCCAGGCAACCTAGTAAGGACATCGATGTGTACCGAAGACCACTGGTCGAAGATCTTAAACTGTTGTGGAAGAAGGAAGGTGTCCCCATGTGGGACGAGGACAAACAGGAGGAGTTTAACCTACGAGCGCTGCTGTTCGTAACCATCAACGATTGGCCTGCACTTAGCAACCTATCCGGACAGTCCAACAAGGGGTACAAGGCTTGCACTCACTGTATGGATGAAACAGAAAGTACGTATCTTAAGCACTGTAGGAAGGTTGTATACATGGGTCATCGTCGATTCCTTGCAGCAAACCACCCAGTACAGAAGAAAGGCAAGCACTTCGAACATAAGGCTGACCACCGTACGAAGCCTAAACATCGCAGCGGGAAAACAGTGTTTGCTATGGTTAAAGATCTTAAAGTAGTGTTCGGAAATGGGCCTGGAAGCCAGCCTATAGAAAGCAAAGATGGTCACGCGGCGATGTGGAAAAAGAACTCTATATTTTGGGAGTTACCCTATTGGGAATTCTTGGACGTCCGCCACGCAATCGACGTGATGCACCTCACTAATGTCACGCCCCAAACTAGCCCCGAGCGGAACTAGCCCGTGACGCTCCAAATTAACCTGTTAATCGATACCAGTCCCAGGAAACAGTGCTGGTACCACAGGGAGGCGGAATATCACAGCAACAGAGGTCTCTTTATTATAGAGTAGGGTTACAGTCATGTTGGGCTGCGGACAGACCCCGAGCTCACAACTGCATTACAAAAGCGGAAAGCGGAAGCCAAGACTTGGACCAAACATCACAGGCGCGACTTGGGAACTAGGCCGAAACCCTAAAGCTCTTCGAAACCAACTTGCTCCTGGAAGAACTCCTCATCAGCGGGATCCACATCTCCTTCTTCAGCAACTGGGGGGGGGATTATTTATATAGAGCAAGGGTGAGTACAGGAGTACTCAGCAAGTCACGGGAATTTAAGTGTTTAATGCAGGCTTCAAGGAAAGGCTGTTGTTTTCGCAATTGATTTTGTTTAAACTTCTTTTTGGAATCATCTAGGAGAGTGCTTCTCAAACGTCGCGGATGAGACAGTGCGTCTCGTCCGGTCGGAGTATGTGCAATGTATCAGTCTTTAAAACAGGGTTGGCAACCGGCCAACAGTTTTGAAACGGCCAACAGGCCAACATCTTTTGAAACGGCCAACAGGCCAACAGCTTTTGAAACGGCCAACAGGCCAACAGCTTTTGAAACGGCCAACCGGGCCCGGCTGATCTCATCAGCCACTGGTTTCCAAACATCGAAACCAAACCACATCAGCTTTTCACAAGCAGTTGTCAATCAAAACTACGCTAGGAATCACCTCACATCCGCCCATGACCGTGGGCACGGCTGTTCGAACAGTTAGTTAATCCTCTGCAGAGGGGGGTACACTTTACCCACACGACATTACTAACCCGAATCAACCAGCCCGTGTATAACGGCCACGTCTGGTTGACCTAAAGGCTTTCATGACAAGGCATTTCGAAAGCCGACACAGGTTCGCCATATGCCGATGAGGGGGGTCCCAGACCGACAACAGGTTAGGTCCCGGACCATGCTGTGCCAGGAAGCTCGGGGGTCTTCCCCGCCACCACCCCGAAGAATCCACATGCCTCTCGACATCAAGGCTCCCCCGATTAGCAATTTACTCAGCCAGGGGCGTCCCATTCCACCCATGTGGTTGCACAAGTCTTATGTTTGGATGAAATTCCAAGGAATCGGTCCTTAATTGCAAGAGCAGGAAACCGTACTCCCAGTACGTTCCCTGGTCCGCGATTTTAGAAATTCATTTAGTTCGCAAACACCGACCCAGGCGTCGGGTTTTCCAAGTCTTTCGTAAAACCTCAAGTTTTACCCATCATTGGATATTTTAAGTTTTGGGGGAAAAGTGTTCCGAAGTGCGTGCCCGTGGGTCCGCACATCGAAGCACAACAGTCGACGAAGGAGTTTTAGGTATTCAATAAGTCACGGAGGGTAATTGCAGCAATGTGGGATTGGGGCCGACGGGATAACCCGTAAATCACGGCCAATTACTTGAGTGAGTCCTAACCATGCAATATTTGCGGAAAAGAAATACTTAGATTTAAATTATAGGTGCAAGATGATCAAAGGTGACTTGCCTTGCTCGAGATCTTGAGCTTGATCTTCGAAATCCTCGCACTGCGGGTCTTCGGGCTCCGAAACTACACGCGGAACGGGACAACTCAACAAACAGCGAAAAATAAAGCCCTATTATTGACCTCTAAGCGTGCCATTAAATAGATCTCGAGATTTGGGGAATTTTGGAAGTTGAACGGAGTCAATCGGATGCACGGTTGAGAAGATATGGAATTTCTAAGGTTATTGGATTTTTGGACTAAAGGAAAAAGGAAAAAGGATTTAATTAAATCCTTTTAAAAAGAAAAAGGAAATTAATTGGAGGAGGGACGGGAATTAGACTTCCCGGGCGGCTAGGGCGCGGCCCAAGAAGGAAGTCGGCTCGGCCGGGGCCTAATGGGCCGGCCGGCCCAAGACGGCGGCCCAATACGCGCGGGCGCGGGCGGAGGAGAGAGAGGACCGGTGGGCCGGGTGCACCACGCGGGGTCCCGGGTGGGACCCGCTTGTCGGCGGCTCGGCTCACCGTGGACTCGGCGCACGCGGGCGCGGCTAGGGTTAGGGTTTGGGCGCGGCGCACACGCGCGGCGCGCGGGAGACGCGGGTGCGGCGGGCCCACGCGCAGCCTCTCGGCTCGCGGTGGACCGCGCGCACGGGAAGCGGCGGATGGGGTCGGCTCGACCCCGGTCGCGGCCGACGTGGCGCCGACGTGGCGGCCACGTGGGCGAGCGGGAGGAGGAAGACGATGACGACGCCGAACGAACGGCGGGCGACGGCGACGGGCGACGGGAGGTTCCGCGGCAAAGCTAGCGACGGGATGAGCACCGGGAGATCGACCGAGATGAGAGGAATCGAGCCAACGGCTCGGATTCCGCCGGAGAGGCTCGACAGCGATGGATTTCGGCGACGACCGACGGCGGCGAGGAGAGAGGGGAACGGCGACGGCGGCACGAGAGACAAATCCGCGGCGGGGGAAGCATCTAGGCGGCTACGGGGACCTTCTCCTAGCGTTGGATGGGACGGAGATAGGCCGAGGAAGGCCGGCGACGAGCGCCGCTTCCCGAGCTCGGGCGGCGACGGCGGCGGCACACGGCGAGCGAAGGCGAGGCTCGGGGCTTCGCCGGCGGGCTACGGGAGGACTACTCGAGCTACTGTCGCAAGCGGAGAGGAGGAGATGGAGGGAGGAGGGAGAACGGAGGGGATTTCTACCGTGCGGGGAGGGCGGCGCCGAGGCGAAGGCTGGCGGCGCGGGAGGATCCTTCCGGCTTCGGGCCGGGGAAGAGGAAGGGGAGGAGGCGGCCGGAGTCCCTTCCGCGTCCACGGACGCGGCGGCTTCTTCGGCGCACGCGACGGCGACGGAGACGGAGGAGGGAGTGGCGGCAATGGAGGCGGCGAAGATGGGGAGAAAAACGGAGGAGGAGGAGGGTTAAGAAGGGGGCTGCGAGGTCGGTTCGGGGAACCGACTTAGCGCGGTCAAGGGCGAGCTGGCGATGCCTTGGCGGTCGCGGCGAGGACGGGATGACGCCGGCGAGGGAGGAAAAGAGAAAAGAGAGAGGGAAAGGGCTCGCCCCTTTTGCCGAAACGGGAAAAAGGAGAAGGGAGGGAGAGGGCGACGCGGCCGAGAGGGGGAGGCGCGCGCGGGCTTTGCCTCCGCGTCTTGGACGCGAGCGCGGAGTGGCGGGGTCGGGCGAGGGTGACGACGGTGATGACGGCGGCGCGGCTTGGAGCGGTGCGGCGACAGCGGCGGCAGTCGCGGGGCCAGCGCTGACGGCGGCGGCAACCGGCTTGTCGGCCACGACGCGCGGGCGCGCGGGAGGAAGGCGGTGCGCGGCGCGGGGAGGAGAGGCGGTGCGCGGGCGGCCGCTCGCGCGCGCGCGCAGGCGCGGCGCGGGGAGAGGAAAGGGAGAAAGAGAGAAAGGCTCGGGGGAGGAGAGCCGGCAGAGAGAGAGAGAGAGAGAGAGGGAGAGAGAGAGGGAGAGGGAGAGGGAGAGGGAGAGGGGCTGGGCCCACGGGCAGAGAGAGAGAGAAAGGAGGTTGGGCCCACGGGCAGGGGGAGGCGAACTAGACATTCGCCGAGGGATTCGAATTTGGAGGAATTGGATCCGGAATTTGAATTTGACGGAGGATCGGAGACTCGAGATCGGGAATTGGCACGGAGACTGACAAACAATCAAAGAACGGATTTTCGCATATAGGATTTTTAGGATTTAATTTTCCCGCTAGGCGCCACGACGGAACGGGCGCTACAACTAAGAACCTTTGCGTAAACCTTCTTGGCTTCCTAGGTGTATACGGAAAGTCGAAAGATACACTGGAAGCACGTAATGATCTGAAGCATATGGAACAACGCGGCGACCTTCACCCGGAACCAAAGGAGAAAGGAAGCCATTACTTGAGTCAAGCCAGCTACACTCTTAGCAAGGCAGAGAAGGAAAGTATGTTTGAATGCTTGGAGAGCATAAAGGTACCGTCTGGATACTCCACGATTATCAAGCGAATAATAAGCACGAAGGAGAAGAAGTTTACAAACCTAAAGTCTCATGACTGTCACGTGTTGATGACACAACTGCTACCAGTTGTAATAAGGGGTATCCTTCCAGACAATGTCCGGGCAACAATAACAAAGCTATGTGCATTTATGAACGCAATTTCGCAGAAGGTCATCGATCCGGATAGATTAGAAGCCCTTCAGAATGATGTGGTGCGATGTCTCGTCAGTTTTGAGTTGATATTTCCACCTTCATTTTTCAATATAATGACGCATCTGCTTTGTCACCTTGTCAAAGAGATCATTATTCTCGGGCCTGTGTACCTACACAACATGTTTCCTTTCGAGAGGTACATGGGTGTTCTGAAGAAGTATGTTCGTAACCGTGCTCGTCCAGAGGCAAGCATCGCCAAGGGTTATGGAACAGAGGAGGTCATCGAATTTTGCGTAGAATTTATCGAAGACCTTCGCCCAATCGGGGTACCTGACTCACGCCATGAAGGGAGACTATGGGGAAAGGGAACTCTCGGAAGGAAAGCAATAATGACGGCAGACAACAATTTATTCCGTAAAGCCCATTTCACGGTTCTGCAACAATCTTCATTGGTAGCTCCTTACATCGAGGAGCATTTGTGTGGACCCCCGTTTTTATAACAGGAATCAATCGTGTAGACAGTACCATTTCCCTGGATCAAGTAGTCTGGTACACACGAATTCATAGCTGAAATACCGAGTACACATACCCGAATGTCCTAGGTCGAATTATTACATCAAAGCCCGCAGGCATTATCTTAATCATCGGACCGAAAGGTCCGGAATACATTCAAAAGCAGAATAGGTAAGGCAGCGGAAAATGGAGGCAGCGGCACGCCATTGCCACAGGCAACGACCGTATCTAAGACCTATTGGACCCCATCGTCTTCATCTCCCTCCTGATAATAGGCATAGGGATCTTCCGACGCTTCTTCTCCAGCCTCTGATTAAGTTTATGTATAGCAAGGGTGAGTACCAACCGTACTCAACAAGTCATCACAGCAACAATGCACATGACAAGGAAATTTGAAGGATTGTTATGGCTCTTTTTGCGTAAAGCAAGTTTTATAATCCTTTTCACAAACCTAAGACCTAGCACAGACTGATCAAGTTTTAATACCAGTGTTCACATTAAACAATGACGGTTCTGTCCACCATCCATTGTGATCCCAAGGATGGCTTCCCGCCATTATGTCGTCATGGTTTTCTGAGGACATCCACATTCCCTACTCTCAGGAAGTGGCTCCAGCAGCATATAAATCATCATGCAATTATCCCAACCCACACAAGTTTAAGAATTCAGAGTCTAGCCAAGTGTAATACACGTCCCGGTGCTCAATAACCGCGAGCACGGCTATTCGAATAGATTTGGTTTACTCACACTGCAGTGGATGTACACTTTACCCGCACTCCGCGACTGCCCAACACATGAGCCTCGTCCCAACACATGAGACGCGTCACGGCAAAGCTTTTCGATAACCTCGCATTGGCAGTACCCGCTCCATGAACTTGACATCCTCATACACTCTAGGCGTACACGGTTTCTAGCAGTGTGAGGAGTTCTGGCGCACCCGGGGAAGAAGAACTCACACATGCATTAAGTTAATTAGGTTTAAATTCTCACGTGGCAGTCCTACCGATGGCGACACCACTGTAGACACCCGCCTCGCGGTTCTACCAATGGCTGCCCCACCGTAGAGCCCCTGCCTCACACATCAAGAATCCACTATGCATGGATACTGCCTCTGCTCAGCTATCTATTCCGCTAGGTCTATACCCATACGAGAAGTGCGGTTGTACGGGAGTCGTTTCATGCTTAACTTCATGGCTCGGTCCTTAATTGACCGGGGACGGTACTAGCCTTTTCCGGATACCACCCAAATCCTCCGTCCGCCCCAGTCGAAAACATTTGTTTGATTTTATTTCTCTTTTCACAAATCATTTCATCAACATCATGGCACTGTGGCGCTCATGCCTCCACATGCCGTATCTCAATTACCTTCTCAAAGGTAATTGCCCAAGCATTCAGCATTTTGATAAACATGAGTATGCACAATTCTAGATTAGCATTGCTAAGCACTTGTCATAATTGACTAGGGACTCATACGTAACATGGTTACAAAGGAAATAATAGGCAAACAATCATCAAGGTATGGCATAATCACAAGTGGGATGTATATTATTGCATGCAATTTTATTTGTAAACAAAACAATTTCGCAATTGGGATCAACATGTTCAATGGATAGTGATGACTTGCCTTGCTCAAGGTCTTGCGGGTCTTGGCCTTCACCTGGATCTGCAACTCCCTCGGGTTCTATAGTTACGTGCGAAAATTGATTTGAATTCGGTTAGAATTCAAATAAAAACTCCAAATAAATCAAAATAGAAGTCGAACGCGAAAATCGATTCTTTTTATTTACTATTCGCGAATTAGGGCCAACCCAATTTCGATTTATATATATATCCTAAATTATTTTTACGGTGCAAATATTTTGTTATTATAAGTTCTCAATTTAATCTACCCCGCGCATCGTTATTCAAATAATAGATTAGAATTTTATATTGCGAGCTAGATATCGGATGGAATCCAAATATTTAACGATTTAATTTACTCTTATGACTAAATGATTAATTATAATATACGGCTAAAATTCCTATTAATTAAATCCGAACTTCCACCGCGAACCAATTACTTATTAAAATTACCAAGAATAATCTATATTTAAATTTTGCAATTTTACGGTTATAATTAAATCTTATAACTAAATTCTAATTTATTTTAAATTTTCTAAACTTCCCCAAATTTCTCTCTAACACCTATTTATTTTTCTTTTTCTTTCCTTTTTCTTTTCTTTTTCTCCCCCCCTTTTTCTCTTATTTTCTTCCCTCTCTCTCTCTCTGTTTTCTCTTCCCTCTTCTTTTCTTTTTCTTCTCTCTCTCTCTCTCTCTCTTCTTTTCTCCTTTTCTCTCTCTCTCTCTCCTCCTTTCCTTCTCTCTCTCTCTCTTCCTTTCCTCTCCCCCGGCTTCCTTCCTCCCCCTTTCTTTCTTCATTCTCCTTCTCTCTTCTCCCTCGGCTCTCTCTTTCCCTCTCGCGCTCTCTACCTATCCGGCAGCGACGATGACCTAGGGGGGGGGAGCAGCGGCTCACCACGGTGGCGGCGGCGACGACGGCGGTTGTGACAAGGCGGCAACGACGACGGCGCACGGCGTGGCACCCGGAGATGGCGGCACGGCTACCCGAATCCGGCGACGTGGCGACACGACGACGGCGCGGTGGAGAAGGAGGAGAGGCGGGGAAGGATGGGGAATGGGTGTGGAGCGGAGGAGAGGAGGCCGGGATTTATAGGGCACGGGGAAGGGAAAAGAGAAGAGGAGCGGCGGCGGCCTTAATGACGACGTGCGGCGATGTGCGCGGCAGCGGCATGGGGCAGGGCGTCGTGCGGGGCGAGCGCGCGGCGCTGCGGGGTTCGGGTCGGGGGACACGACGTGCGGGGCGGCGTGTGGCGGCACAGGACGACGACAGGGCGACGTGCGGGGACGGGCGGATGGCGGCGACACGAGGTTCGAGTTGGGGACGCGACGGGGAGGCGGTGCGGAGCTCGGGATGATGGCGATGTGCGGTGCGGCGACGAGATGTGCGCGCGGCACGGCGACGGGTCGGGGAGGCCGAAGCGGCATGGGGCGACGACGACTTGTGCGGCGGCGTGACGGGGAGGCCGAGCGACGTGTGGGGGGTGGCGGAATCGTGGCGACGAGACGACGAGACGACGAGACGACGGGACGGGGCGGCGCGGCATGTGGGGGGGAAGACCGAGCGGCGCACGGCACGCGAGGCGAGGCGGTAGCAGCTCGCGCGGCGTGTTGATGGCGATGGCGACGGGACGGGGAGGCTGTGCGGCATGGGCGTCGACGGCGCGGCGGCTTGAGGCGGGGCGGCGCACGGCTCGGAGCGCACGTGGCAGGGGCGCGGATGCGGGGGCAGGGGCGCGGGGTTAGGGTCCCGCGTCGAACACTCGGCGGGCGATGAACAGTGCGATTTCCGATTTTTCCGATTTTCAGCCCATTTTCCATTTAATATAATTTAGCAATTTCTAAATGTTGTAAATTTGATTTTTATTCATTTGTGTGTTGTCCCAATTATTGTATTCACCCTAAATTAATTTTACTCATATTTCATTTGTTTATTCGAATTTTTAATTAGTGTTAATTCTTATTCCACGGCATTTAGATTTAATCGATTCAATTATGTTTGCAATAATATTTTATTCATTTCAATTCGCATTTAATCTTTATTTTAAATTATATTTGTCACACCAATTTATTTCTAGGGTTTATTCCTAATTAATTAGTCTTTACTCGCGGTTAACGAACTTCGAAATTAAATCCAAATAGAAAGGCGAATAAAATCGGCATGATGCAATTTATTTAAAAGTTTTTGAAAAATCCGCATTTTTAGAGTTTCGTTTTCTATTGGTCGAATTTTCAGGATGTTACAAACCTACCCCCCTTAAATAAATCTCGTCCCGAGATTTCTTACCGGTTTTCGAACAGATACGGGTATTCTGTCTTCAGGAACTCTTCGCTTTCCCAAGTGGCTTCATCCTCAGTGTGATTACTCCATTGTACCTTGTACATGCGCCACGTTTTGGTTCTAGTTCCCTTTTCTGCTTCATCCAGTATCCGGATCGGGTGTTCTGGATACGTGAGATCGTTGCTAATGTGAATCTCCTCTAGCGGAGCTTGTTCTTCCGGTACTCGCAAGCATTTCTTTAGTTGTGACACATGGAAGACTGGGTGTACATCGGCGATAATTTCGGGTAGCTGTAGCTGATAGGCAACTTCTCCTCGTCTAGCGAGGATTTGAAAAGGTCCCACATATCTTGGCGCTAGTTTTCCCTTAACCTTAAACCTCTTCGTTCCCCTCATCGGTGAAACCTTAAGATAAACGTAATCGCCTTCCTTAAACTCTAGGTTTCTTCTTCGGGTGTCCGCGTAACTCTTCTGCCGTGATTGTGCCACTTTTAAACGGTCCCGAATCAGACGAACCTTTTCTTCGGCTTCTTTGATAATGTCCGGTCCAAATACGGCACGTTCTCCTGTCTCGGACCACATCAGCGGGGTTCGACACCGTCGACCAAACAATGCCTCGTTGGGCGACATTTTCAGGCTTGCTTGAAAGCTGTTGTTGTAGGAGAACTCGGCATAGGGCAAACATCTCTCCCAGTCTTTGCTAAAATCCAATGCACAAGCTCTCAACATGTCCTCCAGGACCTGGTTGGTTCTCTCTGTCTGGCCATCTGTCTGTGGGTGATAAGCTGTGCTGAACGCAAGGTAACTCCCTAGGGCTTCATGTACTTTCTCCCAGAAATGAGAGGTAAACTGTGTGCCTCGATCAGATATGATTCTCTTAGGCACACCGTGAAGACATACTATACGGGCCATATATAACTCGGCTAGCTTGGCACTACTATAGTTTGTCTTAACGGGGATGAATCTTGCCGTCTTGGTGAGTCGATCCACGATCACCCAGATGGAATCATACCCGGTTGCAGTCTTGGGCAATCCAACGATAAAATCCATACCTATCTCATCCCATTTCCATTCGGGAATCCTAAGGGGTTGCAGCAAACCTGCCGGTCTCTGGTGCTCAGCCTTCACCTTCTGACAAACGTCACAGAGCGCTACGTACTCTGCCACATCTCTCTTCATGTTGGGCCACCAGTATCCTTCCTTCAGATCCTGGTACATCTTGGTACTTCCAGGGTGCAATGAGTATGCTGATTCGTGAGCTTCCTTTAGGATTAATCCTCTCAGCCCACCCTGTTCAGGTACATAAATCCTCTTTTTGTACCATAGGACATTCTTCTCGTCGGTTGAGAATTCCTTTGCGAAGCCTGCGGCTAGACGTTCCTTTACTTCTCGGATCTCCTGGTTGTCCTTCTGAGCCTCTTCAATTTGGGTTCTCAAAAGAGGTTGAATGTCCAAGGTGTTTATCTGTCCATGAGGTACTATACGTAGGTTTAGCTGGGCCATTTCCTCCTTAAGCTCAGGAGTCATTTCTTCCGCCTCAAGATGATTGCAATGGCTCTTCCGACTCAACGCGTCAGCCACAACGTTTGCTTTGCCAGGGTGATAGTGAACCTCCAAGTCATAATCCTTGATTAATTCCAACCACCGTCTTTGCCTCAGGTTGAGGTCCGACTGGGTAAAGATATACTTCAGACTCTCGTGGTCGGTGTAGATGTCGCAGTGGTTTCCTATCAGATAATGTCTCCAAATCTTCAGCGCATGAACCACAGCTGCAAGCTCTAGGTCATGGGTGGGGTAGTTTTCTTCATGTGGTCGCAATTGTCGCGACGCATAGGCCACAACCTTTCCTTCTTGCATTAGTACTCCTCCTAGTCCTTGCCTCGATGCATCACAATAGATGACAAAGTCTTTTCTGATGTCAGGAAGGACTAAAATAGGTGCCGAGGTCAGCTTTTCCTTGAGCTGCTCAAAGCTTTTCTGACACTGTTCTGACCACGCAAACTTTTTTTCCTTCTTGAGTAGTTGTGTCATTGGCCGGGCTATCTTAGAGAATCCTTCAATGAACCTTCGGTAGTATCCGGCCAAGCCTAGAAAACTCCGAATTTCGGTCACCGACTTGGGTTCCTTCCATTCCGTAACGGCCTCCACTTTAGCAGGGTCTACTGCTACTCCGCCGGCTGAGATCACGTGGCCTAGAAAAGCGACTTCCTTCAACCAGAACTCACACTTGCTAAACTTTGCATATAATTTATGCTTCCGAAGTTTCTCGAGTACCAAACGCAAGTGCTCAGCATGTTCTTCTACGTCTTTGGAGTAGATCAATATATCGTCGATGAATACTACCACAAATTTATCCAGGTAATCCATGAACACCTTGTTCATGAGGTTCATAAAGTATGCTGGGGCGTTGGTTAAACCAAACGACATTACCGTGAACTCATACAACCCATAGCGTGTTGAGAACGCTGTTTTGGGTATATCCCCAGTTCTAATTTTCAATTGATGGTACCCTGATCGAAGATCAATCTTGGAGAACACCTTTGCTCCTTTGAGCTGATCAAAAAGATCATCGATCCGTGGTAGTGGATATTTGTTCTTAATAGTGACTTCGTTCAGTGAACGATAGTCTACACACATCCTCATGGTACCATCTTTCTTTTTGACGAACAGCACTGGGGCTCCCCACGGTGACGAACTGGGGCGTACAAATCCCTTTTCTTGTAACTCTCTGATTTGCTTTTTAAGCTCCTCTAACTCATTGACTGGCATCCGATAAGGTCTCTTGGATATGGGAGCCGTTCCGGGTATCAGATCGATAATGAACTCTATATCACGATCTGGTGGCATCCCAGGTAGATCTTCTGGAAACACATCGGCAAATCGTTGCACGATAGGCATTCCCTTCAGAGGTAGCATGGTAAATATGCCTCCGGCACGTTCGGTTAGTCTAGGGTCTTGATCCATAGTTGCTCGCATCTCCGACCCCCAGGGTGTGGTCAGGGTGACTTCCCTACGTCTGCAGTCGATTACCCCTCTGTTCTTTGTCAACCAATCCATTCCAAATATGACATCCAGAGTCTGGGGTATCAAAACCATAAGGTTGGAGGGAAACACCACATCCCTAAGACGGACAGGTACATCTATGCAAGCGTGACTCACAGTTATCTCGCCCCCAGGTGAATGGACTATCATAGGTTTTCTAAGTCGTACTGGGGTTAAGTTGTGTTTTTGACTAGCCTTCAAAGATATGAATGAATGCGATGCGCCAGAATCGAAAAGGACTTTAACTGGGGTGGATTTGATAGAGAACATACCCATAAGTACGCCCTGATCTTCCTGGGCCTCCTCAGCTCGGACATGGTTCACTTGTCCGCGCCCGAATCCTGTAGCGGTCCTGTTTGTTTGTGGAGTCCTGAACAGGCCTCGTCCGACAGCAGGGGCAGGGGTCCCACGAACAGTGATCGCATTGGCGCCAGTACGGACAGGAGTCTTGCTCGGATGAGGGCAGTTGTTGGCGTAGTGCCCATACTCCCCGCAATTGAAGCAGTTCACATGCCTCCTGGTTCCAGGGGCAGCCAGAGTTGGTGCAGGGGTGCGGTTCTGAGTCGCAAGTGGCCTGTTGAAGTTGCTAGGTGCAGCAGGGCGGTTGGTGGCCACAACAGGGGGCTTCCACCCAGACGAAGTGGCTCCCTTGAATCGCTGAGGCACTCCCTGAGGTGTGCGATTCATAGCAAGTCTCCTCTTGCGATTGTTTTCTACGGTCCTCTGATCATTTTCCAGCCTAACAACTTTGTTGATCAGGCTCTGGAAGCTTTGATGGTCTTGCCCAATCATGGGTCCACGCAGCTCATCATTCAGCCCTTCTATGAACTTGTCGATCTTTTCTTCTTCATCGACAAGGTCTCCGACTGCATAGCGGGCCAACTGAGTGAACCGGTTCAGATATTCCTGAACCGTCGTGTTTCCTTGCCGCAGCCTTCTGAACTCGTTCTTCTTCATACGCATCACTGCAGCAGGTACGAAGTTCTCGCGGAATGCTACAGTGAACTCCTCCCAGGTGGGTTCTCCAGCATCCTCTTCCCGAGCTTCCTTATAGGTATCCCACCAGTCTCCGGCGGGTCCCTCCAGTTGGTTGACTGCGAAGATCACCTTGTCGGCTTCGCGCACCCGGACAAGGGTCAGTTTCTTCTCGATGATACGCAGCCAGTCTTCCGCCTCCATAGGCTCGTCTGCTGATGCGAACGTGGGTGGCTTGGTTCTCATGAATTCTCCAAAGCTTGATCCTCCGCGGTTGCCTTGGTTGTTCGCGATGGCTTGTAGTAGCTGGGTTTGAGTGGCCATGACTCCGGCCAGGGTGGTTAGGTCAGGTGTCGAAGGTTCTTCATTGCTGGTTGATGTCCTACGTCGGCTTGCCATCTGTGTAGGCCGATTAAATAAGTATCCTAATTTTCTAACTAGTTCTTATGGTTCTATCCCATTAAGGGAGTTGTTTTTGGTGTGAACTTTGTTTTGCAAGCTTGGTGGAATAAACTCATTTTCAATACAACAACAACAATATCATAAATAACATCATAGATTTCCACAAACAGTACATAACTCATGATGCAAGTGACTGCATACATACGCAGTCCAAATCAAGTTCATTCAACAATACATCAAACTAACTATCGAGCTATCCGTCAATCTAGGTAAGGGGTAGGGGTGTGTCTCGCATACAATCCAAAAAGAAACCAACTGAAGCGAGATCGAAGCTGCAGTCATCCTCCGGTCTAGTCGTCCAACCATCCGCAGGATCCTGGGGCAGGTAGAGGGTGGTCGCTGGTACGGGCGAACCTGAGTCCCCACGGCTCGGAAGTAGTGGCCTCTGCATCAGGCTTGGGCTTCTTGCCCGGAGGTCGTGTGCTCTTGCGAGCAGTGCTGAGGGTGCGTGGGCCTCCGAGGAAGGTGATGCGGGGAACAGGGATCTCATCCTCTGAAGAATCAGTGGTGTCTGACTCGACGTCGGTCCCCTCTGACTCGGAACTGATCTGGATCGGGGTCTCCAAACTGGAACCTAGCTGCGGAGAAGGTACAGGGATCTGTGGTGTGTGCACAATCTCCGGGGCAGGTGGCGGTGTCACTGTCGGGTCCTCCAGGTAAGGTGCTGACTCAGTAGCCAGCATGCCAGCCTCTCCCAAAAGAGCGTGGAAGGCTGGTGGGTATGGCGGAGTGAGGAAGAAGTAGCGGTCACGCCCTACCGCTGTGGAAGTAGAAGCTCCGGTGGTGCTGGTCGTGGCTGCTCGAAGCTGCGCCTCCAGCTGACTGACGTGCTCCTGACTCTCCCTCAGCTGCTCCTCAAGTGTATCCACCATTCCGCGGCGCTCGTTGTACTGATCGGACAACTGCTGGAACTGGTCGCCGTGAGTCTGGAGCTGTGCCTTCAGTGAGTCTATCTCACTGCCCCAAGTCTGGTGCTCCTCCTCCAGCTGAAGCTGCTGTGCTGTGAGGTCCGTCACCTCAGTCTCTAACTCTCCCACACGCTTCTGCTGGTCGTCGATCTCCAACAGAGCCTCCTCGTAAAAGTCGTCTGCTGCCTCAGCCCATCGTGACAGTCGGGTCACAATCGGGTTGTAACAGCAAGGCGTGTCCTGAACTGTGCAGAGGGAGTTGCTCTCCTCTCGAAACGGGTGGTGAGCAAACTCCGTACTAGTCAACTCAGCTCGGTGGATAGAGCTAAGTCTGAGGAAGGCCTCCCGTGCTGCATCCTGCATCGCGTTCTCTGGTAGGTCGCGATAGTATCGTGTCGGGAAGCTGTAGTCTAACTCTGGAGGAACTCGTGTGTGAACCTCGACCCGAGCCTCCCAAACAGATCCACATGGCCTCACTCGGTAGGTCGGAGAGCTGGGGTATCGCAGACGCCTCATCAGTCGGTGTAGCTCGATGACGTAACCCTCTGAGCGGGGTATGCTCAACTCCCAAGCGGCGGGTGAATCCTGATCTGCCATCTAAATTTTAGGAAAAACCCAAAGTCAGCTAGGAGTAAAATTTTTGTAAAGAGAATAGTTAAGAGTAAGATGAAAATCGTGCTGAGTTTTGTAAACATAGCGTTTTATTTTTGAAAGTATTACTAAGTGGGAATTTCTCCCTTGGCCAACTTAGAAAAGGGGTGGGGCACCATTTGGTCTTTTCCTACAGTCGTATGGCTCTGATACCAGCTCTGTGGACCCCCGTTTTTATAACAGGAATCAATCGTGTAGACAGTACCATTTCCCTGGATCAAGTAGTCTGGTACACACGAATTCATAGCTGAAATACCGAGTACACATACCCGAATGTCCTAGGTCGAATTATTACATCAAAGCCCGCAGGCATTATCTTAATCATCGGACCGAAAGGTCCGGAATACATTCAAAAGCAGAATAGGTAAGGCAGCGGAAAATGGAGGCAGCGGCACGCCATTGCCACAGGCAACGACCGTATCTAAGACCTATTGGACCCCATCGTCTTCATCTCCCTCCTGATAATAGGCATAGGGATCTTCCGACGCTTCTTCTCCAGCCTCTGATTAAGTTTATGTATAGCAAGGGTGAGTACCAACCGTACTCAACAAGTCATCACAGCAACAATGCACATGACAAGGAAATTTGAAGGATTGTTATGGCTCTTTTTGCGTAAAGCAAGTTTTATAATCCTTTTCACAAACCTAAGACCTAGCACAGACTGATCAAGTTTTAATACCAGTGTTCACATTAAACAATGACGGTTCTGTCCACCATCCATTGTGATCCCAAGGATGGCTTCCCGCCATTATGTCGTCATGGTTTTCTGAGGACATCCACATTCCCTACTCTCAGGAAGTGGCTCCAGCAGCATATAAATCATCATGCAATTATCCCAACCCACACAAGTTTAAGAATTCAGAGTCTAGCCAAGTGTAATACACGTCCCGGTGCTCAATAACCGCGAGCACGGCTATTCGAATAGATTTGGTTTACTCACACTGCAGTGGATGTACAATTTACCCGCACTCCGCGACTGCCCAACACATGAGCCTCGTCCCAACACATGAGACGCGTCACGGCAAAGCTTTTCGATAACCTCGCATTGGCAGTACCCGCTCCATGAACTTGACATCCTCATACACTCTAGGCGTACACGGTTTCTAGCAGTGTGAGGAGTTCTGGCGCACCCGGGGAAGAAGAACTCACACATGCATTAAGTTAATTAGGTTTAAATTCTCACGTGGCAGTCCTACCGATGGCGACACCACTGTAGACACCCGCCTCGCGGTTCTACCAATGGCTGCCCCACCGTAGAGCCCCTGCCTCACACATCAAGAATCCACTATGCATGGATACTGCCTCTGCTCAGCTATCTATTCCGCTAGGTCTATACCCATACGAGAAGTGCGGTTGTACGGGAGTCGTTTCATGCTTAACTTCATGGCTCGGTCCTTAATTGACCGGGGACGGTACTAGCCTTTTCCGGATACCACCCAAATCCTCCGTCCGCCCCAGTCGAAAACATTTGTTTGATTTTATTTCTCTTTTCACAAATCATTTCATCAACATCATGGCACTGTGGCGCTCATGCCTCCACATGCCGTATCTCAATTACCTTCTCAAAGGTAATTGCCCAAGCATTCAGCATTTTGATAAACATGAGTATGCACAATTCTAGATTAGCATTGCTAAGCACTTGTCATAATTGACTAGGGACTCATACGTAACATGGTTACAAAGGAAATAATAGGCAAACAATCATCAAGGTATGGCATAATCACAAGTGGGATGTATATTATTGCATGCAATTTTATTTGTAAACAAAACAATTTCGCAATTGGGATCAACATGTTCAATGGATAGTGATGACTTGCCTTGCTCAAGGTCTTGCGGGTCTTGGCCTTCACCTGGATCTGCAACTCCCTCGGGTTCTATAGTTACGTGCGAAAATTGATTTGAATTCGGTTAGAATTCAAATAAAAACTCCAAATAAATCAAAATAGAAGTCGAACGCGAAAATCGATTCTTTTTATTTACTATTCGCGAATTAGGGCCAACCCAATTTCGATTTATATATATATCCTAAATTATTTTTACGGTGCAAATATTTTGTTATTATAAGTTCTCAATTTAATCTACCCCGCGCATCGTTATTCAAATAATAGATTAGAATTTTATATTGCGAGCTAGATATCGGATGGAATCCAAATATTTAACGATTTAATTTACTCTTATGACTAAATGATTAATTATAATATACGGCTAAAATTCCTATTAATTAAATCCGAACTTCCACCGCGAACCAATTACTTATTAAAATTACCAAGAATAATCTATATTTAAATTTTGCAATTTTACGGTTATAATTAAATCTTATAACTAAATTCTAATTTATTTTAAATTTTCTAAACTTCCCCAAATTTCTCTCTAACACCTATTTATTTTTCTTTTTCTTTCCTTTTTCTTTTCTTTTTCTCCCCCCCTTTTTCTCTTATTTTCTTCCCTCTCTCTCTCTCTGTTTTCTCTTCCCTCTTCTTTTCTTTTTCTTCTCTCTCTCCTCTCTCTCTCTTCTTTTCTCCTTTTCTCTCTCTCTCTCTCCTCCTTTCCTTCTCTCTCTCTCTTCCTTTCCTCTCCCCCGGCTTCCTTCCTCCCCCTTTCTTTCTTCATTCTCCTTCTCTCTTCTCCCTCGGCTCTCTCTTTCCCTCTCGCGCTCTCTACCTATCCGGCAGCGACGATGACCTAGGGGGGGGGAGCAGCGGCTCACCACGGTGGCGGCGGCGACGACGGCGGTTGTGACAAGGCGGCAACGACGACGGCGCACGGCGTGGCACCCGGAGATGGCGGCACGGCTACCCGAATCCGGCGACGCGGCGACACGACGACGGCGCGGTGGAGAAGGAGGAGAGGCGGGGAAGGATGGGGAATGGGTGTGGAGCGGAGGAGAGGAGGCCGGGATTTATAGGGCACGGGGAAGGGAAAAGAGAAGAGGAGCGGCGGCGGCCTTAATGACGACGTGCGGCGATGTGCGCGGCAGCGGCATGGGGCAGGGCGTCGTGCGGGGCGAGCGCGCGGCGCTGCGGGGTTCGGGTCGGGGGACACGACGTGCGGGGCGGCGTGTGGCGGCACAGGACGACGACAGGGCGACGTGCGGGGACGGGCGGATGGCGGCGACACGAGGTTCGAGTTGGGGACGCGACGGGGAGGCGGTGCGGAGCTCGGGATGATGGCGATGTGCGGTGCGGCGACGAGATGTGCGCGCGGCACGGCGACGGGTCGGGGAGGCCGAAGCGGCATGGGGCGACGACGACTTGTGCGGCGGCGTGACGGGGAGGCCGAGCGACGTGTGGGGGGTGGCGGAATCGTGGCGACGAGACGACGAGACGACGAGACGACGGGACGGGGCGGCGCGGCATGTGGGGGGGAAGACCGAGCGGCGCACGGCACGCGAGGCGAGGCGGTAGCGGCTCGCGCGGCGTGTTGATGGCGATGGCGACGGGACGGGGAGGCTGTGCGGCATGGGCGTCGACGGCGCGGCGGCTTGAGGCGGGGCGGCGCACGGCTCGGAGCGCACGCGGCAGGGGCGCGGATGCGGGGGCAGGGGCGCGGGGTTAGGGTCCCGCGTCGAACACTCGGCGGGCGATGAACAGTGCGATTTCCGATTTTTCCGATTTTCAGCCCATTTTCCATTTAATATAATTTAGCAATTTCTAAATGTTGTAAATTTGATTTTTATTCATTTGTGTGTTGTCCCAATTATTGTATTCACCCTAAATTAATTTTACTCATATTTCATTTGTTTATTCGAATTTTTAATTAGTGTTAATTCTTATTCCACGGCATTTAGATTTAATCGATTCAATTATGTTTGCAATAATATTTTATTCATTTCAATCCGCATTTAATCTTTATTTTAAATTATATTTGTCACACCAATTTATTTCTAGGGTTTATTCCTAATTAATTAGTCTTTACTCGCGGTTAACGAACTTCGAAATTAAATCCAAATAGAAAGGCGAATAAAATCGGCATGATGCAATTTATTTAAAAGTTTTTGAAAAATCCGCATTTTTAGAGTTTCGTTTTCTATTGGTCGAATTTTCAGGATGTTACAATTTGGCTCTAGTTCGCGCAAGGAACATCGGTAAGTCCGATGCATGGATTACACGGCATCACATTGATACTTTCCCCATGTGGCTACGACAACATCTCATGGGTAACGAGTCGATCAACCAACAACTTGCCTTCCTGGCGAGGGGACCGTCTGGGTCGATCGCGACATTCCAGGGATATGAGATCAATGGGTACACATTCTACACGAGAGCCCAAGACATGAAAAGCACGAACCAAAATAGCGTTGTTCGTGTCGATGCCATGGGACACGATGGAACAACTGGCACGTATTACGGTGCCATCGAGGACATATGGGAACTTGACTATGGTCCTCTCAAGGTCCCTCTGTTCCGGTGCCAATGGGTTAGGTTGACTCGTGGAGGCGTAATGATTGATGACAGTGGGATGACAACGGTTGACCTTAACAAGGTTGGATACTCGGACGAACCTTTTGTCCTTGCCAATGATGTAACGCAAGTCTTTTACGTGAAGGACATGTCTAGCAAAGGAAAGAAGGGCAGAGGGCCTGACGAGCCTAAGCGTCACGTGGTTCTCCCAGGCAAAAGAAAAATCGTGCATATGTTAATTAGAGTTTTTAACAATTAATTTACTATCATTCATATGCTAATTATATATGACTATTCGAATTTTTAAAATTTTTAAATCATGCATGTGGCATTTACATATGTTAATTAGAGTTTTTAACAATTCATTTAATATAATTCAGATGCTAACTATATATGATGATTACAATTTTTATTAATTTTAAATCATGCCGTATGTATATACATATGTTAATTAGAGTTTTTACCAATTTAATATCATTCATATGCTAAGTATATATGATTATTAGAATTTTTATTAATTTTAAATCATATATTTGCTTATTATGTTTTATCCACTTAATTTATTACAGACAACAATAATTTTTTGAAGTAATTGTCATTAATCTTTGTACTTTAAATAATTTTAATGCATTATCTTCTATTTTAGAAACACATATGTAATGGAAAATAATATTCAGTGCGCTTATCAGTAGTCCCGATTCTTAACCCTAACCGGGTTTAAAAAGTATTTGGAAATAGCGGGAAAATATCTTTAGTCCCGGTTGATGAGAACAACCGGGAGTAAAATCGGACTAAAGATCTAGGGGTATATATATTCCCGATGCGCGTCCTCGTCTTCTCCACCAACACTTAGAAGTTTTTGCCCGATCGATCTCTCTCGGCTTCTCCTTCGCCGCCACTGTCTAGGGCATCCCCACGCCGCCGCCGCTGCCGTATCTCGCCGTCGTCTCGCACTCGTCATCGTCGCCGCCGCCTCCGCCTCCTCCTCCGCCGCCGCATCTCTGGGGTGAGAGCCGCCGCCGTGTCCCTCTCATCAGCTATCTCTCTCCGATCTCGATCTCTCTCTCTCTCCCTCTCGGTTGCCGCTGGCCGCCTCGTTGCAGACGTCGACGCCGACCTCGTCACGACACGACGCCGCGCCACGACGACGCCGCGGCGGCACGGCACCGGCGCCGTGCCGCCACGCCGCCGCCGCGCAACGCCGCCACCGGGCTTAGCGCCACACCGGCACCGCACCGCGCGCCGCCCCGCCGCCGGTCCGCTGCCGCCACACCGCCGTCCCGCTGCCGCCACACCGCCGTGAACGAGAACATGAACGAGCGAACGAACGTGACCGAGAACGTGAACGAGCGAACGAACGTGACCGAGAACGTGAACGAGCGAAAGAACGTGAACGAGAACGAGCGAACAAACGTGAACGGGAACAAAAACGAGCGAACGAAAGTGAAAGAATGAACGAACGTGAACTAACGAGCGTGAACGAACGTCAACGAACATGAACTAACGAACGTGAACATGAACGATCGTGAACAATAGTGAACGTGAAATGCAATATAGGCAGGTGAATGAACGTGAACGAACAAACGTAGGTGAATGAAACGTGACCTTAACGAGAACGCGAACGTGAACGATATCGTGAACGAAACGTGAACGTCAAATGCAATATATGTTACTTCGCGTTTATCCTAATACATCTTTTTGTATCTTACAGAAAAGACGTTGTCGGAGTCGTCCCTCAAGCCGGAGTGGTAGCTAGCCCTCGAAGGAATTCGCGCAGGCAAGTGACGTAATTATATATATGATTGTTATATTTGTAATGCAATTAAGACTATTAGATTTGTAATTAGACTTAGCATATAAGATTGTGTAGGGTTCTAATATACGACAGTTACACTTAGCATACATGACTATTTGAGTTTTAGTATAAGATTATTTGAGTTTTAATATAAGATTATTATATTTGTAACTAGACTTAGTATATAATTTGAGACTAGCTAGGGTCCTATAGTATACGTCACCTAGACTTAGCATATATCACTATTTGAGTTTTAGTATAAGATTATTAGATTTGTAATTAGACTTAGCATATAAGATTGTGTAGGGTTCTAATATACGACAGTTACACTTAGCATACATGACTATTTGAGTTTTAGTATAAGATTATTTGAGTTTTAATATAAGATTATTATATTTGTAATTAGACTTAGTATATAATTTGAGACTAGCTAGGGTTCTATAGTATACGTCACCTAGACTTAGCATATATCACTATTTGAGTTTTAGTATAAGATTATTAGATTTGTAATTAGACTTAGCATATAAGATTGTGTAGGGTTCTAATATACGACAGTTACACTTAGCATACATGACTATTTGAGTTTTAGTATAAGATTATTTGAGTTTTAATATAAGATTATTATATTTGTAATTAGACTTAGTATATAATTTGAGACTAGCTAGGGTCCTATAATATACGTCACCTAGACTTAGCATATGATTGTTAGCATATAAGATTGTTAAAACATAAATGTCTCATGACTTAGCAGATGTTTCCTGTATGAACAGATGGCTGATCGCGATGAGGAACAGATATTGTACGATACAATCGCGGAGGGAAGCAGCCAGTACTGGAACGAAGAAGAGGGGAACGAAGATCCAAACCATTATTTGAACGAGGAAGGGAACGTGGAGAGGGATGCGGAGGGGAACCAGGAGGGGCACGTGGAAAGGGATGTGGAGGGGAACCAGGAGGAGGAGGCTAGTGGAAGTCAACCCTCCGTTGGATAGAAGAGGGCACGCGGGCAACGAGGTGCGGCGAAGAAGCTTGAGGGTCGGCACATCATAACGGAAGTGGACGAAGACGGACGACCTAGTGCCCCGGCAGAAGCCGCCAAGAACTATGTACGTCACAGCGGTTGGGTTGTGCAGGATAACGTGCCTGTCAGTACGGTGTACTGGCGCAGAACAAGGGCACGCGGAGATCATGAGAGCTTTGTCCCAGATTCGGAGAAAGAGATGTTGTGGACCACAATGCTCGAGACATTCACCCTTCCCGCGGGTACAGAGGACAAAGTGAAAAGGTGGACTCTGAAGAAAATGGCAGAATAGTTTTAGAGCTTCAAGGGAGATCTGTACCAGAAATATATCCTGAAGGGGCAGACACCGTCATTTGGTCCGCGGCAACTGGAGAGAAAGACTTAGGCGGAAGTTCAAATTTCCTGTGAGTACACATGCTCTACATTTATATTTCTCCGATTCAAATACATACAAGTGTCTATTAATTAGATCTCTCGTCGTTTGTCATTTATTTGTAGTGCGCAAAGCAAAAGCAGGGAACTAACTTGTGCGGCTACTACGTGTGCGAGTATTGCCACTGCCTTGCAGACCAAATCACCACCACAAGAGAGCTCGATGTACATACAAATAAATTCAAAATTTCATTACGTATCGATTTGTTGTTTAATTACTAATCAATTTCATACATTCATATAGTTTATTCGCATGAGGGATAACCTGACCACACACAAGGAATTTATCGCGGCGGTTCAAGAACAACTCATAGGATTCATCAACGAACAAATCATTGATCCCAAGGGTGAATTCTACTACGACGGAAACACAATTCATAGGTCCTTAGCTTCTGAGCTAGCGACTACTACTACGTCAAAATCGTAGCTAGCTAGGACATATAATGGATCGTAATTAATACATGACAACATATGTTTCTATATGCATCTATATGCATGTGTACACATTTTCTATAATGTAAATATATTTTGGTCATACACACACACATATGCATTTGCATAACATATATATATATATATATATATATATATATATATATATATATATATATATATATATATATATATATATATATATATATATATATATGTATGTATAAATACATATATATTATGCATGTACATATGTATTGAAACATATATAAATATAATATTATATATATATATATATATATATATATGCATATATTATATATGCATATATATGTATTGAAACATATATATGCATGGTTTATTTATATATATATATATATATATATATATATATATATATATATATATATATATATATATAAACCATGCAGCAACAGGGCCATGCAAAAAAAAAAGGTCAGCTCGATCTTTAGTCCCGGTTGGTAACACCAACCGGGAGTAAAGATCGATCTTTAGTCCTGGTTATTTCACCCAGGACTAAAGATGGCGATATTTAGTCCCGGATTGGTAGTCCTGGTTTAGAAACCGGGACTAAGGAGGGTTACGAACCAGGACTACAAACGCTTTCTCCACCAGTGGTTGGTAAAGGTATTGAAGGAATAAAATTTTTCGATTTGCGAACTAAGAGGGGATGAGAAGGTAGAAGTTGATTTATTTTGGAACAAAGTTTGAATTCCAGAAGTTGATTTATTTTGGATGGAGGGAGTAGTGCATAGAGAATAGTGAGCTAATAAGTAATACTTCCTCCATTTCAGATTATAAGTCTTTTTTTTTCAAAATCAAACTGTTTTAAGTTTGACAAGTTTGTAAAAAAAAGTAGTAACATTTTCAACCCAAAACAAATATATTATGAAAATATATTCAATTATCGATTTAATGAAACTAGCTAATTTGGTGTTGTATGTGTTTAGTTGTCATGTCCACTTTAGCGTCTTATGTGGATTCAACTAACATTTTAAAGAAAGGGAAAATTTAGACGAATCGTTTGAACAATAAATTAAACATGAAGGTCCTTAGCTAAAACTCTAAGGACTAAATTGGGCTATGTTTCCCTAAATTAATGCCACCAGAGAAATCATCTCTGTAAAGTATGAAAAGCACCTTTTGAAGTGCCCAAATTAAGAAAAATGTCTGATGATTGTTCCGTATGGTCTTTTTGTCAAAGATTTGGAATCAATGTCTCCATCTTTGTTTCCATGCACGAACTGACGGCCAAAAGCTTAATTACTATACATAAAAAGGATGCAAAGATGTGGATAATATAAGATAGGTTTATTAGCAGACAGTAGTGAGCAATTATATTACCTTAGGGTATGAGCAAGAGTTTGTTTACAAATTGCAATCCATGGAAACTATTTTGGCACGTACAAAGTTATAACTTGCCACTCTATGCAATCAAATAGGAGAATGATAACAAGAACTCTATGCAATCAAACAGGAGGACATGCAATTAATTAATGACGGAGGAGGTTAACTTAGCCTATTAACTGTACCGTTAGACGTTCCGGCCTCTTTTATCTAATTGTTCTTATCAGCTTTCCTGTTCTTCCAGTTAGTCTCTTCAACTCCCTTTTTGGTTTTGTTGACAATGAACAGGCCGGCGTGTTCTGCCATGAGCCACACGATGGTCGTCAACTCGCCGCCCTGGCTCAGCTGCTTGGCATGGGACTCCTTGCTGCATTGGTAGCTCGCGTAGAAGAGCATTTCCACCCACACCGCCAGGATCACCTGCACCATGTCAATCTCCTTGCGCGTGTCTTCTAGGTCGAGCAGTTTCTGGGCGACATCGATTCCACGAGAGAGATATTTGCTAAGGGCAGTGTCATTGTCCCTTTCGATGAGCTTAAGCGCAAGCTCCTCCTCCTCCCTGCCGTGACTGAGCCTGGTAGAAACTCGCCAACGATTGTGCCACTGGGAGAATTTGCTCCGCATGAAGCCCCTAATATTGCAGAAGCTCGGAGAAGACGACGACTCTTGGTCATCGACGGCGGCAGGTGCTGCCTGATGTTTGGACCAAATCCGGGCCAATTCCTCGCTGGTCTGTCCGACAGGCTTGCGGATGACTGGGCCCGGCAGCATATAAGGGCGAACAGCGAGAAGGTACATCATGTAGTTGGACAGTGTCATGACTGCACACACCTTCGGTCCTTCGTCACCGGTGCATTCACCCTTCGCCTTGGCAGCTTTGCCGGACAACAAGAGGAACATGTTGGTGGCAATGTGCCATGTGAGGATGCCTAGCTGGAGCTCATCGCCAAGGCTCCACCGGAGTTCCTCGAACAATTTGCCCTTTTTTAGCGCCCGCTGACCCCTCTTCTTCCTCAAGTAGACTGCCATCCTCAGCAAATTACCGCCCTCTGACAACTCCTCCGCCCCTTCTTGAGCCACCACCTCTTTCATTAAATGCCTTAACGCCCTCAACTGACCGCTGACAAGCTCGGAAACCAGTTTCTTGACATCTTCTGGGATCATGGTTTCATTTGAGCATCGCTGATATTCCTTGTCCCAGTACTGACCACCCTTTGGCGCCGGTCGCTCTAGCTCCTTCTGGATGATGACCAGATGCAACATGTTGAGCTGCCCCATCTTGCCTAACCACTGCCGGTGAGCTTGCGCCTTGGCGGGCCGGCCAAGGGACGTGATGGCGCTATGGAAGCGATGCCACCGTCTCATGCACAGGACTTCATGGCGAATCCAACCCGGTCGCAGCTTGCTATGCAGCAAGAAGCCGGTCCATGTCGAGCTGAGAGCCCTGAGCAGCGACGCCAACTCAAGGAGGAAGGTGGCCACCAGCAGGACACGGGTGATGACAATGTCCGATCGCTTGTGGCGGCGGCCGCCCTCATTGCTCAGCTCAACCAGAACCAGTGACACGGTGGTTGCCAGTGGCGACAACACACGGATGCAGTAGCCGTGCCAAGTGTGGATGATGGCAGCCTTGGTGTAGAGGAAGTCATACATGAGGGAGAGCTCTATCTCCATCACCGTGAACAGCTCCTTCCACTCAAGGTCAAACAGGGTTTTTTTTGGTTTGAGCAGCAACAGCGTCGTCAATGTCTGACTCCGCCACCACCGATGAGTCCACCATGGAGTTCTTGCATATGTGAAACAGGCTGTGAGCCTTCATCACAAGGTCATTGTCATCGTCATCCACCTCAAACGCGAGCTTGCGGGGACGGTGGCTACCACCTTCCGTACGCTGGTGCTGCTGCTGCCTCTCTACGGAGCTCCGGACATTGACCAGGTTGGCGCCGTGGAGCGCCAATGTCTTCTCCGTGTACTTGGCCACACCGACAAAAAGCATCAACCAGGCTGCCGGTACCAAGGCCCAGCTACCGGAAATGGACTTGTAGACGATGTACACCGCTCCGGTGACTCGCAGTACGAGCTCCAGCACATAGCGCGCCGACAGCTGGTTGTCCTCGAGCTCGTAGGCGGTGATGCTGTCGGGGCCGCCGAGGTGCAGCAGGAAGAAGGGTGCCCAGAACGCGACGAGACGACGCTTGCCGGATGTGCCACTTACAGAGAGGTGGCCGAGTGCGAGCGTCGCCACAAAGTCGCCGCTTACATAGAAGAGCCAGATGACGTTGCGTAGCGTGGGGGAGTCCCCGCGCCAACGGAACCCGGCAGAGAAGGCCAGCACAAGCTGCATCAGGAAGCTGGCGCCGAGCAGGATCTCCATTGACCAGCCGCCCCAAACATCGACAATCGTGTTCCGGGCAAGTACCAACACATGCCAAATGATGCCCATCACCCATCCTTCTCCGGCCATTGTTTGCCTAGATTGCTCCTCCAATCAAGACAAGTGTTAGATATAGTTGGTTCCCTGAAGAGAGTGCAATTAGTATACATATGGTGGTAGGCAGCACCAGAAGATCGAGATCACGACATATGCAATCCAAATTATGCAATCTTGCACAAGTTGTCCTAGGATAGCTACTATTTTAGGAGATCATAGTGCATGTGAACTCATTCCATGCGTACCATTGGAATAGTTATGACTATGTTCTAGAAACATTGGAATATACTAATACAGATAAGATGAATCACAGTACGATATGGATAAGTTGGGCTGTAAAGAGGTCACACATTGAGCCCCAATCAGATAGTAACCATAAATATTCTGGTTAAAGGACAACTTGAGACCATACTAACTTAATGGATCGAAAATGAAACCATACTAATTACAAGGCATGAACGAGAAACAATACAGGTGAGTATAGGACAAACAAACCAACTTGGCTTATGTATTAATGAAAAATTGTAATGTGGAGGTCCATTTAGTTAAATGAAGTGTTAGGTGTTGCACTGCCTCTTACTAGAAAGGGACTAAGACATACAATATGTGTTGCATGATTGCTCGATTACTACTTTTAAGCACTAAAATAAAAAGGCCCCCAAACAAGGATAAAAGAAAGGGTAAGATACCAAGGCAAATACCATGCTGTTCATGTCTGCAGTGTCATGACAATAATTATTACTCCAGTTGAGAAAGTGTTTATAATGTTGCATCATTAAAAAAACTTATAATCATCTGATGTTACTCATAGGTTGCTGCTAAACAGCTCCTCTGATTCTCATACACATATTCTCAAAGCTTCAATTTTAATCAAGTATAAGAAAATAGTTTTAAAAGGAACAATTTAAATGGAAAAAAAACTTATACCATGCAATAATTCATTACCTCAGAAGATGTCCATGTACATATCCTAATCTAACTGGAACTCCATTCTCTTAGCTTGTCTTGAGGGATATTACACGCTGAATAAGTACCATGAAACTGCAACGGGACTAAAACTTTGCTGTAGACTGACACTTGCAAGCCATGCACCATGTAGTCCAGTCTCCAACGAAATGACAGGCAGCAGAGAGTAACTGACCCAGCCAATCTATCAAAGATGATCATCAATTACAACCTTTGCCAACATGCAGAACGACATTGAACTTGGCTTAACTAAATAATTTGCTACTACAAGCAAATGCACGAGATGGATTACAGGATTCTATCATGCTGGTTTTTCCAACCAAAAAATTCCACTTTACTTCAACTTATATTTTTCCATTACCTGCATGTTCAAAACTCAACAGGTATTCCGAGGCTCTTTAAAGGCTGTGTTCTTTTCCCCTCTTTCCCAACTCACTTCCCTCGTTTTCCGCACGCACGCATTTCAAATTGTTAAACTGTGTACTTTTTACAAAAGTTTTCTATATGAAAGTTGCTTTAAAAATTCATATTAATCCATTTTTCAAGGTTTTTTAGGCTAATCCTTAATTAATGTCACTATAATCATGTGCTTTGTTTTCCATGTCGGGAGGCAAGGTTGGGAACTTGCCCTCCCGAACACAGCCTAAGTTTTGTTTAAACTGTATATGTTGATCCATAGCTTCTCTCAGAATTCATGCAAATGCATACCCTGCCCTTTATAATCCTGTACCGACTATCAACATAAGAAAAGGATTGTCCCATGGAACCAACTAAAACATTAACATGGCACTGAAGTGAAATGAACACAATAGCTGTCTCGAGAAGATCAATACCTCAATTTCTTTTCCTTTCTTACTGACTTGATCTAGCATTCTGCCCATTTCTTATATCTCTGTACACTCTTCCATTCCGTCATCTTCTCTTGGTAGTAAATTACTCGACCAATGCTATATGAAAGACACTGAATACATGCTTCAGGAACATAAATCTATTCGAACACCAGATAATGGAGTTGATCATTTATTCCATTATCCATGCTATGACAGATCTGATATTCAAGTATATTGGCTATGTTGGAAAAAGGAAAATATAATCATTATTGGAATGTCTGGTTTCTTAGAAAATTGGAATGTGTGAACTATTGGAGTACAGATGGTCAGCAATCCACATATTTGTTCTAATCTAAAAAATGAACAGGAATAACATTGTTCCTGAAAAACGTTGCTTTCAGCCTTTCAGTTGTGATCCTCACAGGTTATAAGATCTAGCACCACAGTCTCATATAATCAGGATAAAGATTCTAAAATCAAATTAATTTTGACCTAAAATGAAAGAAATTTTATACGTAAAGAAGGGATGTACCTGATTTTTATTTCAAGTAGCAGGGCAAAATATGAGAGAAGAGAAGTCAGCTATAGGAGAAAAGAGTACCAAGAGGCAAAGTTGCAAGAAACTAGAATTTGGGCAGCCACGGCTGCATGCATATTGTTGTTAATTAGCAACCACCCGTTGATCCTCATACATCTTGTGATTGGGGTGAGTCTGCCATTTGCTCTTTTCTGCCAGCTTCTTAGATAGTTCACCGATGAAGGAGTTGGCAAGATGACGTGCCACAAAAATACATCTCAAGGAAGCCCTTACACAGCCATGTTCTCGGTGAACTTGGCAGTGGCATATTGCCAGACATAGCTACCTGATACGTAACTCAGGAGAAACTACGGCAAAATCTGAACCTTGATTGCACTTGAAGAGGAAGCTGCTGAGAAACCTGAATGTTGCAGCAGTTGAAGAGGTAGTGCTTCCACTGTCTTCTCTTTGAATTGCTCGGGGAGATATGTAATCAAAATTCAGATGGTAAGGTGGTTAGCTGACCCTGCAAGCAACAAAACTTTTCGTTCGCAATAAAATCTTTAAATATTGCAGCAACTTTGAAAAGAGATTTTTTTATTTGCGTAAATAAGTATCGGGCTGTAAAGAAAGCATGAATGAACAATGATGTATAAACTGAACTTTGAAAAGAGACATATTTTTATTTGCATAAATAAGTATCGGGCTCTAAAGAAAGCATGAATGAACAATGATGTATAAACGGAAGCCAGATTTTTATCAACCACTAATTAACTGTACAATTGAGTTATTTATATTCAAAAGAAAGATACAGATTCATGTGGATTTGACCAAAAGTGGCGTTGAAACTCAACGTTCCGGAAATTACTTAAGAAGGAAAATTTGCATAAAAAGCTAGTGAAGTGATAAATTACCTCAAAAATGACCTGCACTGGTATCACAATCGTTGTTGCTTTCATCATGTTTCGAACTGTTGAAACAAGAAAAGCTAAATATTATTTGATTATTCAACAAAAAGAAGGTAACTGTCACTTGAATAGAGGAGCAGACTCTCTTCGATAAATGCAGTGAGTGAAAACTTAACTGAAACACGAGGAAAAAAGTTGTATAACATCTGATAGATTTGTCTAATCAACCAATGGAAACAATTCCGTAACAAAACTATTGTACTACTTACCTCCAGTGGAGTAGTAACCTGCGATTGGAGTCCTCATCACCAGAAATTTCACAACCAGAATAATCACAATCCGTCACAAACCTACACCTGAAAATCAATTTGAATTAAACAAATTTTCCAAATGTTCGCTTATCTATGAACCGAATGTAAGAACTAAGAAGCTTATCTATTTTTTTATTACCCCAACAATTGCAGGTCCACATGTGAACCGAGATTGGCCTCGAATCCCCACCGCGGATGCGGAGCCACCGTCGCCCCGCGCCGTCCCGGGCCAGCGACAGCAGCATCCTGCTCGCGGCATGCGTCGCCATGTGTGGAGGAAGGTGAAGGCTGGGTGAGACGAGAGGCGGAGATGGAGGAGGAGGAGGAGGGGGGAAGCGTGGCCATGGTGGCGAGGAGAGAGGGAGGGAGAGGGGCGCCGCGTGGAGGAGAGGATGGGAGCGGGGTTGCGGAGCTGGATCTCTGCATGCGCGCCACCGAGGATTGGGCTTCTGATGGGCCTGTTCGGCTGGAACGTCAAAGTGAAAGCCCATTTGCATTTAGGGCAAATGTAGGCCCTAAATCAGGCCCAGTTACGAGCCCAACATAAGGCCTATACGTCGGGTATATAATTCCCGTCTTGTAATTAAGTTTCGCTAGAACGTGACTTCGCCATGCTTACTGCTGCTACAAATCTATATTTTATATAAATTTAAAGTTCACTAAATCTAAAACTTAATATGCAACTGTGTCGCATCATCACCCACTAACAGTAATTACATATTTAAACTTATGCAAACATACAACACCATTTATAATTTATTTTGATTAAACTACACCCACTATACAACAATTTGATGAGTGGGCATATGCTATGTGAGTTTTTATCACGATGTCAATATGCCATTACATAATAATCATACGGATATTACCTTATAATATTAAATTTAATCTTAAGAATTATACTGCACGTAGTAGTACAATTTACATCCAATTACCTTTAAGAATTTTTTTTTCTTCACCTTCTCAAATATCAACCGAAATATAATAATTTCTACATTCATTTTAATTGACTTTCAGTTATTAGGAAAAAATATAAAATATACTTATACAAATCCGGGTTAGTATATTGTCAAAATAAGTACTTAAAATTGAATTTACATAAAAAAATGCTCCAAATAATTAAGTTGTCGCGTAGCTTTTTAATTTATTGTATCAAAATCGTACCTACCTTGCAAATTGTTGCATTTATACGATCACTTATAAAGTTCTTATACAAAACTATACTTAACTACTAAGTTGTTGCACTAAAACACTCATTTCTCAAGTTATTGCACCAAATTGCACCCACCTGCCAAGTTGATGCACCGTGGATGTAATTTACTCAAGTTCTTATACTAAATTGCACATAACTATTAAGTTGTTGCACTAGAACGCTCATCTCTTAAGTTATTACACAAAAATGCACCCACCTACTAAGTTGATGTACCGTGGATGTAATTTACTCATTTATTTAATTCTACAAATCAACCCAATCATATCCAATCTTCATCCTCACATCATTACTTAGTAATTTTTGCAGCAAAGCGCTGGGAATTACCTAGTAAGTTGAAAAATAAAGGCCTAGTTTTAATGGTCTTAATAAGTACACCAAAGGTCCCTCAACTTGTCATTGTGTTACAAAATCGTCCTTGGACCGCAAAACCGAATACAATGCATCCCTTAACTTACAAAACTAGTATAAACTAGGTCACTCGGCGGTTTTTGACTACAGTTTTATCCGACGTGGCAACTGACTCAGCGTGGGACCCACATGGATCCCACATGTCAGCCTCCTCTTCCCCTCCCCTATCCACATGTCAGACTCAGCGGTTTTTGGCTAAGCGTGAGCGGATCGAGCGCGTGCGGCGGCGGCAGACGAACAAGCGCATCGAGGGAAGCGTGAGCGCGAAGGGATCCGGGACGGGAGCCGATCGATTCTCAGCTGAAGGGAGCCAGCCGAGACTTGTGCTGGAGGCCGTATGCGCGCTCTCGTTGGATCGGTAGCTGGGCCACGTGTCGCTCATCCAGATCAGGGCTGCACAGCAGGCCCGCTGCACCCCTCCTCCACCAAATTTTTTTCCCCCCTGAACTCCTACAGCCGCCGACCCTAATCCGCTTCCCGCCGATGCGTGCGCCGCCGCAGCAGCCGGCGATGGCGGGGACCGCCTTCTCCGACCTCCCGCCGGAGCTGATGGCCAAAATCCACGACAACCTCACCTTCCTCGACCGCCTCGCCTTCGCCGCCGCGATCTCCGCCCCGTCACGCGACGCGTTGAAGCCGGAGCCGCCGTGGCTGGTCCTCCCGGGCGAGACGCCGGAGACCGCCACGGTCTTCTCCCTCGCCGACCGCCGCTCCGCCACCGTGCGCGCCTCGGGACCTGCGATGCGCGGCCACGTCATCATCGGCTCCTCCGGCGGCTGGATCGTGACCGCCGACGAGCGGGGGCGGATGCGCCTCGCCAACCCCGTCACCGGCGAGCAGGGCGACCTCCCGGCCATCGCCACCATCCCCTTCCTCAAGGCCGACCAGGGAGGTCGCTACTTCGTCCTTATCATGGAACCCTTCGTCCAGCTCCGGTACAGAGGCGAACTCGAGTCATGGCCGCTCAGGCCGCACCCGTACGGCACGTTCACGCTCACCGACGGCGACATGCGCCGCTGGTTCTACCGCAAGGTCGTCCTCTCCGCCTCGCCGCGCCCGGGCGACTACGCTGCCATGCTCCTCTTGGGCAACTACTTCGGCACGCCGGCGTTCGCCACGGCGGAGGACGGCCGCTGGAGGGTCGCGCCCTCGCGCGACGGCGTCGAGGACGCGATCCACCACAAGGGCAAGTTCTTGTCCGTCACGTACACCGGCACCGTGGAGGCGTGGGAACGCGACGGCGTCCACGGCGAGTTCACCAGCAAGGTGGTGACCCCAAGGATGGCCAACGGCGGCGACCACCGGCATTGCAGCAAGTACCTGGCAGCGGCGCCGGATGGACGGCTGATGATCGTGCTAGAACGCCAAACGCGCCAAGGACCTCTTTGAGTTGCAGGTGTTCGACGAAACGACACAACGGTGGGAGGCGGCGGAGGACGTCGGCGACCTCGCTATCCTCGTCGGCATCAACAGCTCGCTGTGCGTGTCGACGACCAAACACCCGGAGCTCAAGGCCGGCTGCGTGTACTATACCGAAGACAAGATTGGGAAGGCCTCGCTGCGGAGGGGCGCCAGGTGCTCGTCGTGGTATCACCGTGGTGACGAGTCTCACAACGACGACAGCGACCGGAACGTGGCCATGTACAGCCTCAAAGATGGGACGGCGGAGAGCATACCGGAGCTCGGCGAGCACCTGAGTTGGCCACCGCCAGCGTGGTTCATACCTTCCTTCCCATGACAGGTGTGCTGGTTTACGTTTCCTCGACTAGTGAACTCAAAGTAAGCATTAATCAGCCAAAATGTTTACATGATTGCATTAATCAGCCAAAATGTTTACATGATTGTAGGTTATCTGGTTAGTTTTTGGTGGCCATTGCTAGTTGATGATCTAATTAGTTTTTAGGACCATACTAGATGATATGTTAATTTGTACTACCATTATAATATGGGCGCAAGCATATAATATGATATAATATGCATTATAATATGAGCACAAGCATATAATATGATATAATATGGGCGCAAGCATGGGGGACTGGGGGGAGGACCCTTCTCATGGATTGATTAGACTATCGAGAAGCTTGCCTGAAGCTCCTATTTGGATTGTATTTGAAATCTCCAAATTTCATTTTCTAGTATTATGATATGTCCTCTGGATATAGAATTAAGATTTTTCACCAGCTCTGGTTTTAGTTCAAGTGCTTAGTAAAAATAACATGTTTGGCTTCGTGTTGGAGTTGGTGGGGATCTTCACAGAGGTTCTTTTGAGAGTTCTGAACAATGTAGGTACTCTTACTCTTCAATCATAACATCAGTATATTCTACTGGATGTGTAAAATGTTGTACCCTTATGTTCAATTAGTACTTGTGCAATATTGTTGAATTATCCTTTGGCACAATTTTGAGAATTGTTGCGCTTGATAATCAGAAAATATAGGTGGGACCTGGTGGATAAGTAAGGAGATTCTAGATTTCAGGATGTTCTCCTTAGATCAATAATTTTACTTTGCTATGACAACTGTATGTCCAAGTTTTTGTCTGGGCGTTGCCTTTGGTACAACAAACTGTTAGTCCAACTTGTAAAATGTATTAGTTTTGATCATACAGCAGGCAGTCACTTGCTTCTGTGTTTTCTATTTTTTTGGTTATAGAATGGGTTACCAAGATTCAGGAGAAGGTATATGATTCTGGCTTTCTTCAGTTTTTTTTGCTATGTTCATTAGTATACATATATATGTATGAAGTATGAACCGTGGAGTATTTTGGTTTGTTTGTGGAATTTCAGTTATCTTAAAAGTTTTAGTTCAGCGTAAAGACTGTTTTTTTAGCTACTTATTTCATATAGCTAGAATGGCGCTGTGTTTCAAATTCTAATTGTATAAGCAAGATGATGCATTGTTCTAGCTTTAGAAATCCGTGAGAACTCTGAACTTAGTGGCTGGAATGTTTTGGTTATTGTCCTGTTGTTATACATAACTCATGTTTATCAGTAACTGAAAATGTATCTATATAAAGTTGTCTTATTTTATCTTCAGTTCACAACTTTGATACAAAGTAATTCTCGAATGATAGTGATCTATGTGAGGCTCTTATTTTGAAGGCTGCTTGGTTTACAAGCAATGGTGGACGTGGACCTGTGCTCTGCTTTTGTGTTCCAGAAAACAACATATTACATATACAACATTCCTTTTTTTTTTCTCAAATTCTGTAGGCAACATATATTGATATATATCAGGTAGTACCCAGCCTTTTAGTAATAGTATTTTTTGCAATTTCCTCTAGCTAAGATAGATGAGACTGCATATGCTATTTTGAATTTGCTTGTAGGATATTTTATTCCCAAGTTTGAAAATTTTGAAATTGAATTGTGGCTTTTGCATTTGCAAATTTGTATATAGTTTAATTCTATGGTTAGAAATATTTATATTAGAATTATTGTAGCATTAAACTATGTTTAAACATATACCGTGTAGGTCAAAATAGAATAGAAAAAAAGAAATGGGAGCTGATAAGCCGGGGTTGGAGATTTTTTTTTTTTTTGGTCTTTAGGAAACGAGTAGCCCCTAAATAGGGGACTATAGCTGAAGATACTCGTGTGTGTCTAAGAGCAAGTTTAATAGTATAGCCCACTACTAGCTCTAAATCATCTATAGCCAATGCAATAGCTAATTCATACAATAGTTGCTTACTATACTATTAATATCTGGTCCCACAGCTGCTCTTGTCTCTCTTCCTTTTATCTCTTTAAAATATGTTTATAGCTCGCTTATAGCCTGCTATTGTACCTACTCTAACATGATTCAATTAATTGCACAAAGTTCATAAAAACCATGTACTCCCTCCGTCCCAAAATATAAGAAGTTTTAGGGTTGGATACGGTTATTAAGAAAGTAGGTAGAAGTGAGTGGTGGAGGATTGTGATTGGATGAGTAGTAGAGATAGGTGAGAAAAATGAACGTTGGAGGGTTGTGATTGATTGGGAAGAGAATGTTGGTACAGAAGTTATATTTTGGGACAAATCTTAAGAGCTAAAAGTTGTTATATTTTGAGACGGAGGGAGTAGAGTATTGGCTGTATTATTAGAGTCATGAACAAGGTTTAAAATTTTGGTTCAAAATTTCTAAAATTTTGTTATATTTTCAAATAATGCCGTGAAAAAAAAATAGTACGAAAATTCCTAAAACTTTTGGGAATTTTGGTGTCATGAACGCCAAGTCCCCGCCCGTTGACCCCGGCCCCGGCCCACTGCCGCCGTAGTTAGAAGGGGAACAGCCGAACAGAGAAACAATTAGAGAGAAGCTCCACGTTTGTCATAGCTCGTTCCCTCGGTCCATGGTGGCCGCCGGCGGCGAGGTATGGCTCACGAAGGTGAAGAGACCCGGCCAGTGTGGAAGAACATATGCAAATAACAAGCTCGCCTCCATCAGATCCAGCTGACGTGGGACCCATAGTTTTGACCACACGTAAATACACTACTAAAAAAAGCATTTTTCAGGCGGACTAAATGGGTTTTCCCAGGCGGACAACCTTCAAACAAAAGCATGCGAAAGGACGTAACTACACAGCTAGTGTTAGCTTGTTTGTCTAAACCAGCTACCACTCCATCTATAAGATACACTATCCACCTATACTTCAAATACAATTTTCTCTTAAACTACTCATCCGATCTACGATCAGATTACAATTAAATCTTTACAACAAGATCTCACATGATTATATTTTAATGAAAAATCCCAAATTACTTTTATGATATGTCTAAATTACTTTTAGATTTCACTAAGTTACTTCTTAGATATATAAAAGTAAATTTAGTAAAGCCTAAAAGTGATTTACATATATTATAGAAGTAATTTAGAACAAAACGAAGGTAACTTTGGTATATCATTTGAAGTAAATCACTTTGGTATATCATTTGGTATATCAATAATAAAAGTAATCATCACAGAGCATTATGAATGTATAGTAAGTATTTTAATCAAATCTAAAAGTAACTTATATATATGATAATTTGTTCAATGAAAAAATACATTAATTAAAGTTACTTTCTTTTTGTTATATAAGTTACTTCTATAATATATGAGATAATCCCTTATATGCCACTGAAAATTGGTCTGATCCCTTATATGCCACTGAAAAATTGGCTCTTCCCTTATATGCCATTGGTCCAAATTTGCACACCCTTTCATGCCACTATAGTCAGTTGACCGTGTGTTGACCGTTAACTCTCAAGTAAAAAAGGCATATTTGCCATCTCTGAGTTGTTAGGCATACCCTATACTCAGAAGGGTAAATACGTCTTTTTTCCTTGAGAATTAACGGTCAACACACGGTCAACTGACGGGAGTGGCATGAGAGAGTGTGCAAATTTGGATCAATGGCATATAAGGGAAGAGCCAATTTTCAATGGCATATAAGGAATCAGACCAATTTTCAGTGGCATATAAGGGATTCTCTCATAATTTACATACATATATATATATATATATATATATATATATATATATATATATATATATATATATATATATGTAAATTACTTTTAGGTTTTACTGAATTTACTTTTATATGTCTAAGAAGTAACTTAGTGAAATCTAAAAGTAATTTAGACATATCATAAAAGTAATTTGTGATTTTTCATCAAAATATAATCATGTGAGATCTTGTTGCAAAGATTTAATTATTACGAACGTAACTGTCACGCCCCGAACTAGCCCCGAGCGGAACTAGCTCGTGACGCTCCAAATTAACCTGTTAATCGATACCAGTCCCAGGAAACAGTGCTGGTATCACAGGAAGACAGCATATCACAGCAACAGAGGTCTCTTTATTATAGAGTAGGATTACAGTCATGTTGGGCTGCGGACAGACCCCGAGCTCACAACTGCATTACAAAAGAGGAAAGCGGAAGCCAAGACTTGGACCAAGCATCACAGGCGCGACTTGGGATCTAGGCCGAAACCCTAAAACTCTTCGAAGCCAACTTGCTCCTGGAAGAACTCCTCGTCAGCGGGATCCACATCACCTTCTTCAGCAACTGGGGGGGGGATTATTTATATAGAGCAAGGGTGAGTACAGGAGTACTCAGCAAGCCATGGGAATTTAAGTGTTTAATGCAGGCTTCAGAGGAAAGGCTGATGTTTTCGCAATTGATTTTATTTAAAACTTCTTTTTGGAATCATCTAGGTGAGTGCTTCTCAAACGACACGGATGAGACAGTGCGTCTCGTCCGGTCGGAGTATGTGCAATGTATCAGTCTTTAAAACAGGGTTGGCATCCGGCCAACAGCTCTTTAAACGGCCAACAGGCCAACAGCTTTTGAAACGGCCAACAGGCCAACAGCTTTTGAAACGGCCAACAGGCCCACAGCTTTTCAAACGGCCAACAGGCCAACATTTTTATGAACGGCCAACAGGCCAACAGCTTTGCAAACGGCCATCCGGGCCCGGCTGATCTCATCAGCCACAGGTTTCCAAACATCGAAACCAAACCACATCAGCTCTTTCACAAGCAGTTGTCAAACAAAACTACGCTAGGAATCACCTCACATCCGCCCATGACCGTGGGCACGGCTGTTCGAACAGTTAGTTAATCCTCTGCAGAGGGGGTACACTTTACCCACACGACATTACTAACCCGAATCATCCAGCCCGTGTATAACGGCCACGTCTGGTGGTTATGAGGTAGGGGCCGATGTAGCGGGGAGCTAACTTGCCGGACATCCCAAACCTCTTCATTCCACGGAGGGGTGATACCCGTAGGTACACATGATCCCCTACTTCGAACTCAAGGTCACGCCTTCGATTGTCAGCGTAATTCTTCTGACGGTTCTGAGCTGTCTTTAATCGTTCTCGGATCAGCTTAACTTGTTCTTCTGCTGCCTTTAGTATGTCAGGTCCGAACACCAGTGCTTCGCCAACCTCATTCCAGCATAAGGGAGTGCGGCATTTTCTTCCGAACATTGCCTCATTTGGCGACATCTGAATGCTGGCCTGATAACTGTTGTTGTATGAGAACTCAGCATACGGCAAACAACGGTCCCAAGTGCCTTCAAAATCCAGAGCACACGCACGAAGCATGTCTTCTAGGATTTGATTCACTCTTTCAGTCTGACCATCGGTCTGCGGATGGTAAGCTGTACTAAAATTTAGATCGGTCCCGAGAGCCTCATGCAACTGCTTCCAGAACCTTGATGTGAACTGAGTGCCTCGATCTGACACAATCTTCTTGGGACAGCCAAATCTACATACGACATGGGTCATGTAGAGTTCTGCCAGTTTCTTTCCATCGAAGGTGGTTTTCACTGGCACGAAATGTGCTGACTTCGTGAGTCGATCCACGATTACCCAGATGGAGTCGTATCCGCTAGGGGTTCTTGGCAAACCGGTGATGAAATCCATTCCGATTTCTTCCCATTTCCACTCAGGAATCGGTAACGGTTGCAGTAGTCCGGCTGGCCTTTGGTGCTCTGCCTTGACTCTTTGGCAAATGTCACAAAGGGCTACATATTCTGCGACATCTCGCTTCATTCCTGCCCACCAGAAGTATGCTTTGATATCCTGGTACATCTTCGTACTTCCTGGATGAATGGAGTAGGCGGATTCATGAGCTTCTTTTAAAATGAGGTCTCTCAACTCCTTCTTGGCCGGTACACAGATGCGTGATCCGCACCAAACTGTGCCTTGATCGTCTATGGAGAAATCGGTGTCCTTCTTCTCCTTTATCCTTTTTATTAATTCTTTTATCCCTTCATCATCCTTCTGAGCTTCTCGGATTTGTGATTCTAGGGTAGGTTGCACTGTCAAGCTGGCAGGGACACCTGACTGTACCATGGTCAGTCTTAACTTCTCTAATTCTTTGCACAGGCGATCTTGGTCAGGCCATACTTGAGCTGCGTTGCAATAGGTCTTTCGACTTAGCGCATCAGCGACCACGTTAGCTTTACCGGGATGGTAATGAATTCCTAGATCGTAATCCTTGATTAGTTCCAGCCATCTTCTCTGCCTCATGTTTAACTCGGTCTGGGTGAAGATGTACTTAAGACTTTTGTGATCGGTGTATACTTCACATCTGTTCCCGATTAAATAGTGCCTCCAGATCTTGAGAGCATGAATTACGGCTGCTAACTCGAGATCATGGGTGGGATAGTTGACTTCATGAGGCCTAAGCTGCCTGGATGCATAGGCCACAACCTTCCGTTCTTGCATTAGGACACATCCTAAGCCTTGTCTCGATGCATCACAGAAGATTTCGAAATCTCTTCGGATGTCTGGCAGGGTGAGGACTGGGGTGGTGGTCAACCTTTTCTTCATTTCTTGAAAACTGTTTTCACATGCTGCTGACCATTCAAACTTCTTTTCCTTCTTCAATAGCTCGGTCATAGGTCTTGCTAGCTTAGAGAATCCTTCGATGAATCTTCGATAATAACCAGCTAGGCCAAGGAAACTGCGGATCTCTGACACATTCTTAGGCGGATTCCAAGCAAGTACGGCTTCAACCTTGCTAGGATCTACTTCAACACCGTTAGAGGAGATCACGTGTCCAAGAAATGCTACCCGGTCCAACCAGAATTCGCATTTCGAGAACTTGGCGAATAGTCGATGATCCCTGAGCTTTTCCATTATCAATCTTAGGTGTTTAGCATGTTCTTCCTCACTTTTGGAGTATATCAAGATGTCATCGATGAATACCACAACAAACTGGTCCAGGTATTCCATGAAGATCTTGTTCATCAGGTTCATGAAGAATGCTGGAGCATTGGTGAGTCCGAAGGACATCACTGTGAACTCATACAGACCGTAACGCGTTGAGAAAGCGGTCTTTGGAATATCTTCAGGTCTGATTTTCAACTGGTGGTAACCTGATCTTAGGTCAATCTTTGAGAAAACTTTTGCTCCCTTGAGTTGATCGAATAGATCGTCAATCCGTGGCAACGGGTACTTGTTCTTTATGGTTACTTCATTCAGGGCTCTATAGTCAATTACCATTCTCTCAGAGCCATCCTTTTTCTTAACCAGAAGTACTGGGGCTCCCCGAGGGGATGAGCTAGGTCGCACATAACCTTTACTTTCCAATTCTTCGATCTGCCTTTTGACTTCTGCTAGTTCATTAGCTGCCATTCGGTAGGGTCTTTTTGCAATTGGCGCGGTGCCTGGCGCTAGTTCTATGGCAAACTCAATTTCTCGGTCTGGTGGCATACCCGTTAATTCTTCTGGAAATACGTCGGGGTATTCACAGACTATGGGCACTGATTCCAGGGGAATGGCTTGCAAACTGGTTAGAATAGACCGACTTGCGGCAGGGGTATTAGGGGTAAAGCGAATTTGCTTTCCTCCAGGTCCTTGCAAAGTGATGGACCTCTCGGCACAATCTATCTGTCCTTTGTGCTTAGCCAACCAATCCATCCCTAGGATGATGTCCAAGCTTTGCGAGTCTAGGACTATCGGTTTGGCTAGGAAGTCAACTTCCTCAATTCTAAGGTTAACTTCCGGGCATATTTTAGTTGCCCTTATATCCCTTCCAGGGGAATGTACTATCATTGGTATTCTCAAATTTTGGGTTTTCCAACCATTTCTTTTCACAAAAGCTTGCGATATGAAAGAATGGGAAGCTCCTGAATCAAACAGAACTATTGCGGGTACGGAGTTGACAGGGAACATACCCATCACGACGTCTGGAGCATCCTGAGCGGTCTCAGCTTGAATGTGGTTCACTCGGCCTCGACCAAAGTGGTTGGAAGCACGAGAACCTTGTCCGCTCGCCTGAGAGCTAGGACGAGTTTGAGCTACCGCTGGAGTAGGAGTTCTGGCTGTACTGCCATTAGCATGTCCTGAGTTGGTGCTGGGGGGATTCTGAGGGCACTGCCTGGCAAAGTGACCCATCTGTTTGCACCGGAAACACTGGACTGCTGACGGTCCTGACGGTGATTTGAAGGAGGTAGCACTGTTTGGCGCAGTATTCCCACTTGGGGCATGCTGCTGCGGCTGAGGTGCTGGACGGTTCACTTGTTGTCGAGGGGCATAGCCTGGCTGGCGGTTAACTTGAGTGACCGACTGGTGATATTGCATGGGTTGTCCAAAGCGAGGGCGAGGTGCGCCTCGGGAAGAATTGCCCTGATGGTTAGACTTGCGTTTCTTATATTCTTCGGCGGCTTCTTTTCTGGCATCCTCAAGCAGTAGTGCCTTGTTGATCATATGCTGAAAGGTGGGGAAATCATGAGCAAGTAACTGGAGTCTCATTCCAACTGCGACACCTTTCAGGAACTTCCTGATCTTCTTCTTGTCTGTGTCCACTTCCTCAGGAGCATACCGAGCCAACTTGTTGAACTGACTTAGGTATTCATTGACGCTACTATTGCCTTGCTTAAGCTTGCTAAATTCCTCTTTCTTCATATCGATGGCGCTTTCGGGCACATGAGCTGCACGGAAGGCCGTAGCAAACTCATCCCAAGCGATGTTAGTGGGTTCAGGGTGTGCATTGCAATAATTCTCCCACCAATCTGCAGCAGGTCCTCTTAGCTGGTGAGAGGCGTAGAGCGTCTTCTCAACAGAAGTGCACTGCACTAAGTTGAGTTTTCGTTCAACATCTTTCAGCCAATCGTCAGCCTCAACGGGCTCGACGGTCTGAGTGAATTCTGGCGGACGAGACCTTAGAAAGTCTGTTAGCTTGGGCCTATTGTTACCCATGTGGGGATGGCCATTTCCATGCGCATTATGCTGAAATCCGGCTATGGCTGTGGCTAATCCTTGCAAGATCTGTGTCTGAACTGCCATCAAGTGTTGCATGTTATTCTCAACATGTGGTGGGGATGGGATGCGTTCTTCTCCAGAATTATGACTGGCGGTGTGGTGAGAGCGGTGAGATTGTTCCATTTCTGCAGCACGGGAAACTGAGCGATGCGAGCGGTTGCTGCGATGGGGTTGCTCGACTTCTGCATTGCGGGAAGCTGTATGGTGTGAATGGCTGCTGTGGCGAGTCTGCTCATTATCTGACTCACGATTTGCTTCTGTCTCTGCTCTTCTTTCCTCAAAACCGAGGCGGGCTGGTGCACGGGTAGCACGGCGGGGGCGACTAGCCATCTAAACTCCCAGAAGAGGGCGGGGTAAGAATCAGATAAGCACTTAGAGAAGGCAAGAAACAAAATAAATAACAACTAGATAGCACACACTAGGCATAAACTGGTTTTCTCAAATCATAAAGACACCTGATACAACGGGTGTGGACAAGTCACAGAGCTACGCCGAGCTTGACTGTACGCACACCTCCTAGGAGAACCAGACTACCAAACAACACCCACATCAAACACACGCACGCACTACCTCGCCACGACTCCAAAAGAGTTGGCGGCGGAACAAAAGGGCCTATCTCACGGACGGCTGCTGACGACTGACTCCTCTACTCCTCGTCTGCCTGACTGCCTCCTGTAGTCGCCTCCTCTGTCGAAGAGACGTCGATCGGCTGAAGCGAAGAGACCGGCGGAACCTGTCGAGGGCCGGCAGCAGCACGGGCTGCTGGCGGTGGGGGAGCTGGGTGGTCAAAGCGGAACACAGTGGAAGAACCAACCACACGCTTCCGCGCAGTGCGGATAAAGCGTGGACCACGGCGGGAGGAAGCAACTGGAGTGTGTCCTGGAGTGTAGGAGGGGCTAACTGGGTGTGGGTAGGGGGAGTACACTGGTGAGTACGGCGCACGCGAGCTGGGGGAGCGCGGGCCACTGGGAGTGCGGGCAGAGCCGCGGGAGCTGTGGGAAGACAGGTGGCTGGCGTGGCAGAGGCGGCCTGAGTCCCAAGAGACAGTGTCAACTGAGGTGACACCCTCCTCGGCTAGACGGGCCTCCAGAGCTGCGTAGCGGCGGGCAAGGGAGCGGTAAGCCTCAAGGAGTAGGTCGTGCTGAGTGGCCTGAGCCTCTGAAAGCTCGACCATGCGAGTCAGCACTGGCTGAGACTCGCTGTACGGACAGGGGTACCTGGCGTCCGTACGGCCGGAAGGAAGGCGTGGGAGCTGCCGGAAGGCAGAACCTCCGAGGCGGTGACCGTAGTCGTGGGCCAGGCGACGAAGCGCAGTCCAGGAGAGGTCCTGGTACGCGATCTGGAGAGTGGGCCTGGCCACAGTGAAGTGGTGGGGGCGAAGGCCGGCTCCGTGTATACCTCCACGAGGGTAAAGGTACACAGAGAGCTCACAGCGAGGGGGAGTGCGGTCCACGGAGTACCCCGTGTACTCGGGACACGAGAAGCCAAGGAAGCGGGCGAGGTCACGAAGCTGAGCGACGTGGTGACCCTCACCAAAACCGTGGGAACTGAAGCTGGCGTTCACTGCCATCTACAATTTTGAAAGAGGGAGAAAAGATCAGTAACCATTTTAGAAACAAACTACTGAAAATAAAGAGAAAGCAAGAAACCTTAACTTTTCACAAGTAGTTTTGAACTTAGTATCCTTAGGGTCGTCCTAAGCGTCGGGTTTCGTCCTAGGGCCAAGCCTGTGCTCTGATACCATCTCTTGTCACGCCCCGAACTAGCCCCGAGCGGAACTAGCTCGTGACGCTCCAAATTAACCTGTTAATCGATACCAGTCCCAGGAAACAGTGCTGGTATCACAGGAAGACAGCATATCACAGCAACAGAGGTCTCTTTATTATAGAGTAGGATTACAGTCATGTTGGGCTGCGGACAGACCCCGAGCTCACAACTGCATTACAAAAGAGGAAAGCGGAAGCCAAGACTTGGACCAAGCATCACAGGCGCGACTTGGGATCTAGGCCGAAACCCTAAAACTCTTCGAAGCCAACTTGCTCCTGGAAGAACTCCTCGTCAGCGGGATCCACATCACCTTCTTCAGCAACTGGGGGGGATTATTTATATAGAGCAAGGGTGAGTACAGGAGTACTCAGCAAGCCATGGGAATTTAAGTGTTTAATGCAGGCTTCAGAGGAAAGGCTGATGTTTTCGCAATTGATTTTATTTAAAACTTCTTTTTGGAATCATCTAGGTGAGTGCTTCTCAAACGACACGGATGAGACAGTGCGTCTCGTCCGGTCGGAGTATGTGCAATGTATCAGTCTTTAAAACAGGGTTGGCATCCGGCCAACAGCTCTTTAAACGGCCAACAGGCCAACAGCTTTTGAAACGGCCAACAGGCCAACAGCTTTTGAAACGGCCAACAGGCCCACAGCTTTTCAAACGGCCAACAGGCCAACATTTTTATGAACGGCCAACAGGCCAACAGCTTTGCAAACGGCCATCCGGGCCCGGCTGATCTCATCAGCCACAGGTTTCCAAACATCGAAACCAAACCACATCAGCTCTTTCACAAGCAGTTGTCAAACAAAACTACGCTAGGAATCACCTCACATCCGCCCATGACCGTGGGCACGGCTGTTCGAACAGTTAGTTAATCCTCTGCAGAGGGGGTACACTTTACCCACACGACATTACTAACCCGAATCATCCAGCCCGTGTATAACGGCCACGTCTGGTTGACCTAAAGGCTTTCATGACAAGGCATTTCGAAAGCAGACACAGGTTCGCCATATGCCGACGAGGGGGGTCCCAGACCGACAACAGGTTAGGTCCCAGACCATGCTGTGCCAGGAAGCTCGGGGGTCCTCCCCGACACCACCCCGAAGAATCCACATGCCTCTCGACATCAAAGCTCCCCCGATTAGCAATTTACTCAGCCAGGGGTGTCCCATACCACCCATGTGGTTGCACATGTCTTATGTTTGGATGAAATTCCAAGGAATCGGTCCTTAACTGCAAGAGCAGGAAACCGTACTCCCAGTACGTTCCCTGGTCCGCGATTTTGAAATTCATTTAGTTCACAAACACCGACCCAGGTGTCAGGTTTTCCAAGTCTTTCGTAAAACCTCAAGTTTTACCCATCATTGAATATTTTAAGTTTTGGGGGAAAGGTGTTCCGAAGTGCGTGCCCGAGTGCCCGCACATCGAAGCACAACAGTCGACAAAGGAGTGTCAAGTATTCAATAATTCACGGAGGGTAATTGCAGCAATGTGGGATTGGGGCCGACGGGATATCCCGTAATTCACGGCCAATTACTTGTGTGAGTCCTAACCATGCAATATTTGCGGAAAAGAAATACTTAGATTTAAATTATAGGTGCAAGATGATCAAAGGTGACTTGCCTTGCTCGAGATCTTGAGCTTGATCTTCGAAATCCTCGCACTGCGGGTCTTCGGGCTCCGGAACTACACGCGGAACGGGACAACTCAACAAACAGCGAAAATAAAGCCCTATTATTGACCTCTAAGCGTGCCATTGAATAGATCTCGAGATTTGGGAAATTTTGGAAGTTGAACGGAGTCAATCGGATACACGGTTGAGAAGATATTGAATTTCTAAGATTATTGGATTTTTGGACTAAAGGAAAAAGGAAAAAGGATTTAATTAAATCCTTTTAAAAAGAAAAAGGAAATTAAAATGAAGGAGGGACGGGAACTAGACTTCTCGGGCGGCTAGGGCGCGGCCCAAGAAGAAAGACGGCCCGGCCGGGGCTAAATGGGCCGGCCGGCCCAAGAGGAGGCGGCCCATTACGCGCGGGCGCGGGCGGAGGAGAGAGAACCGGTGGGCCGGGTTCACCGTGCGCGGTCCCGGGTGGGACCCGCTTGTCGGTGACTCGGCTCACCGTGAGCCGGGTGCACGCGAGTGCGGCTAGGGTTTCGGGCGCGGGCGCGGCTCACGCGCGCGGCGCGCGGAGGACGCGAGAGCGGCGGGCCCACGTGCAGCCGCACGGCTTGCCGTGGACCGCGCGCACGGAAGGGAAGGCGGAGGGGAGGGCGGCTGACCCGCTCGCGGCTGACGTGGCGCCGACGCGGCGGCCACGTGGGCGGGCGCGAGGAAGACGACGACGCCGGCCGAACGGACGGCGGACGGCGGCGACGAGCGGACGGGCGATTTGCGGCGATACACGCGAGGGCGAGCACACCGGGAGGTCTACCGCGACGAGAGGAGACGAGCCAACGGCTCGGATTCACCGGGAAGAGCTCGTCGGCGGCGGATTTCGGCGACGACCGACGGCGGCGAGAAAAGGGGAAAACGGCGACGGCGGCTCGAGGGGCTAATCCCCGGCGGTGGGAGCATCTACGCGACTACGGGGACCTTCTCCTAGCGTTGGATCGGGCGGAGATGCGCCGAGGGAAGCTGGCGACGAGCGCCGCTTCCGAGCTCGGGCGGCGGCGGCGGCGGGCATGCGGCGAGCAAGGGCAAGGTCCGGGGCGGCGCCGGCTAGCAATGGACGGCCTACTCGAGCTCCTACCGAAACCTAAGGGGAGGAGATGGAGGGAGGAGGGCGAACGGAGGGAGAACTACCGTGACGGGGAGGGCGCGGAGACGACGGCCGACGGCGCGGGAGGGAGCTCTCCGGCCTCGGGCCGGGGAAGGGGAAGGAGAGGAGCGCCCGGAGTCCCTTCCGCGTCCACGGACGCGGCGGTTTCTTCGGCGCACGCGACGGCGACGGAGACGAAGGAGGGAGGCGGCAATGGCGATGGGGATGGGAGGAAAAATGGAGGGGGGAGGCGCTTGATTTTAATGGGCGGCAATGTCGGTTTGGAGAACCGACATTGGGGGCGGTCAAGGAGGTGGGCCGGCACTCGGCGCTCGCAGACGGACGGTGGCAGGAGGGAGTGACGCCGGCGGGAGGAAAAGAAGAAAAGAAGAGAGAAAAGGAGAAGGGAAAGGGGGCTTGTCCCCTTTCTGCTTGGGGCAAAAGGAGGAGGGGGAGAGGGGCGACGCGGCCGAGAGAGGCGCGCGCGCGGCCTCCCAGCCTTGGACGCGAGCGCGGGGCAGCGGGACCGAGCGAGTGACGACGGCGATGACGGCGGCGCGGGCTTGGACTGGCGCGGCGACACGGCGGCAGGCGCGGGGCCGAGGGGATGACGGCGGCGGCGACCGGCCGGTCGGCCACGACGCGCGCGCGCGGGAGGGAAGGTGGTGCGCGGGCGGGGAGAAGAGGCGGTGCGCGGGCGGCTGCGCGCTCGCGCTCGCGCGGGCGCGGCGCGAGGGAGGGAGAGAGGGAGAGGAAAAGAGGGAAAGAGAGAGAGAGCCCGGGCAGAGAGAGAGAGAGAGAGAGAGAGAGAGAGAGAAAGAGAAAGAGAGAAATGGGCCGAGGGAAAGAGGCCGGCCCACGGCTGAGGGAGGCAAAATAGACTTTTGCCGAGGAATTTGAATTTGGAGGAATTGGATTCGGAATTTGGATTCGACGGAGGATCGGAGACTCGAGATCGGGAATTGGCACGGAGACAGACAATCAAACAAAGAACGGATTTCGCATATAGGATTTTTAGGATTTAATTTTCCCACTAGCGCCACGACGGAACGGGCGCTACAGTAACGGTGTAATTGGATTGTAAATCGGATGAATAATTTAAGAGAAAATTTTATTTGAAGCTTAGATGATAGGAATATTTTCCCTATTTACTTAATGGATTAGTACTATAGTAAAGATTCTTCAAGTTAACACATATATGTATAGGAGTCGCTCGTTATGACTAAATCGAGAGTGCTCTCGATTTAGATTTTACGCATGCGAAAATAGCTCCTAGCATCGATTTAGATTTTACGCATGCGAAAATAGCTCCTAGCATTAAAAAAAATGGGCAGCCACCGCCCACTGCGGCGGCAGCTTCCCATTCTCCTCCCATTCCCCATCCAGATTCATAATCAAACCACATCAAATTCACAAAGCATCACAAATTCACAATCACATCAAACGCGTTACAAATTAATATTCAAAATCAAAACAAACGCCGCCGCCTCCACCCTCCTCGCCGTCACCGCCGGTAGCTGTCGCCATGACCGCCCTTCGCTCCGCCGGATCTGGGAGGAGGGAGGGGAGATGCCGCCGTGGCCCTCCCCCTCCCCCCCCCCCCCCGCCGTCCTCCACCCTTCGCGCCGCTGCCCTCCGCCCCACGCCGCCAACCACCGGCCTCTCCCCTTTCCCCCCTCTGGCCAGATCTGGTTGGGAGGGAGCCGCCGCCGGGAGAGGGATGGGACGAGGCGGTGGCAGTGGGGACAGACGGTGCTAGTGGCAGAGAGCGCGAGGAGCGGCATGGGCAGACAAGGGCAGCAGGCTGAGGGGAGAAGGGGAAAAGTGGAAGAAGAGGTTGAGGTTTCACTAACATGTGGGGCCCACGTGGGTCCCACCCCTAACTCAGTTGTTACGTCGGATAAAATCAGAGTCAAGACCACTTAAGGATTGAGTGACTTGATTTTGTAAGTTGAGGGATGATATATCTCTGATTTTGTGATTGAGGGACGTTTTGTAACCCGATAACAAGATGAGGGACCTTCTCTATACTTTTTCCAAGGAGATATAGTAAAGGGAAACTCATGAATATTCTGTCAATCCCACGCTCCTCCTGGTGCCAGCCCAAATCTCGGAATAATCGTTACCGCGTCCCGGAGATGCGCGCGCCGCCGTTGCCGCCGCTGCCGGCGGCGACGACCGGCTTCTCTGACCTCCAGCCGGAGCTGATGGGAGAGATCCACGGCCGCCTCAGCTTCCTCGACCGCCTCGCCTTCGCGGCCGCCTCCTCCGCCGCGACACGCGACGCGTTCAAGCCGGAGCCGCCGTGGCTGGTCATCCCTGGCGACACGCCGGGCACCGCCACGGTCTTCTCCCTCGCCGACCGCCGCTCCGCCGCCGTGCGTGCCTGGAGACCCGCGATGTGGTACAGCGTCATCATCGGCTCCTCCGGCGGCTGGATCGTGACCGCCGACAAGCGGGGGTGGATGCGCCTCGCCAACCCCGTCACCGGCGAGCACGGCGACCTCCCGGCCATCACCACCATCCCCTTCATCAACGCCACCTCGCCGGGGGGTCATCACTTCATCATGGACATGGAATCCTTCGTCCACATCCGGTACAGAGGCGAGCTCGAATCGTGGATGTACCCGTACGACACGGTCACGCACATCGCCGCCGACGACATGTGGCTCTCGTTCTACCGCAAGGTCGTCCTCTCCGCTTCGCCGCGCCCCGGCGACTACGCCGCCATGCTCCTCTTGGACGACTACTTCGGCACGCCGGCGTTCGCCACGGCGGAGGACGGCCGGTGGAGGGTGGTGCCCTCGGTCGACGGCGTCGAGGACGCGATCCACCACGAGGGCAAGTTCTTGTCCGTCACGTACACTGGCATCGTGGAGGCGTGGGAACGCGACGGTGTCTCCGGCGAGTTCACAAGCAATGTGGTGACCACAAGGATGTCTGACGGCGGTGACGACCACCGGAAGTACCTGGCAGCGGCGCCGGACGGGCGGCTGATGATCGTGCTCAAGAACACCAAGCGCATGAAGCAACAAAACCACTTCAAGGTGCAGGTGTTCGACGAAATGACACAACGGTGGGAAGCGGCGGAGGACATCGGTGAGCTCGCTATCCTCGTCGGCGTCAACAGCTCGCTGTGCGTGTCGACGGCGAAACACCCGGAGATGAACGCCGGATGCGTGTACTACACCAACGACGACATGTGGGAGGCCTCGATGCGGAGAGACTTCTGGTGCAGCAACAGAAAGCCGAACGTGGGGGCGTACAGCCTCAAAGATGGCAAGGAGATGAGCATTCCGGGGCTCGGCGATCACCTCAGCTGGCCGCCGCCGGCGTGGTTCACGCCTTCCTTCCCACGATGATATTCATAGCTTCTTTTTCTTATTGGTGCTCTTCCTCCCTGGTGAAAGAGTACTACGTAGTACTATCAGACATAATGCTTACATCTTCAACTCCGCTTTAGAGTAAACTTGTGCAGGTCAGAAGGCCAGGACAATCAACTCCTGAGGTAGCTACAATGTAGGAGTAATTTAGTAAAATAGTGACAGTTTCTCTTTTTTTTTGTAACATTTTTATTCATTAGGACAATTCATAAAAAGTGATTTCATGTGGATGGATTGATTTCAATGTTACAGTGGGCACTGGGCATTAATGGGTACGATAAGAAAGTGGATGGGTAGCGCTGTCTTTAGGTTTGGAGTGGAGCAGTGGAGTTCCATCACTCTAGTTCATTTTTTCATATCACTCCACCTCATTCCGCTCCCATTTTCATTGAATCTGTACCGTTTGGTTGGACTCTAGCTCCAGCTAAGATGGATATGGAGCTGGAGCTCTACCAAACAGGCCTAAATACACTTTAACTCCCTTTAAACACTAGGTCTAATATGATCGGTACCCCTAACTATAATACCAAATATCTTGACCCTTCATCAACTATTAATTCAACTATCAAAACCGGTGTATTTTGACTTTGAGTGCAGTGTTAACATTTGTGTTCATAGCATCCGAGCCATCAAGGAAAAGAAAAAAAAAGGGGCCCATATGTTATCCTCCCTCTCCCTCTCGTTCCTTCTCTACCTCAATCTCTCGTGTTGGCATTGACATCTAGGATGTTGCTGAGGAAGTAGCTCTCCTCATCCGCCGCATGATGTCGGTGACGATGTCATGCCACTTATTGAGCTCCAGCACCGCTGCGAAGTAGCTGTACAGTGGCGCATTAATGACGCATCCCATGAACTTAGGAGGCCTCGCTATGTTCGGGCTCGTTGATGCGATGGGAGTGTACTTACACAAGCCAACAACGACAACCGAACGACACGATGCACTACATTTCTAGTGGCAAGGAGGAGCCAAGAGACGATGTCATGCACTTGAATCGATCAGAATTGGAGATGTGATCGAGTGGACAGGTGGATTGAATTGTTTCACTGGTGGAAAAGTGCTTTTTAGTCCCGGTTCATAACCCTCCTGTAGTCCCGGTTTTCCAACCGGGACTACGAATCCGGGACTATAGATCGCTATCTTTAGTCCCGGTTTAAATAACCGGGATTAAAAATCGATCTTTAGTCCCGGTTGGTAAATATTTTTTTCTTTTTTTTTCTGTTTTTAATATTGAATATTGATTTCACACCATCCCCTCCCATATCCAAATCATCACATATCACAGAACATCTCCAAATCCTCAAATCCTCAAACAAATCATCTCCAAATACATCACAAACTCTTAAAAAAATAGATCATTTCCAAATACATCACAAACTCTTAAAAAAATTACATCACAGGGTTCTAAAAAATTCATCACAGATTCACATCTCACACAAAAATACATCACATATTCACATATAAAAAAAAGAAAAAAAATCCGGCCGGCGGCCACTGCCGCCTCCCCGCCTCCCCTCCACGCCGGCCGGCCAGCGCCGCACCGCCGCCGCCGCCGCGCGGCCCCCCGCGCCGGCCGGCCAGTGCCGCGCCGCCGCCACCGCCGCGCGGCCCCCCGCGCTGCCGCGCCGGTCGCCGCCGAGTGGCCCCCCGCGCTGCCGTCGCGCAGGCCGCCTCCGCGCGGCCCCCCGCGCCGCTGCGCCGGCCGCCTGCACGCTTCTGCACTGTGGGGTGAAGGAAAAAAAGGAAGGAGAGGAGGAGAGTTAGAGATAAGGAAAGAGATAAGAAGTTAGAGAGGAAAAAAAAGAGATAAAGGGAGGAGTTGTGTGGACGGGAAAAGAGGATCGGTACTAGGATTATATAGTGTGTTTTGATTTTTATTCCCGGTTAGTAACACCAACCGGGACTAAAAATAGGTTTTTAGTCTCGGTTGGTGTTACTAACCGGGACTAAAGATTCTAGGGCCCTGACACGGCCTGACATGGAATTAACCGGGACTAAAAATGAACTTTAGTCCCGGTTGAAGTTACCAACCGGGACTAAAGATGATTTTTAGTCCCGGTTGGTAACAACAACCGGGATTAAAGATCTTCCTCTTATTAACCGGGACTAAAAATCATTTTTAGTCTTGGTTTTTAATGGAACCGGGACTATTGTGGATTTGGGTCGACCGACCAAAGATGGTTTCTCTACCAGTGTTTAATCATGAGAGATTGATGAGTAGATGGATGAGTGTAGTACAAGGTGCCAGTAGCGGAGACAACGATGGTGCAGTGGAAGGCATTAGCGGAGATGATAAGGAAGGGTGTTAGGCACGGGGAGGTGTCTCCATCGTTGGGCGGCTCGCAAGCGTTGTAAATGAGCACCTCTTACACGGCTGAGTGAGAGCACCCCTCCTCCTCGAAGGCCTTGTGCATGGAGCGTGCGTCAGCGCAGACGACAAGGAGCGCGAACACCTTGTGTTGTAGCCTCTTGGGCGATCTCCTGAGGAGATTCTGATGGTGAGATTCTAGCCGTTGTTGTTCTCCTGGGTGAGATGAGGGAGGCCGGGAGGGAGCAAGAGGAGGATGAGGATGTGGTCAAAGCGGTCGTGTCATTGCAACCATCATCGCCGGTTCGCACCACTGCTCCTCATCCCCACTCCGCATCATTGCGGTTTCACGCTGCCGCTCCACTTCATGGCTCCGCATTGCCGGTCTCTCATTGTTGGTCTGCGCCACCGCGCCTTGTCCCCACTCCATGTCAGCGTACCTCATCCTTACTCTGCACCACCTCTCCTTGTCACTACTAGGGGTGGGCGTTCGGTTTTTTTGGTTTTATCGGTTTTGTAGAAGTTCGGTTTCCACAAAATGACGACCGAAGAGCATACAGATAAAATAAAAACCAAGGAAAAAATAACGAACAAAATCGGTTCGGTTTATTCGGAGTACGGTTAGTTTTTACCGAAGAAACTAACGCTCTCGATCTCCAGTTCTCTCAGTGCCAATCACATGAAGCGAGGCATGGGCCCATGCCATGCCTCCATCACGTACAGCACAGGAATGCTGTGGGCTTCACAGCCCATGTGTAAAAGAACAAAGCGCGACGGCCAAACTCCAAAAGGAGCCAGGTTCGCTCGGACCACTCATGCGCGCATGACGGCATGAGGACTACGCGGTTTATTCAGTGAGATCGGTTCGGACTTCGGAGCAAGCAGAAACCGAAGAACAAACCGATCACTGATCTAGATCAAAATCAAAACCGCGCCACAAGCCGAACACCCAAAAAAAGGTCACTTCGATTCGGTTCGGTTCGGTAATTGGTTTTGGAAAATTTATGCCCACCCCTAGTCACTGCTCCATGTCACCGCTCCTGGTTGCCACTCCGCGCCCTACCCCCTCCGACCACATCGGGTTGCCACCACGGTCGTCACCTGCTGCTGTTCGTCGCTGTGCACTTCTCAACCTTCAACCGTCCTAGCTGCCACCCCCTGTTGGCTCCGAGAAAACATGGGGGAGATAAAGAGAGTGGGGTAGAAAGGAAAGTGAGAGGGGGCAGTATGACATTCAGGCCTCATTTTATTTCATTATTAATTTTTTGTGTCCAGGCTGCCACGTAAGGATGGACATGGTCCAAGTATACCCATTGGTCTCGTTGGCCCGTCCCACGAATTTAGCATTAATGGGTAGGTGGGTCAGGCCACGATTGATCGGAGAATATGAGGTCGTTTACTATCTCCTTGACTTTTTTCGGTAGCAGAATTATGAAAGTGTAGCAAAAGCAAATTCAGATTTCAGAACAGGAACAAAAAGCTTCAAATCAAAATTATGAAAGTCCAGTGACTTGGCTCTACTTGATGTTTGCACTAGGACATGATAGAGATCAATTCCTAACTTATCACAGGACAAGATGAATACAGCAAGAACTAGAGGATTATAAGGAGAGAATACTCACTTCATCACTGTAGAATTGCTGAATTGGAGGAGGAGGTGAGGCGATACCCGCAAAATGAAAATAAACCGTGCAAGCAAATTCAAAATGAGATGAATTACCTGGCACGATAAACTATACCATATAAAATCTTCCAAATAAAGTGCTAAACATCTCAGATCAGTAGTGCCATTTGATATAAGCCGATGCGACTCTAAACAAGAATTAGTCTCCTCCAACCTGGTCGAGAGGTTAATGGACCCAACCCCTCGGCCCCTACCTATGACACTACATCCCTCCTTTCGAGCTGCTCACCCTCGATCTGCAGTAATAACCAGCTGAAATAACTAACTTGATCTAATCTAGATTTATCTACCTCTTAATCCTATCCTATCACCTAACCCACTGTACTATTCACTCGACAGGGATTGTGTAACGCCCCGATTTTCGTTCGGGATTAAAAATCATTAAATAATGCATTTTCCAGAAATTAAATAAAAAGTTAAGCAATTTATCCAAGTGAATTATTGGGAGAATTAAAATTTTCCCTTAAAAATCATTGGCCGAGAATATTTTGTAATATTCTTTGTGCCCTAAAACACTCTCCGGATTTTTCCGTGAATTTTCGGAGCTCAAGAAGTAATTTTAATGGCACAAAGTTCATTGAATAAAGTAAAATAAAAAGAAAACAAATAAAATCCCTCCTCTCTCCCCCTTGGGCCATTTTCGGCCCAACCCTTCCTTTCCCCTCCCCGCGGCCCGCGCCCTCTCTCTCCCTCTCCCGGCCGGCCTCCCTCCCCTCTCTTGGGCCGTCGGCCCGTTTCCCCTCTCCCTCGCGAAGTCTGTTTTACGTCCCCCTTCCAACTCTCCCTCTCTCTCTCCCCGACAGATGGGACCCGTGGACCCCACCTGTCATCCCCAACCTTCGGCCTCCCTGGCCGGCAACCGCCCGTGGCCGCCATCGCCGCCCACTCCGCCGCAAAATCCGCACCACCCCGCCCCTCCCGCTCACGCCCAAGTGGTGGAACTGCACCCCACCACCTCCTCCACCATTTCCCCCATTTCCCCCAAGAAAACGGCGCCGGTTTGCCCCGTCACGAGCTCCACGTCGACACCCCGCTTCCCGCCGGTTGCCGCCCCAAATCCACCTCGCCCCGGCTCTCTCCCACCCCCTCGAGCTCTATAAAACGATCCCCGCACCTCCTTCTCTCTCTTTTCCCTTCTCTCCCGAGCCCTCCCGTGCCCGGAAACCACCGCGACACCGCCGCACCCCATCGCCGCCGCTCGCCGGCAACCTTCGGCCGCCCACCACTGCTGCCCTAGTGGTCGCCGCGCTGCGTAGCCACCGCCGTAGGCTCCGCCGCACGGTGCCACACCTCGGCCCCCGCTCCGTTTCCCCATTCCATCGCCGGAACCACCTCCCCACCGCGCTCCCTCTCTCCACCACTCACCGACGAGCTCCGGCCGCCCGCCACCGCTGCTCCACCCACCGCCGCACCAATCCACCACCACCATCGGCATCGCCGTGTTGATCTCCACCCCGGCATCCGCTCCGTTTCCCCTCCCCGCCCCCGAAGCGCCGCCGCCACGCGCACCACCTCTCTCCGTCGCCATTGCCACCTCCAGCCACGTCGCGCCGCCTCCCCGGTCCACCCCGTGCTGCGTCGTTGTCCTCCTCGGCACCGCAGCCGTCGCCCGCAGCCCGGCCACCCCTCCTCCTTCTCCAATCGTCGCCGGAACAGGGTCCTCCTCGACGCGCCGGCCTTCCCGGAGCGGTCCGCCCCTCGTTGTCGTTCTCCGGTCGCCGTTCGCCTTCACCCCGGCTGCCGCCGCGACACATCACCCGCATCGCCGGCTTCGCCGCGTCCCGCTCTTCCCCGTCCGCCGGTCCCCGCTCGCGGAACGCCGCCGGGCCGCCGTTCCGCCTTCGTCCTGAGGAGCGCCGACGCCGAGCTTCCCCGCCTTTCCCCGCCCCTCGTCGCCGCCCTCGGTGAGCTCTCCTCCGTCTCCTCTCCCTTTCCCCTCTTTTCGCCGCCTCCCGCGCGTGCCGTCGCGCCGGTGGTCGTCGCCGGCGGTCGTCTGGCCGCACGCCGCCGCGCGCCATCGTTCGACCAGGACGGCTTTTGTGCCGTGCCCGTGTCTCGGCTGCGCCGCCTCGTAGCCGCCCGATCGGCTTTGGGCTGATCCGGGCCGTCGGTTCCCGTGGACCTGCGGTGGACCGTCTCGGTGGTCCCGGTCCACGGTGGACCGGCGCCCTTGTGCCGCTGACCGGTGGGGCCCGCTTGCCGGTGCCGCCCCTCCCCCTTGCTGACGTCAGCGACCCCCTTTTCCTTTGTAAAAATAAATAATAATTGCGCAATAATTCGTTAATAATTATAGAAATTCATTTAAAATGGCTCAAAACTTCTAAAATTCATATCTAATTCATTCGAACTCCGAATTGAGCCGTTCAACTTGCAAAATTCATCTAAAATTGAGCTCTACATGTTTGTTTACTTTTTATGTACTGTTTTCTTGGTTTTTATTAGAGTTTTTCCTCGTTTTGCGTGCCAGCGTGTAGTTCCCGTCGTTTCGGAAGTCCGCGGTCGCGAGGAAAAGAGTTCGGAAGATTGTTTTGAAGAAACAAGGCAAGTCACACATTCCCCTTGAGCATGTTGATCCCAATTTATAAATGTTTTACCGTTTGCAAATAAATATGCATGTTTTGCTAATTACATGGGATCCGGGTATTACCTATCTGCTCGCTTGTGCCATGTTTACTTGATATCTGTTCTTTGTCAACCTTGGGTAATAAATCGACTAGCTCATGTTACATATGTGACCTAGCTAGCACTATATGCTTAGCCATGCTTAATTACCACTAGCTCAGTTGATGGGATAATTGCAGTTTTAGACCTTTTAGTATCAGATGAGCTGCGTGCTCGAGACATCTGGCCATGCTTCATGGTCGTAATTATCCAACTAAAATGCGACTAAATGGTGGGCTGTGGGTGCATGGTTTTGCTAGTCGCGCCCATGGCAATTAAGGACCGGTTCGCGGGAAACCCTGGAAGAACTTATCGTACTTACCACAAGCCAGCGTGGGCAACGGCTGGGCTTGTAGTGTCGCTTTCCTCTAGCCGACGCATCCAGGCAAGGGTGGGCGTGATGGAGTTTGGATGGGCCCTGTGACGGCCTATGCAGCTTCCGGATTCACCTAGGCACGAGAGGGGACTGTCCGCTGCCTTGTGAGGAGTGGGGGTGAAACCTGAGGTGTGGTGTGCTTGGTTAGAGGGGGTTATGCGAAGGGTCCTGTCACAGCCTCTTTCCGGTATGTCGTGGTGACATGTCGGCGCACGGTAACGTGTCGTGGGGCTGTGTCTTGTGGGTACAGTTGTACACCTCTGATCAGAGTAAAACTATTCGAATAGCCGTGCCCGCGGTTATGGGCGGTCGACCAGATTCACCGTGATTAGTCCCACTTTAATAAATCGACCCAATGCACTGTAGTTCAGGTGGGTTGGTTGGGCCTGTTCAACGTGGTGTAGCGTTGATCAGTGGAGATTTAATGTTACTTTAATTACCCCACAGTTTTAGTGTTTTGCTCAATAAAATGTTTTACAACCGCCTTTATGCAAATAGCCACAAACCGTCTTTGTATCCCCTTGCACGTCTGCATCGTTGGTGTGGCTTGCTGAGTACGGTGGTTGTACTCAACCTTGCTATTTTCCCCCTTTTCAGAAGTGTAGTGCTTCTGAGCTGAAGACGAGGTTAGAAGACCAAGGCTCAGACCCCAGTTGAGTTTTGCCTGTGGAGTGGAGCTGAAGCCCCGCTAGGATCGCCTTTTTCCGCTGCTGCTGCTTTTGTTTCGGTGTGAGGACTAAGTGCCTCTTCTGTAAGTATTTTACGCTTTATTTACGTTTGGAACTGTATATTACTTGTCGTTTTGTGTACCCTGGCTGGTCCTGGACAGGGATTTAATACACAAAATAGTCTGGAAATTTGGGCTAAATTTCTGGGCGTGACAGATTGGGTCCATGGGTCTCGACCCCTACAATATCCCTTTAAGGGACAAAATTACTTTTTAGGTTCATGGTGGTGAAAGTGAGTATATGTAACGCCCTGCAATAATTAGAGAAAAGAAAAGAGAAAGAAGAGGGAAAAACAAAAGAGAGCAAGCTAGCAGCCCAGCATTAGCAGCAGGCCTTGAGCCTTGGCCCATGCGTGCAGCCCAATAGCAAGCAGCCAGCAGCAGCAAGGAAGGGAGCCAGCAGCAGCAGCAGCAGCAGCTGTAGCTAGCTTTAGTCCCACCTCGCTTTCCTAGAGAAAATGAGACTAGCATATAAGGTTGAGTTGTCCGGATGAAATAAAAGTGTAAGCGGATTAATACTTTTCAGGTTTGATCATCTCCTCGAGTCGAGGATGAAGATCCTATAATAAAAATTCCCTCATTAGAGAATTGTACTTTATTTCTTTTATCCAACTATATTTCATTACCTCATTAATTCCCTCATTATTTATCCAACTATATTAAAATTCCCTCAACTCAACTATATTTCATTACCTCATTATTTATCCAACTATATTTCATTACCTCATGAAGATCCCATAATAAAAATTCCCTCAACTATATTTCATTACCTCATTAGATAATCGTACTTCTTTCCTTTTATCCAACTATATTTCATTACCTCATTAATTCCCTCATTATTTATCCAACTATATTTCATTACCTCATGAAGATCCCATAATAAAAATTCCCTCATTAGATAATCGTACTTCTTTCCTTTTATCCAACTATATTTCATTATATTTCATTACCTCGTTCATATGATATTCTCTCTTCTTTTAACTATATTTTCTTTCTTTTTATCCAACTATATTTCATTACCTCGTTCATATGATATTCTCTCTTCTTTTAACTATATTTTCTTTCCTTTTATCCAACTATATTTCATTACCTCGTTCATATTTCATTACCTCATTAATTCCCTCATTATTTATCCAACTATATTTCATTACCTCATGAAGATCCCATAATAAAAATTCCCTCATTAGATAATCGTACTTCTTTCCTTTTATCCAACTATATTTCGTATGATATTCTCTCTTCTTTTAACTATATTTTCTTTCCTTTTATCCAACTATATTTCATTACCTCGTTCATATGATATTCTCTCTTCTTTTAACTATATTTTCTTTCATATGATAGATTTTAACTATATTCATTTATATGATAGATTTTAACTATATTTCATTCATATGATAGAATATGGGTTTAAATAAATTGCGGAGTCTTTCCCGATAAATACTTAATTTCTTCTTGGCAAAATTTGCTACGGGACATCCGAAAAACGTGTAATTAGCTAAGAGACACCGCAAAAACACGTATTTGTTGTAGAACATAGTAAAAAATTGGTAATTAGCTACTGGACACCAGCGAGATTATTTTATTATTTTCAGAGGAATATGAGAGATAAACAATTGTTAAAGACCAGTTTGCCCTTGGCTCAAATTAATCCAACATGGGCCAACTGTGCGAACATGTCCTCGTCTAGCTCTGGCAGCGGCGGGCCGTCGCTGCCTCTGCTATCGGCCATGTGAGGTATTCCACCGCCGGCGTCGCCGCCTCCCTACGCACGTGTACTGGAATGCACGAGAAGCAAAATGAAGTGTCGGCGAGAGGATCTACTGCTACTGGGGTATTCGTCATGGGCTCATGGCTCAGGAAGTCAGGAGGACACCAGCCTGGTGCTAGGCCTATCCCTCGACGGCGGCGAAGGAGAAGGAACGACCGATGTGGCGGCTGCCGGTGGTCGTCGCTGTTGGCGCATTGTTGCTGCTAGAGCCATCACTGACCTTGAGGGCTTGAGCATGCTCGATGACGCGGCCGACGCAGCCGCGATGGCGACCGTGGCACCCGCAAGAAGCTCCGACTTCCGATTCGAGAGCATGTGTTCTTGTTACGTTCTATTGATTTGTATTTTGTTCACCTTTTGCTGATTGAATACATGTGAGTTCCGTTCCTCGCTGGGTACAGGTTCGGGCAGCTCGCCGTGGCGCACAACGGCAGCCTGGTGAACTACCAAGCGCTCATCTTTAGCACATCGTCGGACACGGAGGATCCAGCACCTCATCGCCACCTTGCTCTCGCGCCCTCTGCTCGCGCGCATCTGCAACGCTTGCGAGCGCCTCGCCGGAGCCTACTCGCTGTTGTTCCTGACGGTGGACAAGCTCTTGGCCACTGTGAGCAGGTGAGCGCGGCGGGCGGAGCGGCGACCGCGGCGAGCGCGGCGGGCAGAGCCTAGGCGGAGCGGCGACGGCAGGCAACCGCGGTGGGCAGAGCGGCGACGGCGGGCGAGCCTGGGTGGAGCGGCGGCGGGCGAGTGCCGCGACGAAGGGCGGAGCGGTGGCGGTGGCAGGCGAGCGCGGCGGGCAGAGCGGTGACGGCGAGCGAGCCTGGACGGAGCACCGGCGGGCGAGTACTGCGACGACGGCGCCCACTTCGACAACTTCGACCACGTCGCCCAGGACGAGGGCCGCCACTTCGCGGTGCTCTCCGCGCGGCTGCGCGAGCCGCACAGGACGCGGCGGTGGTTGAGAGCAGAGAGAGAGAGAAAGAGAAAAGGTTAAGAAAGAAAAAAGAAAAAAAAACAAAGAGTAGAACCGTACTTACACAGCTATTTCTCTCTCCAAATCTTCCGGATATAATAAAATAATCCCGCGAGTGTTCAGCAGCTAATTACCAGTTTTTTATAGTGTCCTATAGCAAAAATGTGTTTTTGCAGTGTCTCCTAGCTAATTACACGTTTTTCGGATGTCCCGTAGCAAATTTTGCCCTTTTTTTATTCATATTTCTCCATAGATAGCAAAGCAGGTTCGAATTAGTATAAAAAAACTAAACTAATGATTATTTATGATTCCATCCATATTAGATCATTTCCTATAACACTTTGCAATGAAATTAGAGGAATGCTATGTTAAAACTCATTAAAGTGAAAACGAATTAACGAGAGAGTGCTACGGTTACTTCATCCAATATTCTGCTTTCCTTCGTACATGCACTTCTAAATTGCTGCTCCTTGCATGCGCTATGCTTGCCGGTATGCTCCTGCGGCATGGCAATGCCATTGTTTGCTTGCGTGCTCTCTCTCATATGAATTTACTTGTTCACGAGCTTTAAACTATTTTTTCTCCTAAAATACATATCCGATTAATGATTTAATTATACTATTATATTCTTCATAATTAAATATTCATAATAAGATCTCACATGGTTATATTTTGGTACATATATATGTATGTGTTTTTTTAAAAAATCCACTACCATTGTTTCACTAATAAAAATTTGTTTCATCGTTTATAAAAAAGGTTTCAACTCACCTTATAAAATGTTTAAGAAGAATGCAACATAAAAAAAATACCGACTACAACAATCATAATCATTACACGAGACATTAAATATCAATGAGCGAAACATAAAAAAATCATAGAAGAATAACAAGCATGTATATGTTTGACAATGTTGCATGTTTTATGCTTTTTTATGCAATGAATATTGTTTTAGTGTTTCATGCCTAAGTATTTTTTTTATTTTATGATGTTTCATTATTTAATTTGTGAATGTTGCATGTGATGTTCATTGAATGTTCCAGCAAATACACCGTGGTAACATTTAGTCATTTACAAAATATAACAGTGAAACATTAGAAAATACCTATTGAAACATCTAAATAATATTATCTGCAATATTCAATAAAGATCCATTGCAACAGAAATTTCAAAAATTTTCAACAAAGTGAAATGCTAATTGGAACATTCATTTCTGACACGGGGAACATCTAATTTGAACCGATGAAACATATATTTATTTTTTCATCGAAATATAATTGTGTGATATATCTTGTTTTAAAGATTTAATTGCCATGAACATAGTGGTGGTGTAATCGGATCGTAAATCGGATAAATAATTTAGGAGTAAATTCTTTTTGAAAACCAAATCTATAGTTATTTGCATGCATATGTATGCATGTACCCATGAAGGAGTGGGAACACGAGTGCCCGATGGTAGCTATTTGCATAGGACGTTGGAGTATTTTCCTAATATACAGGGTACACAAACTGTCTTAATGAATGTGTGGTTGTTTTTTTCTTGTGCTCCCAGTATTGGATATGCTATGCGATCTCGATCTATTAGTGCAGACTTTATTAATGCGTAGTATGTCTCTCAACTCTCAACCGGAGGAGGAAGCAAAGCTAGCTTAGCCAGTGAACAATGGCAGGTGACGGATGGGTGATGGACATCATTTGGCACACGCTGTTGCTCGGCGGCGACGCCATGGGCGGCATTTGGAGCAGCTGGTCGACGGAGATCCTGCTCGGCCTCAGCTTCGTGGCGCAGCTGGTGCTCACCGTCACCGCCGGGTTCCGGTGGCGCGGCGCCGGCAGCAGGATGCGCTGCGTCATCTGGTTCTCCTACGTCAGCGCCGACTACGTGGCCACCACCGCCCTTGGCAACCTCTCCATCAGCCGCACGGCCGGCAGCCGCCGCCTCGCCGCGTTCTGGGCGCCCTTCTTCCTGCTCCACCTCGGCGGGCCTGACAGCATCACCGCCTACGAGCTCGAGGACAACCAGCTGTCGGCGCGGCACGTGCTCGAGCTCGTCCTCCGCGTCGCCGGAGCAGTGTACATCGTCTACAAGTCCACCTCCGGCAGCTGGGCCTTGATCCCGGCGTCCTGGCTGATGCTCTTCGTCGGCGTGGCCAAGTACGCCGAGAAGACGATGGCGCTCCGCCGCGCCAACCTGGCCAACGTCCGGAGAACCGTAGAGAGGGAGCGGCGGCTGCAGCGCCGCCGCAGCCGCACTACGAAGGCGAACTTCTCTTTTGCCGGCGACGATGACGAAGGTGGCCTGTTGATGACGGCTCACACACTGTTCCCCATCTGCAAGAACTCCATGGTGGACTCGTCGGTGGAGACGGCGTCGAACACCGACGACGCTGCTATAGTTCACGCAAAGGAAACCCTCTTCAGGGAAGAGAACTACAAGAATGTGTTCAGGGTGATGGAGATGGAGCTCTCGCTCATGTACGACTTCCTCTACACCAAGGCCGCCGTCATCCACACCTGGCACGGCTACGCCATCCGCGCCGTGTCGCCGGTGTTCACCGCCGTCTCGCTGGTCCTCGTCGAGCTCAGCAACGTCGCCGGCCACCACCGGCGATCCGACGTCGTCATCACCCGCGTCCTGCTGGTGGCCACCTTCCTCCTCGAGACGGTGTCGCTGCTCAGGTCCCTTGCCTCGTCATGGACCGGCTTCTGGCTGGACCGCGAGCTCCGACCAGTTTGGGGTTGTGGTTGGATTCGCCATGAAGTTCTGTGCAGAAGCCGGTGGACTTGGTTGCGTCGTCAGGTGGCCTCCATCTGCCGTCTCGCCGGCGCCAAAGATCACCGGAGATGGTGCGGCAAGATGGGGCAGCTCAGCGTGTTGCAGCTCATCATCACCGGCGGCGCCAGCGAGCGGGAGGATCGATCTTGGGACAAGGAATGTGAGAGATACTCCAAGGAGAAGACCATCGTGGTCCCACAAGACGTGAAGGAGCTGTTCTTCCGGAGATTGTTGGGGCAGTTAATCAACCTGAGGAAGAGGAGGGAGGACACAGGTGCGGACATGGAGATGGAGTTAAGGAATATGGTGGTCAACATGAGGACGAAGAGGGGTCACGTAACGACGACATCGACATGGTGCAGGTGATCCTGGAGGTGTGGGTGGAAATGCTCTTCTACGCGGGCTACCGGTGCAGCAAGGAGTCGCACGCCAAGCAGCTGAGCCAGGGCGGCGATCTCACCACCATCGTGTGGCTCATGGCAGAACACGTCGGCCTGTTCCTTGTCAACAAAACCAGCAAGGGAGCTGAAGAAGATTACTGGAACACCAGGAAAAGACGCTACAGCCGGCAGCCAGCCAGCCAGAACGTCTGATAGATGCTTCAAACTAGTACTAACTTGCTTTGCCATTATTTGCTCGTACTGTCCTTGTTTGGTTGTAGCAAGCGTACTTTATGGAATTGTAAGTTTCATACCACAACAGGTATATATCAAATTATATCTTTGAAAGGTCTTATCTTTTTCATAGGCTTATGTTTATACTTATTACTTAAAATTTAAATTTTCAATCTTAAATTTAGAGCTAATTTTGAGAGTTTTTTTTATCGAAGTTTATTTTTTATCATTTGCTTTTAGATCGCTAAAAACACATATATAAAAGTTATATTCATAAATTATTTTCGTTTGTAAATAAGCCGTTTGGTTTATTCCACGAATAAGCGAAGCAATGGGGCCGAAATGTACGTGCTGCAATAGTTTCCATGCATGGGTTGTAAATAAAATCTTGCTCATAACATAAGGTAATTGCCAATTACCTGAATATATTATATATATCAATATCACTCGCATCCATTTTTATGTATAGTAAGCATTTTTGGCTCGCATCCATAAGGTGCCAGCTTTGAAGTCATGAACCATATGGAATAATCATGATAGTACACAGGGGCGGACGCAGAACAAAAATGGACTGGGGGCATCTATATGAGAGTTATCCAAGTTTTAGAACATACACACCATTTTACTTCATAGTATACTCCATATATATTGTTTTAGACTATTTTGATTCATCATGTCCACAGAAAAATGTTGTTACCGATGCAAAAGTGAGAAAATGAACTGAAATTATGAGAGTGGGGTCCTTTTTCTCCGGCGTAGTGGGGCCCCATATGTCATACGTCTAAAGGGTACATGTGCGAGTTAAAATTTGACTGGGTCCTGGGACCCCACTGCCTATACAGTGGATCCGCCCCTGATAGTACACTTCAAAAGGTGCCAGCTTGTCATACTTTAAAGAGAAGATTCCTCTACCGTTTCAAACAAGAGAAACTGGATGCCCACTGTTTGTTCTGTTTCATGTTTGTTCGACGGTTTCAAACAAGTGAAACTTTGATCGTCCGTATTATTTGAAATTTTTCATAATTATTATTTTTATTATTATGAGATAATAAAACTTGAATAGTTCTTTATACGTGACATATGTTTTTAAATTTTTCAAAACAATTTCAAATAAGACGGATGGTCAAAGTTGTGCACGGAAAATCATAGCTGCACTTCAAATAGGATAGAGGGAGCACCACTGGAGAAATCATGTTTGTTCGGTCGGCCAAATTTCACAATAGTTCCGGTTCTATTAAAAACTGGGACTAAAAAAACATCTTTAGTCCCGGTTTAAAAGCTCAGGGTACTTTTTGATCTTTAGTTCCGGTTGGTAAAGATCATTTTTAGTCCCGGTTCAAAAAAGGGCAGACAGTGTTAGACCTCTATATTTTCTTTAGTCCTGGATGGTGTTACCAACCGGGACTAAAGATCTATTTGTAGTTCCGGTTGGTAACTCCAACCGAGAAAAAAGATCAGCATACGCGGAGATCGAGGCGTGCGCGCGGATAAGATCGAGGATCGGATCGAGATAGCTATCTTCTCCTCTCTCCCGGTTCTATCCCTTCCTCCTCTCCATTAAATCCTCTCCTCCTCTCCTCACTCACTATCTCTTCATCTCCTTCTCCTCCCCCTCCCCCTCCTCCCACTTCTTTGCACACGGCGATGGGGGCCTCGCATGGCAGCGGCCAGATTTGTTTTTTTTTTTTTTTGAGAATTTGTGATTCGGATCTGAGATGTATTTGATTTGTGTGTGATGTGAATATGTGATGTAATTGTGATGAATTTTGTAGAACTTGTGATGTAATTTTTTTAAGATTTTGTAATGTATTTGGAGATGATCGATTTGAGGATTTGGAGATAATAATTGATTTGGGATTTTACGATTTGGGGATGATTGATTTGGATTTCACGATTCGGGGACACGGATGGAGTGAAATCAATATATCAAAAACAATGAAGAAAACAAAAAAAAATAAAGAAGCAACATGACCTAGCCCGGCTACATCTTTAGTCCCGGTTGGTGTTACCAATCGGAACTAAAAATGGTTTTTACTCTCGGTTACTACACGGGGTTACGAACTGGGAGTAAAAAGCATTTCTCCACCAGTGGAGTATTATCTATAGTATTTTAGATCGCATGCAACTGTGCTACATCATCACACACTGACAATTATTATCTATAGTATTTTAAATATCATGCAAATATGATATATGATTTACGGTTTTCTTATATCTTTAGAACTCAATATGCAAGCAATGTCAATCATCATATCCATATTATTTTCATATTATTTAAACATATATATCTACCATTTTTATAATGTATAACATGAATTCATCCATATATCTTGTAATAAAGCGCAGGGTATCAACTAGTTTCAAGGGAAACATGACCCATTTTTTCCTTTGAAATTTCAGCTAATGGACTTTCATGTTTAACATGTTGTTCGAATGGGTCACCTAAATTTGCCCTTTGTTTAAAATGTTCGAATGGGTCGTCTAAAACGCCAACATTGGCATGTGAAGTCAACAAAATGTCCAACCTTTCATGGTGGCAAAATTATGTATAAAAAATATAGTGTAAAGTGCACGATCGTTTTCTAAACTTTCCCGCATGCATCATCTAGGTCCATATACTCTAAAATGCAGCTTTATGACTCAAAACTTGTTCATCTATTTTGGTCCAAAATTTCCATGACCCCTCCAGGATACTAATGCTAGTGTTGACGGTCCAAACTTTAACTGTCAATTTCTGCATAAAAGATATCAAATATACTATCAAAATTTAGTGGTAGGAATTTACTACTAACCACTTCCACTAGTTTTGGTAAACATATGTATGCAGGTTATTTAAGAAGAAAAAATACACCCAACATACGACGAAAATAAACCTCCGATCAATCATGCGTGAGTACAAGTCAGTCGAAACAGACTTAAAATGGAGCCAAACCATCCTAACCGCCATAAGGGCCCACCAGTCAGTCTCCTGGACAAAGGAGAGGCTAGGAGGTGGAGCCTAGGGTTCGGCCAAACCACCTCTGGCGATCCCCATCCCGGCCTTCCAAATTGCCTCCCTATGACGGTTAAGGGGTTTTATCGATATTTCCAATCGTCATATGAAGGTTTTAAAAGGGGGAACTCATACACACTTCAACACACACAACTTTGAACTCAAGTAGAGTACAACTCACTTGTAGTTCCATATTTAGTATGTTAATTTGATAGAGAATGAGAGGAAGCTCCAGAAGAAATGCCCCAAAATATCGGAGTTTCTCTAAGAATTTTATGGAGGAGTGCCGGAGTGTCGGCGTTCTTCCAGCGGAGCTCCGGAGAAAGTTGGGATTGTCGGTCTTATTCTCTTGCTTGTACTTCGGCGGATGCTTACTTTATCAAAGTAAGTGTTCGAGTTTCAATAAAATGTGTGTTTTATTGTGCATTGCCTAATGGGATACAAAATCTAATGGGCCCTTGGCTGAAAAAATTTAACTAAAAGACTAAGAAATTGGTGGTTGTTGGTATTGCTGCTACCTTATGGTCAATCTGAAAAATTAGAAATAAAGACTGTTTTGAGAATGGTCTACATATTAACCCTGTGGATGTGATATTTCAAGTAGCTCACTATATATCTGATTGGGCAATTTTGCAGAACAAGGAGGAAGAAACAAGAAGGCTGAAGGAGGGGGGCAGACTGCTAAAGTGATCGGTGGCAAGTGAAGTCTACGGTAGCAGACATGGCTGGGGCTTGAGGGCAGGAGACTGGAACGAAAGGAAGCTGTCCCACTGAAGTACTATGAATCAACTGACTGTTGTCCTTTGTTACTTGTAATTCTGGGACATGTATGTTGTCTCGTGAAGGAGAATGTTCAAAATGTCTGTAGCTAGTCTGAACTTTGCCACCACAGCCCTGGTGTGCAATCTTGTTTTGCTTCTCCTGATTAGCCTTTCTTCCCAACCATGGTGAGATGGTACCTGGCGAGGGAATGAAAGTAGATCAACCGCTGGAACCTTGTTTTTGTAATCCTGTCATTTCTTCTCTAATGGAAATGGGGGGAGCTGAAGCTCTCATAGTAAAAAAAAAATCGAAACAACTAATTAAAGACAAAGACCGTCCAAGTCCACGAAAGTGACCGTGCATCCACACCTTTGTACGTATGCTCATCATTCAAACATAATTTTTTGAAAAGAATCATTCAAACATAATTCATTCTTAGGTAGCTCTGGACTAGTAATATAATAAACATGGATATATGTTAACAGCAGAGCAACGCCGACAAAAATTTGGCCGGGGCTGTCCTCCATGCATAGTACATAGTACGTTGATACGTGGCTTTCATTTATAGCATGTGCAATGGGAAGATATGAGGCGATGTGTGTAGTCTGTACAAGTTATAACCCGGTCAAAACTCCATATCCGGCATCAACACACAGTATCTATGTCCGTGCAGATACGAGATGGGGAATGCTAGCTAGCTGTGTATATATCCGTGGTGTGCTGCCTGCCAATCTATCTATCTATCTATTATCTATTACATACTAAAATCCATTACACTTCCTACAAACGTTCCCAAGCGGCCACGTGGACTCCTACAAACGCTCCTAAGTTACCACGTGACGCTACAATGAATTAGAAAAATTCTTATATATTCTAAGAAAAAATAAATCATCCATCCGTTGATTTTCACTTAAATTGATGGGTCCAATCTTACGAACCATTGGATTATATTGACTTCCAACAAACTTATATTACGGTCCCACCATACTCCATCCCAACGGTCCCACCTCTCTTTCCACGGCACAGGTATTGCACATAGGGATGGACGTGCGGCATAGGTACGTACGTACACTTCCATCCCTTTTTCTTTCTTTTTTCTACGTATATACAATTACTATTATTTATTAGTTATAATAAATTTTAAATAATCAAAGATTATATCATTGTCTAACTCTATACAAACATATGTAACTAAATTACCTCTACAATGTTTAAAAATAAAGTTTACACTCTTATATCTTTTACCAATTAAATTAATAATATAAGATAATTACTCATCAGTTTGGACTATTGTTTTTAAATAATGCACTGTTATTATTTAAAAAATAATGTATTGTTTTAAAATAAATTTTATACTATTATATTATATAGCCCTCAAATTAACAACTTAAGATCTATTTTAACTAATTTACACTTAAATATGACCCACTATTTAAACTATATTAAAATAAAAAAAAATCCGTCCACACCGATTTCCACTTAAACCGATGGAACTATTTTTTATTAGACTATTAAATCTATGTTATGTTAATAAATAAAGCTTCCGAAGATCTCATTGGCCCTGTGCACCCTCCTCTGCAGGATGCACGTGTGTATCTTTGCCTTCTATACGTGCGGCGAAGCATCGTAAATGAGGCTTCTAAGGTGGTCAAGACCACTGCAGTGCTACCATGCCCAATCATATATGGATAACAATTAGTTTTATTAATAACATGGAAATAAATTGAAAGTGAGACGCAAAGAGAAATGAATCCAGCATAGTGGGTTGAGTTTTTCCAATATTTAGCTCCGTTTAAGCTAAAACAGAGAATTAATTATACAATTATAATGTATTGCGTTAGGTTGCCTTTAGGTTTTGTGGCCAAAAAATAACTATGTTACGAATGTGATCGAGCACAGTATTAATCAAGTGAGTTTAAGACCCTATTTATTTTCATTCCATATTTTGGATTTTTATTTGCACGCTTCCCAAGCCTCGATTGTGTTTTTCATGTGAAAGTTTTTTTTTCATAATTCTTTATAACAATTTTTCAACTTTGTAGAAGTTAATTCATTCGTTTACATCCTCAAATAGCTATTACGTAGATAAGATAATCCATCAATTTTAGCTATCCTAGACCCTAAGTAGTGCATAGTTTTTTTTTTTTCATATGAGTCATGGACTCGTGGTTATCTAGATAGTCAAAATCATGAGATGAATAGGTAAAGTTAATAGGTGTCAACATGGATTGCCGTTAATTAGATATGTAATAACTTTCTAGCAAAATAATTAATTTATCTCTTCATGTATATAAACAGGGGCGAAGCTATAATAAAAATTACCATAATATAGTTCACAATTAATGTTCTAATTACATGTTACTAATGACATGCTTTGAGAAAAAAAAACATTTTGGAACCTGTGTCTCATACATTAGGGGAAAGTAACATGGCATTGCCCCTATATGTAAAATAAATAAGGAGATAAACTATATATGGTTTATACAAGACGATGGGTAAGTGGAGGATGCTACTCAGCAACAAGCTAGGGGACCTAGAATAATGACTAATAGATGTATCTATGTATGAGTGATGGCACGATGTGTTCGCTGTGCATAAACGAGTAAAAGACAACAGTAAGAATAAGAATAGGCTTATTTGAATTGCCAAAAATATAAATTAGGTAAACCAGTTTTTTTTAAGTAGTCATGGTTTATTTTACTAAGTTTAATTAACTCTGGTGATGTAAACCATATTAAACTTATTAACTATATTGCACATGAAAAAAATATTCTTGCTATAATCGTTTACAATATAGAAAAAACATTACTATAAAATACTTCATTATGGGTAAGCTACACATAGCAACTAAATTTATATAATTATGGACTTATTTCAAACAAATATTGTTTCAAAGAAAACAATCAAACATGAAAAAAAATAGAATAGCTTCAAATAATTGTTGATATTTTCCACTAGCAAGCCAAGCTAAGTTCCTTAAAATTGTGGAGAAAATATGAAATTGTTGAACTTCTAGAGAAAAAAAATCCAACATTTAATCTACATTTAATTTGGCTGTACACTACATCAAGCATCTTCATGAGGTGATAACCACTAGAACTTTGAGTTCCTTGCCTTTTTGCAACTTTCGCTTGCACCATTCTGCATAGTGTTTGTACAGATGGTATGCATGATAATTACTTAGTGATAGTTAATTATTTACTAGATGCAATAGTCGATTCAAAAATCATATGAATTTAATCCATCTTTTTTTGAAAGAAAACTTAATCCATCTTCTCTATTCAAAAGTTAGCGAAAGTCTTTTTAATACGTTAAGAAAAATAGAAAACCTAAATTATTATAAAGCTATATAATTGAACCTTTAGTTTGCCCTTAATCTATGAGACATAATTTCTAAACAAAATATCCTTTTGAACTATATAAGGGGCACCTATAAACGCTCTTAAGCGGCCACATGACTCCTACAAACGTTTCTAGGCAGCCACGTGGCACTTTCTAAAAAAATATAGAAAAACAAAACATCTCACTGTCAATTTTCATTTAAACTGCTGGACCCAATATTATACACCATTAGATTAAATCTATTAAAGAAAACTAATCCCTCCCACCAAATCTCCCGTGTATACACAGAAAGTACGTAACTGTTTCGCTGGAAAAAGTCGAAAAAAACACATAACAACGTATTTACGTATAATAAAATAAATTAATAAAGCTGATGTACTGTTCACCGGCCAAAAAGAACCCAGAAGACCATATGTAGTACGTACAATAAAAAAAATATAAAACCCAAATAAAAAATATATACATGCGCAGTACCATCAGGAAAAAAATGGATGGTCTATAGGATTTTCTATAATATAAAATAAAACACATTACTTCTGAACATACACAGTTGAGCTAGATCTATCATACAAAATATCAAATCAACGGTCTTTAAATGTTCATCTTTTAAATTATTTTTGAATCATATATTCAATTTATGATCATGTTTTATTTCTCTAATTAAATAAACTATCGTTGACTTATAATAGTTATATTATAGTGCTAAATAAATTACGATCACTACACATATGGACTGGCATAAAATAATCAATGTCACTATAACTTTTTAATATAATTTCACAACATGTTTTAGATAAAAGTGTCTCTAGAATTTTACGCGGTCCCTTCTATACTCATAAACCCCTAGAAAAATTATTTCTATGAGTACATGGTAATGTGAAAAAGATTATCAAAAATATTTTGAGTCAATGATTAAATATGATTTTTTTAGTGTTGTTTTCATAAAACTATAAATAAGACGCCCGCGCACCTGCGCGGGCTTCCATTATAGTTCCTGTTAATTTCCTTGTGGATCGAAAACCATATGTATCATCGTGCGTCAATTTTCTTTTACTTTTGTAGGTAAATTTTAAATTGTGGATTGATATATATTATATACCGATTTGTCATGTTATTTTTTAGAAAAAAAAATGATGAATTTTAATGGTATATATGAAAAACGAGTGAAAATCCTCGTGAGAGATGAAAATCCTCACCAGCCACTGCAGCGCGGCTGATGCCAATGGCCATCGAGAGGACGAGTAGTTAACCCAACCGAGCGCTATCACGATGGGATCGATGCGATGGCGGTGGAAATCATGGTAATTAACCGGGCAACTCGCCAACTTGGCTAGTTGGCTGTGATTGTACCGGATGGCTGGCCAGAGGATGGAGCCCGCCGCCCGTACGTTAAAGCGCTTGGATGTATTTGGATGTATAGTTAGGCCCTGTTTCTTTCAGCTTGGGATTATTATAATCTAGATTATTGAGTCAGATTACTATAAGCTAGATTGTTATAATATGTAGTAGAATAAGCGGTTAGTTGTTTCTTTCCTAGATTATTAGAGCCTAGATTATTGGGTTGCAAGTCTAAAAAGAAAGTGGGGTGGCATGGTGGGTAAGTTTTCACCCAATAATCTAGAAAAAGCTCACCTAAATGAGCTTATCAGATTATAATAAGCTGGGCTCCAGATTATAACAAGCTACTTTAATAGATTATAACAAGCTACTTCAATAGATTATAACAAGCTACTTCAATAAGTTGTCTGTTTCTTTCAGCTTACTCTTAATACTCTGGATTATAATAATCCCAAACTGAAAGAAACAGGGCCTTAATTACGGAGTAGCTAACAAGCTAACGTTTCAATTACTGATGCACGTGAGTCGGACAGACCTAACTAATCTCTCCATTTCAAATTATAAGTCGTTTGAGTTTTCTTTCTAATCAAAGTTTTTTTTTACGTTTGATCAAATTTATAGAAGATATTAGCAACATCCCAAATTAGTATCATCAAATTTAACATTGAACATATTTAGATAATGTGTTTGTTTAGTATTGGAGACATTACTATATTATTCTATAGATTCGGTCAAACATCAAACAACTTATCTCTACTATGATAAAAATTGAATATGTTTTTTTATGTAAATTGAAGATGTTTTTATCGGTACTTTGGTAAGTCATTCGTGTTTGAGTCAGTTTTTAAATTCATTCGCTTTTGGAATTATAGATTTATATCTAAGCAGGTTTTTAAATTAGTTTCCTTTTGAAAATATAGAAGGTGTCATATAAGAAATCTTTTTAAAAAAACTCACATGCTGACTTGAGACGATCGGACTTCTAATTGTAGCTCATGATCTTGTAAAAACAATATCAAGCAAATTCCTACAGTGAATTTCACTTTAACTAAACCGTATAACAATAAAAGATTAAGATAACCTTCACCCATGGCTACGTTTGATAATACCACTCCCATATGGAGCAAGCGCACTGCGTACTAGCGCAGTAGCGCCGCCTGCATCGTGGTGTCTCACTTCCGTCCGTGTGTAGCGCCTCCACAAGCCACGGCTCCACGATGGACTCAAGAACCACCTCACCCCAGCGCCACCATGGCATCCTCTTCAGTGTCCGCCATGCCACTCGACGTGTGCACGCGTAACAAATATGGCACGTATACGCTGATTAGTCTTTTCGGTTTTCGAGATTACTTTTACACCGATTTTATGGTTAAGGGATATAATTGAAACTTAAACCTTAGATGAGGCTCGAAGAATAGGCTTTTTCCAGTATCCCAAAAATCATATTTCTTTAAGCTTTATTTATTTGGACAGGCCTCAATCTGGCCCAAATATTTCCTACCTGGACGGCCTTGATTAGGGCCCAAGCAAAGCAATCTATCAATATTCTCAGAAAAAAAAAAAGAAATCCGATCAATAATCTGTGTACGCTCTATCGCCTAACCCTAACGTAATATTCGAGAGATCGTTCCGGCGATGCGCGCGCCGCCGCCGCCGCCGGTGGCGGTGGCGAAGACAGGATTCTCCGACCTCCAGCCAGACCTGGTGGGCGAGATCCATGGCCGCCTCAGCTTCCTCGACCGCCTAGCCTTCGTGGCGGTCTCCTCCGCCGCGTCACGCGACGCGTTGAAGCCGGAGCCGCCGTGGCTGGTCCTCCGGGGCGAGACGCCGGAGACCGTCACGGTCTTCTCCCTCGCCGACCGCCGCTCTGCCACCGTGCGCGCCTCGGACCCCGCCATGCGCGGCCACGTCATCATCGGCTCCTCCGGCGGCTGGATCGTGACCGCCGACAAGCGGGGGCGGATGCGCCTCGCCAACCCCGTCACCGGCGAGCAGGGCGAGCTCCCGGCCATCACCACCATCCCCTTCGTCAACGCCACCTCGCCGGGGGGTCACCACTTCGTCATGGACATGGAACCCTTCGTCCACATCCGGTACGGAGGCGAGCACGAGTCGTGGCCGCACCCGTACGGCACGTTCACGCACACCGCCGGCGACGTCCGCCTCTGGTTCTACCGCAAGGTCGTCCTCTCCGCCTCGCCGCGCCCCGGCGACTACGCCGCCATGCTCCTCTTGGACAGCTACTTCGGCGCGCCGGCGTTCGCCACGGCGGGGGACGGCCGGTGGAGGGTCGCGCCCTCGCGCGACGGCGTCGAGGACGCGATCCACCACGGGGGCAAGTTCTTGTCCGTCACGTACACCGGCATCGTGGAGGCGTGGGAACGCGACGGTGTCTCCGGCGAGTTCACCGGCAAGGCGGTGACCACGCCGATCTCATGCCCCCCGCAGCGCCGCAAGTACCTGGCGGCGGCGCCGGGCGGGCGGCTGATGATCGTGCTCAAGAACACCAATGCCGGCGTCAAGAAAGGCTACTTCGAGGTGCAGGTGTTCGACGAAATGACGCAACGGTGGGAGGCGGCGGAGGACATCGGCGAGCTCGCCATCCTCGTCGGCATCAACAGCTCACTGTGCGTGTCGACGGCGAAACACCCGGAGCTCAAGGGCGGATGCGTGTACTACAGCGACGACGAGATCGGGAAGGCGTGGCTGCGGAGAGAGTACGGGTACAGCAACAGCAAGCCGAACGTGGGGGTGTACAGCCTCAAAGACGGCAAGGTGATGATCATTCCGGGGCTCGGCGAGCACCTCAACTGGCCGCCGCCGGCGTGGTTCACGCCTTCCTTCCCGTGATGATATATAGCTAGTTCTTGGCTTCTTCATGGTCTTCTCCATACAAAATGTTTGCATCTCCAGCTTTGCTTTTAGAGTGAACTACTTGCGCAGATCAGCAGGCCAGGACAATAACTCTTGAGGTTTAGTGGCTATCATATACGGAGTCATTTAGTAATTTGGTCTACTTGAAACTTCAACCATATGTGCAGATGTCAGTCACTAAACGGTCTTGTCAGAAACTCAATTTTCGCTATTTTGGGCCTTACAAAATTATGGGTCGTATTGGAGCAGTTGCCTATCGTTTGGAGTTACCCTAGGGCAGTCTTATTCACCATGTGGTGCATGTTTCACTACTCAAGAAGGCGATTAGGCCAGGCATTCCTGTGTGCTCTGACTTGCCTGTCCATTGTGTTGAGCAGGATGATCAGGTCCAGCCAGAAGCTGTGCTCCATCATCAGCTGATCAATAGGGGTGGTGCAGCTGTGCCGTATGGTCTAATAGACCAATCTACCTGACGATTTGGCGACATGGAAGAACCTACGACAACTACGTCAGCGGTTTCCTCAAGCACCAGCCTGGGGACATACTGGCTGTTAAGGAGGCGGGAATGTCACGCTACTGATTTCTGCTGTAGTTCTCTGTGATCTATTTTAGACTTTGATTTTTGCCATTGGGCCGTGAGCTATTAGGCCGTGAGTATGAGGCCTTGTAAGCGTTGTGAGGTGCAGCTATATAACCAGACCTTCGAGTCGGGGGCTGGGTATCGATTAAGTAGGAGAAAAATCAAACTATCTCTCTCTCTCTCTCAGCTTCTATCACCTACCTCCTCTATTCTTCCAGACTCGAGTTCAAAATCCCCGAATCGATTGATTCGCTAGGCGAGATGCCGGTGAAAGTCACGGTTCGTGACAGGATCATACTGTAATCCTCTGCATTCTGGAAACACAAGATAGCAATTTTATTCGTTCTGGCAAGTAGCTGTTGATGATATGTTGATTTGGCTTTTTTTTCTTTTTTTGTTTTCTTGAAAGAGAGGATGTGGCTGTTATGTGTGGGCTCAACTGGGAGTGCAACTTAGGAAAAGGAACATATGTGGTCCCTTATCTTGTTATCGAATTACAAAATCGTTCCTCAACTGAACAACCGGATATATGACATCTTTCAGTATATAAAACCGGGTCACTTTGAATTCGTAGGCTGTATTGACCTTGGTTTTGTTCGATATGGTGGCTGAGTTAGCATGGATCCTGTAGACCCCCGTTTTTATAACAGGAATCAATCGTGTAAACAGCACCATTTCCCTGGATCAAGTAGTCTGGTACACACGAATTCATAGCTGAAATACCGAGTACACATACACGAATGTCTAGGACGAGTTATTACATCATAAGCCCGCAGGCATAGTCTTAAATCATCGGACCGAATGGTCCAGAATACATTCAAAAACAGAATAGGTAAGGCAGCGGAAATGGAGGCAGCGGCACGCCATTGCCACAGGCAACGACCGTATCTAAGACCTATTGGACCCCATCGTCTTCATCACCCTCCTGATAATAGGCATAGGGATCTTCCGACGCTTCATCTCCAACCTCTGATTAAGTTTGGTTATAGCAAGGGTGAGTACCAACCGTACTCAACAAGTCACCACAGCAACAATGCACATGACAGGGATATTTGAAGGATGGTTATGGTTCTTTTGCGTAAAGCAAGTTTTATAACTCTTTTCACAACCCTAAGACCTAGCATAGACTGATCAAGTTTTAATACCAGTGTTCATATTAAACGATGACGGTTCTGTCCACCATCCATTGTGATCCCAAGGATGGCTTCCCGCCATTGAGTCGTCATGGTTTTCTGAGGACCTCCACATTCCCTACTCTCAGGAAGTGGCTCCATCAGCATAGAAATCATCATGCAATATCCCAACCCACACAAGTTAAGAATTCAGAGTCTAGCCAAGTGTAATACATGTCCCGGTGCTCAATAACCGCGAGCACGGCTATTCGAATAGTTTTGGTTTACTCACACTGCAGTGGATGTACACTTTACCCGCACTCCGCGACTGCCCAACACATGAGCCTCGTCCCAACACATGAGACGCGTCACGGCAAAGCTTTTCGATAACCTCGCATTGGCAGTACCCGCTCCATGAACTTCTCATCCTCATACACTCTAGGCGTACACGGTTTCTAGCAGTGTGAGGAGTTCTGGCGCACCCGGGGAGGAAAGACTCACACATGCATTAAGTTAATTATGTTTAATTTCTCACATGGCAGTCCTACCGATGGCGACACCACTGTAGACACCCGCCTCGCGGTTCTACCAATGGCTGCCCCACCGTAGAGCCCCTGCCTCACACATCAAGAATCCACTATGCATGGATACTGCCTCCGCTCAGCTATCTATTCCGCTAGGTCTATACCCATACGAGAAGTGCGGTTGTACGGGGGTCGTTTCATGCTTAACTTCATGGCTCGGTCCTTAATTGACCGGGGACGGTACTAGCCTTTTCCGGATACCACCCAAATCCTCCGTCCGCCCCAGTCGAAAACATTTGTTTGATTTTATTTCTCTTTTCACAAATCATGTCATTATCATCATGGCACTGTGGCGCTCATGCCTCCACATGCCGTACCTCAATTACCTTCCCAAAGGTAATTGCCCAAGCATATAGCATTTGATAAATATGAGTATGCACGATTCTAGAATAGCATTGCTAAGCAATTGTCATAATTGACTAGGGACTCATACGTAATCATGGTTACAAAGATTTAAGGATAAACAATAATCAAGGCATGGCATATTCACAAGTGGGATGTTCATCTTTGCATGCAATTTTATTTATAAACAAAATAATTTCGCAATTGGGATCAACATGTTCAAGGGATAGTGATGACTTGCCTTGCTCAAGGTCTTGCGGGTCTTGGCCTTCACTTGGATCTGCAACTCCCTCGGGCTCTATAGTTACGTGCGAAAATTGATTTGAATTCGGTTAGAATTCAAATAAAAATCCAAATAAATCCAAATAGAAGTCGAATGCGAAAATCGATTCTTTTTATTAACTTTACTATTCGCGAACTAGGGCCAACCCAATTTCGATTTATATATCCTAAATTATTTTTACGGTATAAATATTTTGTTATTATAAGTTTTTAATTTAATCAACCCGAGCATTGCATCCAAATAATAGGTTAGAAATTTATATCGCGAGCTAAATATCGGATGGGATCCAAAAATTATCTTATAATATTATACGATTTAATTTAGTCTATGCCTAAACTAGTAAATATAATACACGACTAAAATTCCTAGTAAATAAATCCGAATTCCAACCGTGAATTGATTACTTATAGAGATTACCCACAAATAATCTATAATAATCTATAAGAATTCATCTAATGGTTTAGTTATTAATTTCATCTAATTTACTATCGCGAATTGATTTCTTAAAGAAATTACCAAGAACAATCTATATTTTATATTAAATTTTTCAATTCTACGACTATAATTAATCTATAATTAAATTCTAATTATTTTAAATTTTTCTAACTTCCCGAATTTCTCCCTAAATTTTCTCTCTATTTTCCCTTTTTTTTCTTTTCTATTTTCCTTTTTCTTTTTCCTTCTCCCTCTCTTCTCTTTTTCTTTTTTCTTCTCTCTCTCTCTCTCTTTTTCTTTTTCTTCTCTCTCTCTCTCTTTCTCTCTTTCTTTTTCTTCTCTCTCTCTCTCTCTTCCCGGCTCCTTCCTCCCTGCCTCTCTCCTTTTCTCTCCTTCCCTCTTTCTTCTTCTTCTCCCTCGGCTCTCCCTTTCTTTCTCTCTCTCGCGGCTCTCCGCCTACCCGCGGCATCGGCGACCTAAGGGGGGGCAGCGGCTCACCAACGGTGGCGGCGGCGACGACGGCGGCTGTGACGAAGGCGGCAACTACGACGGCGCACGGCGTAGCACCCGGAGGCGACGGCACAGCGGCACGAATACGGCGACGCGGCGGCTCGACGATGGCGCGTGGAGAGGGGAAGAAGAGGGGAAAGATGGGGAATGGGGGTGGGGTGGAGAAGAGGGGGAGGCCGGGGTTTTATAGGGGAAGAGGGGGGGAGGAAGGAGAGGGGATGGCGGCGGCTTCAATGGCGACGTGACGGCGGCGTGGCTGCGCGGGGCGCGAGGCGACGAGGGGACGGGCGTGCTGCGCGGCGGCATGGGGGACAGAGCGACGTGCGGCGATGGGGCGGGCGTGCGGCGCGGCGGCAAAGGGGAGGGGCAGAACGACGTGCGGCGATGGGGCGGGCGGCGGCGCGGCGGAAAAAAGGGGGAAAAAGGGCAGAGCGACGTGCGGGGTGGCGACATGACGATGTGACGATGTGACGACGTGACGACGTGACGAGCGGCGGCGCGGAGCTCCAGACGACGGTAATGCGCGCGGCGCGGCGACGGGACGCGCGTGTGGCGCGGGCTCGAGGCGACGACGACGCGTGCGGCGTGGCGACGGGACGCGCGTGTGGCGCGGGCTCGAGGCGACGACGACGCGTGCGGCGCGGCGACGGGACGGGCGCGCGGCGCGGGCTTGAGACGACGGCGACGCGACGGCAGCACGAGGCGACAGCGGCTCGCGCGGCGCGGCAGCGGCGGTGCGCGGCGTGATGATGGCGACGGCGACGGGACGGGGAGGCGGAGCGGCGCGGGGCGACAGAGGAGGGGTTAGGGGACCACGACGCGCGCGCGGCGGCGACGATGGCGCGTGGTGCGGCGGCCTAGGGAAGGCAGAGCGGCGCACGGCGCGCGGGGCGACGGGACGGCGTGCGCGCGGCAGGGGCGCGCGAGGCTCGGCGCGCGGCGCGCGGGGTAGAGGAGGGCTGGGCTAGGGTTCCACGTCGAGCACCTTGCGGGCAATGAACAGTGACATTTCCGATTTTCCCGATTTTAGCCTATTTTCCATTTAAATTTAATTTCGCAATTTCTAAATGTTGTAAAATTGATTTTTATTCATTATGTGTGTTATTCCAACTATTGAATCCACTCTAGATAAATTTTACTCATATTTTTATTTGTATTATTTATTTGAATCTTTAATTAGTGTTAATTCTTATTCCCTCGCATTTAAATTAAATTGATACAAATATGATCGCGAAAATATTTTATTTATCTCTATCCACACTTAATCTTTATTTTAAATTATGTTTGTTTTACTATTTTATTTTTAGGATTATAAGCAATTAATTATTCTCCACACTCAATTAGTGAACTTCGAAATCGAATCAAATAAAATAGGCGAATAAGATCGGCATGATGCAATTAATTAAAAGGTTTTTGAAAATCCATTTTTTTAGGGTTTTGTTTTTATTGGTCAAATTTTCAGGATGTTACAGATCCCACATGTCACGACATTTTAGTCTTTTAAATAATAAATAAATATTCCCTCTCCCACTGTTTCGAGCGGCGACGGGTGTGGCGAGTGACTCGCCCGAGAGCGCGTGACAGGTGAAGCGGGAGGGATGCCACGGGCGGCCATCGCCGGTGAGGTAGAACGACGGTGACTCCAGCAATGGCTGCTGTAGCGCACCGCGGAGGAGGTCAGAGATCTGTAGACATCATTTACTAATTTCTAAACTTTATGTCCTTCAGCTTTCTCCATTCAAGTAGAAAGTCTGACCATGAATTGGATAATTAGCCTGTGCAGTTAACACCACTGCTCGACATTCAGTAAAGAGGAAGAGAGGAAGGTTATAGTGTATGTACATGCTAGTAATCTTTTTTTTCACACATATGCATCAGATTTTTTTTTGCATTATTATTTTTGAGATGTGATCAATGCATCGCTGAAAGCCTGAAACCGAAAAGGAAAACAGGGAAAAAAATGTCAAATCTGAAAGCGAAGGGGGAAACAGGGAAAAAATCGTCAAAGCTCAGAAAGCACACACAAATTCTGTCCTGAATAATCAGGTAGACACACCGGACCCGCCGGTGCTGGTGCTTTTCGTCATTACTTTATGATATTTGCTACGTGCGGCAGTATTTAAACAGGTCGGCCATAATGTGATTAAGCAATACGGTACTAAAAAAGCCTAGCGCGTCAAACCGAAGCGACTGCAAGGGCTTCCGGTTGAGTCGGAAGGTAACATCCAACAGATTTACTCAGACTTCGTTAGGATGGGCTCAGCCCGAGGTCGTCAGGCAATGATGGGTCATGTTGGGCTTGTTTAGCCCTGCCGTTTTGAGTCAACGATGGGCCGGGCCTCTCTTCTAAAAGGAAGAGATTTCTTCAGTATTCCCTACGTGGCTACGTCACACTACAGCATCCACGAATTATCAAATTTATTATGACCCGGAAACTTGCTATGTATACTACCATCTCCAAAATATAGAGGGATTAGTAGAGGTCCATGTATTATACATACTGGTGGTGTACTGGTGCCCGACGAGGAGAAGGCATCGCTTGGATTCAAGGCTGTTTTGAGAAGGTTTATACGAAGATTGAGTGCACAAAAAATAAAAAAAACATTAACGTATAATTAATTAAGTTTTTATTATTATTAATTTTAAAATAGATTGTTTTTTATATTTTAAAGCAAAGCAACTTCTATATAAAAAGTTTTCGTGTAGAAGTATGGGCCTGCCAATGCATGCTGAAATGGAAGGTAAAAAAAAACATATCAAAGCTCAGTGGCGCACAATTTCTGTCCTAAATGATCAGGTGAATACACAGGACCCGCCAGCGTCGGCGCATTTCGTCATTGCTTGGCGATGTACTTGCTCCATGCCGGACTATTTAAACCGGTCGGACATAATGTGATTAAGCAGTATGGTACTAAAAACGTAGCGACTCGAAACATAAAGTGCGTGCTAGGGTCCCTAGTAGTAGGGTATAATAACCAATGGCCCAAGTCTGATCTAGGCTTTACTAGGATGAGCTTAATCCGACCGTTGTGAGGTAGAGCGCTTTTCTACGGGTATCCAAAGTAGTTGCATTCATGTGATTTTAGTAAAAAAAAATTTACCAAGTGATATATAAGTAGTCGCTTTCGATATTGGTTGATTTCAATGTGCAGGGGATACGGCTGTTTTCTGCTGGGAATAAGGCCCTGTTTAGTTCTAAAGTTTTTTTTTCTAAACTTTTAACTTTCCATCACATCAAATCTTTTATACACACGTAACTTTTCTGTCACATCGTACTAATTTGAACCAAACTTCCAAATTTCAGTGTGAACTAAACACAGCCTAAGTTCACTTGAGTTACCTTAACTTGTCAACGATCGAATTCGATTTTCATCCTTCAACCAGAAAACCGGATTTACGATTAAAGGACGAAAATCGGATTCGTTGACACCTGAGGTGAACTTTTTCCTTTCTGCTGACTCATTAGGGTGTGCAACATAACACCCATCAAAATCTGATGGGCCCAACATAAGGCCCATGTAAATCTTACAGGCTCATTTGGGAGTACAACTGGAAATAGTCCAATTAGAGTCCCTCAAATAATATAGGTCGGATCTCATCCGCATATCCCTCAAATGTAAAACCAGGTATATCAACTCCTTTAACTATCAAAACCACACAAAATGACTTTCATGGCTATTTTGAGAGCAGTTTTCACTAATGTGGCGTCCACGTGGCAGGCTAGTAATCCGATCGTTACAAGAATAAAAAAAATATGACCCATGTGGACGACACGCCAACCAAAACCACCTCTTGAAACAATCGAGGGAATCGTTTTGCACGGTTTTAACAATTAAAGGGGTCGATATATTCGGTTTTACAATTGAGGAAAATAAATCAATTCCGACCTATGTTTGAGGGAGTCTAATTGGACTTTTTCCAAGTGCAATTTAAGGCACATCATAATCTAATGGGCTTAGTTGCTTACTGCTAGCTGCTGCTGAGCTTATCTTGATTGATTACAAGAAGTGCAGATGAAGCCTAACATGATGATGACTGAATTCGCTAAGTTTGTATATAAAAAAAAATTCTAAGCAATCACATAAACATATCACAAATATTGCGTATCACAAATATTTTGACAAGAAAAGATTAAACCCTCAGCACAGATAGAAGGTCTCTGCAAAATGAGGCTGTGGTGCGGCTGGCTATATGCACGGAATTTTAAGCGACTCATTTTTCTAGTAGAAATCAACGGGTTCACGCATAATTAAGGCTAATTTAGTTTAGATTATTAAGTATTTTATTGCCATGGATTATCTACTCGATTATAGTAGTTAATTAGTAAAATTTAAGAGTAAATTTCATAAAACCTAACCTATTGTGATTCAAGTTGCACGAAATCACTAGGATTTTAACACGTGGCACATAATCTCAGGTGCTATATACTAAAGTCTCGTAAAACCACACCGCTAACTAATTTAACATACTCCTGTATCAAAATTAAAAAGAACTTTATTTATACGATGTAACATTTATATAATGGATAAAAAACCTATAAATTTGAGTTATGATTGTAATTAAAAAGTATGATTGATTAAAATTAAAATGATCAATAGTGTGATTTTGTGTAACTTTATGTTCATTATATTAGGCTTATATGCCATGTGCCAAAACTCAAATGATTTTGTGTAATTTCGACCATGATATATCAACTTCTCCAACTATTAAAACCATACAAAACAACTTTCATGGCTATTTTGAGAGCGATTTTCACTGATGTGGCGTCCACGTGGCAAGCTAGCAGCCCAATCGTTAGAAGAATTAAAAAAAATCTGACCTATGTGGACGTCATGCCAAAAGAAAAACACCCCTTGAAACAATCGAGAGAGTTGTTTCGCACGATTTTAGCAATTAAAGGGGTCGATATATCCGGTTTTACGGTTGAGGGACATAAATCAAATCCGACCTGTGTTAGAAGGAGTCAAATTGAACTTTTTCCAAGTGCAATTTAAGGCACATCATAATCTGATGGGCTTACTGCTAGCTGCTGCTGAGCTTTTATCTTTGATTGATTACAAGAAGTGCAGATGAAGCTTAACATGATGATGGCTGAATTCGCTAAGTTTGTTTATAAAAAAAAATTCTAAAGCAATCACATAAACGTATCACAAATATTGCGTATCACAAAAATTTTGACAACAAAAGATTAAACCCTCAGCACAGATATATAGAAGATCTCTGCAAAATGAGGCTGTGGTGCGGCTGGCTATATGCACGGAATTTTAAGCGACTCATATCTCTAGTATTAGAAATCAACTTATTCACGCATAATTAAGGCTAATTTAGTTTAGATTATTAAGCATTTTATTGCCATGGATTATCTATCGATTATAGTAATTAATTAAAATTTAAGAGTAAATTTCATAAAATCTCACCTATTGTGATCTAAGTTGCACAAAATCACTTAGATTTTAGCACGTGGCACATAACATCAGGTATTATATACTAAAGTTTCATAAAACACCGTGAACTAATTTAACATACTCCTACATCAAAATTAAAAAGAAACTTTACTTATACGATGTAGCATTTATATAATGGATAAAAAAACCTATAAATTTGAGTTGTGATTGTAGAACTGAAATATGGTAGATTAAAATTAAAATGATCAATGGTGTGGTTTTGTAAAACTTTATGTTTATTATATTAGGGTTATGTGCCATATGCCAAAACTCCTGTGATTTTGTGTAATTTGGGCCATGATAGGTGAAGTTAGGTGAAATTTACTCAATATTTAATTTAACAAATAGCTTAAAATAATTGGTTTAATTAATGCAGTAAAAGGAAGTTATTTTTTTTTAAAAAAATACATATTTATTTTAAGCATAGAGATAAACTATCCGATGAATAAACCGAAAAGAACAGGCCTAAACTACCCGTTTGATCATTTGTTACTGCAAAATAATCTGAGTGTGCCTAGTGGAAGAATGTGAGCGTTCACAAGAAAGACCACCAAATCAGGGCAGGGAGAGATCCAATCCAACCGGTGAAGCCATCAACACCACTACTCCACTCCACAGAGAGCTTTCATCAGCTATGTAGCTTTAGCTACTGGATCACTTGGCTGCCATGGCACGGCACTAGGACGGCTGGGCCTCTAAATAATACCCCATGCACCCTGTGAAAAAGATTGTGAGGTGCCTCTTGTGATCAGCTAGCTCATATGGCCTTTTGTTCTTCTGCCACTTGCCACTGAGCCCCATCCATATGCATTTTCATTTCCAATCAACAAAAGGTTCCAAGTAAACGGACGTAATCAACGATAGGAACAACAAAAGGGGGAATGAGTTATATTCACGGCTAGAAACAAGCTATGGGTACACCTCGAGTTTTTTTTACGCGTCATTATTTTTGTCTCCTTTAGTTCTTATGATTTTAGCGGCTAAAACCTAGTTAGAGCAATATGTCTTTTTAAGCCGTGAAAATGTATTTTTTCCACGATGCCATTCTTGTAAGGGATATATTGCATTGGGCCTTACAAATACTACAAAATTAATTATCATGTCACTATTAAAACTCTATGTCCATTATAGTTCCATAAATATTGATCAATTTATAGCCCCATGCACAATCATCTATGCCAGAGAACCATGGACCTATTTTAAGATTAAAAAAAACAACACCTTTTTAATGCAATTCCTACATAGCAACAGTGCTTTTAATGCCTTTCCCCACAAGTACTTTAGAATGATTGAAGAAGGTAGAATAATCATTTGTTCTCTGCTTCTGCAATCCCACTTTAGTTAGTGCATTTTGGCGCATTTTTTTTCCTTTTAAGTGGCAAGTATGTAACCTCATAACTCTCAGTGAAAATATGTAAGTGAACCTTGTTAAACTAGTTTGTACTGAGACAATCCATGAATCTTTTCAAATAAAAAAAAATAAAAGTAGAATAAATAAAAATACCAGATCCTCCTATCTGCATATTATTAAAGTACAAAGAGTATGCTCCACATGCTTTAGTTCTCCCACTAATTTAATGACTCATGGAGTCAATCAAGGTTGATCACATAGTACCACTATAGCTTTAGGTCTAACCATATATACTAACCTTTTGGTACAACAAAAAAAGCTTGCATAAAATATATATTTAATGCCACACACCACAGAGTGTACATTCATGTACTACTACTGTAGCACCTTAATTTTTTTTCAGCTCTCACAAAACCTTTTGGAAGCTGGTGTAACAGTGTGTGTACATAGCATTTTAATTGTTGTGGCATATGGATGCTTGGAGGGGGGCAGTTAGTTGTGGGCCCCACAAGGCAGTAGGTTCCAACGACCTCTAACTACTGGAAGAGAGTGTGGCTGCTGCTGCTGCTTTAATGCCACTGGAAGTGAAGTCCACTTTGCTGAGAGTGTGAAGCACTCCACTCCACTAGCACTGCTACTACTTCTTCAGCTGAATCCAGCTGCTCTCACTGATCACTCCCTGCCTCTCTTTCTCCTTTCTTAATTAGTAGGTGACACTCTGCTAATCAACTTGAGCTAACAGCACCCACCACTATTAGTACAACACACACACACACACACACAAACACATGTGTCTTGACTTTTTTTCTCTTGTTCTGAAACCCCATCAGAAGATAAGTCTTCTGTTTGTAAATTAATTCAGATGAAAGGTCCAGTGCTATCTCATCAGAAAGATAAGTACATATCTTACTGAAAGTTGCACGGAGCTCTTAGGTCATGCTCTGCAAGAAAGCAACAAGAATTGCTTTTTTGTGTGTAGAAAAAAAATGGAGAGAGAGAGTTGAGAGATAAGATCGAATTGTGCAGGTATAGAAATACATATTAGGTCAGCTGAGTATAATATTATATATGAATAATACTGAGAAAAACTAGCTTGTCAATGAAAAGAATATGCTAAAAACTGATCTCATGTATATGGATGGTCTAATTAAGCTAGATCAAAAAATGCGAGATATATGAGACCCTTTTTTAATTTATCTTTGTTTTATAATAGGGATATTAATTCTGAAGCAAAGCAATTTACTATTTATAATTTCCTGGTTGTTGGCAAGTTAGAGATAATGGAAGACTAGTCCTAATTAATGGAGTGTTGCTCAATTGTATTATAGTATAATGCCACTAGAGCATGCAGTAGGTTAGCATGTGTATGCATGCTTCAGAGATTAGGGCCAGTTGATGAAGTATACAAGCATATAGAAAAATTAACTAATCTTTGCATGTGCCATGCTTTGATCTCAAACACCTGACATTTACTCCACAGCTAGAGATATGCACTACTTGCATAGTGACAGATGGATCGCTCTTTAGTTTCAGCCTTAATTACTCCTCGATCTCCAGGTTAAACATATGCATAACACCCCGGCCACTTCGATGCATCTTCTGTTTATTTGGGAGAGATTTCATTTTGATTTTCTTCAGATCAATGTGCTAGCTAGCTAGCTTGGGATAATGCATGCATCTCTTCCAGGTAATAATTGGGATGTGCAGCTGTTGAAAGTAGTGTGTAACCAATCAATTATAATCATGTATATACTCTATAAATATAGTCATATGGTATACTCTCTCACTCTGATTCGAAATGTAAATTGTGGGTCATTAATTCTAGAGTTGTGCATAGGGATTAAAAAGGTGTTATGATGACATTATTATCTCTTTTATAGACACTACACTAGGGATGAAAATGGTTTGAAAAGTTTCCGATTTTCAGACGTGTTTTCGGAAAAGGAAACAAATATGGTGAGGCTATACTATCCACCGGAAATCGGAATTGTCGGAAATTTTCCGGAAACGAAAACTTTTCATATACAACTAATTAGCTTCAGCCTTACGTACTCTAGATGTTCATATTTCTACTGAGTATATTGAGGTGGTTAGTGGAATGAAAATATGTTTTTTCTACTACGGTTCTTTAGATCTGTTTTTCTTTTGCCTAACTACTGTTTTTAGGTCATGCCATACTAATTATGTTTATAGAGCGTACAACTAATTGTATTATTATTACAATTGATAAAAAATAGAAATGTTGATTTATTATTTTAGAAAAGATAAAGAGCAAAATCTCGTTTGTTGATTTGAGATGTTCACTTTGAGGGTTTTTATATTCCGATAATATCCGTTACTGCATTCGCTCCGCCTTTCGTATTTAATAATATTCACGTTTTCGTATCTGAGATTTCCGATTCAGATTCGGATTTCGATTTTGAAAAAAAATATGGAAACGGAAATGGTAGAGGTGGTTTTCATCCGTTTCCGAGTCGTTTTCATCCCTACATTACACATTAGAAAGTGATATCTAATTTATTGATAAGATTTGTACATAGTAATATTTAAGCATCGAGGACATAAAAGGGAAAATGGGAGAAAATATATAGAAATCCTATAGCAACTAACATATGAGACTCTAAAAATTGTAGATATATACCTCCCAGGAACGTAGAAGAACCTCGAAGTATATACGTTTAGTTATTAGAATCATATAAATGGCGCACAATTTAATTTTAGCTACACATGGAGATTATATTGTTAAAAGATCTTTATTTGTAAAAAAAAGAGAACAATCAATTAATGATCATTTGTTAACCATGAAATCCATGAGTCTAGCATTGAACTATCACGTGGAGACCTGTGGTTGACGAAAAGGAAGGCCTACTTAAAACTTTGAAGATCGATCGATCACAAAGCAAAGTGTTAGTGTTCACATGTTCTATCAATTTTCAATGCAATGAAGCATGGCACAGCATATGGTAGCATGCCTGAGACTGTGGTGTGGTTGGGAAGGTGGAGGTGATGTAGACCAAACCCCATTATTAGTTCTCTTGAAAGACCATTTCTACCATGCATCTTATTGATCAACAAAGAAGCGGTTGCACTAACCATTTTCGTCTATGTGTTCTCCAATACACTTTAGCTCTTTCAGATTTATAGCAAATTCCACACATTTCTAGCGAACCATTCAACCAATGAAAGAACCCAACCTTCTTAGGCGGTTTGAAGGAAAAACAAAAGGATTTGGATTCCTAAGGGTTAATTCCTACAAGTGCCATTTGGTTTGTAGGAATGAGGTATATAAAAACCAAAGGAATTTTCCCTTTCCGTCCAAGTTGTAGAGAGAAAACGTAGGAAAATTTTCAACAACTCAAACCTCTTGAAAAAATTCCTATGAATTGATGTTTGCATACCTTACTATTCCTCAACTTTTCCTATTTCTATGAGTTGAAATTACTCTAAACCGAACAAGCCTCAAAGTTTTGTGGTCCTGATTAATCTACACCGTACCATTTCGTATCAGAATAGAGCGGTTGTTACAATTTTAAACTAAAGACCACTGGCAAGTGATCCGCTATATGAACTGTTATCAACGAACGCGAGTTGTACGAAATGTCATCATACAAGCATTTTTCTTTCTCTTTTGATATCTCCGTTAGTCTTCTATCAAACTCACTCCATTAACCCAATGCAAAAATATTCTTTGCACTAAATATGCAATACCACTACTAGAATTGCAATGCCAAAAATATTGTAAACAAACACACATTGGGATGGCAATAATACTAGAAGCCATGAGAAATTGGGAATATACAAAGTTGTAGTATAGTAATATAAGTTGGGGGAGGGAGTGGAGGAGCAACACAAACACACTAACATGTACTGTTAACACATTGTTAGCAAGCAGGTGGTTGGAGTTGGGGGCCTCTCACTGATCATCAACTCTTTTCTTTCTTTCAGGCAGGAGCAGAGCAGAGCTGTGCCAGTTAGTTACCATGTTGCCTCGTTGTCCAACCCCGGGTGGGCCCCACTGCCCCCACCGCACGAGCTCACCCCGGATTCTCTGCACCGCCACCTCCTCATCCTCCTAACCACACTCCTAATCACCCAACTAATCACACTTCCAATCCAAACCATTCATTAGCTGTCCCTCTTTCCTTCCTTCCTCTTACACGTTTCCAGTGGAAAAATAATGCCACCTCTTTCATCAAGCCTCTTACACGTTTCGAAAGGAATACCGTACCAACATAGTATCTATATGTAAGACTCGCACCGCATACAAAATGTTGCGAAAAAATCGTGAAAAAGATTGGTGACACGACGTGTACGGTATATGATATCGGGCAAGACGCAATGCTACAGAGAAAATAAGTAGGAGGAGAAAAATATGATTGTTCTGTAGAGCTGGTGTTGTTTTGAACATGAGAAATTATCGGTGCACCGTGAAATCTAACTATTTCGAATTGTATATGGATGAAATTGAGAATTCAACACGATGTCGATAGTGCGAGTTCGTGTGAGAGAATGTGTGAGTTTACGGTGTGCCACAGGTTGGGAAACTGTAGAGGATCCAAGAGGATGATCACTCAATGTGGCATTGAAGAGTTGGGGGGTTAGGCATGTTCACCTTGCAAAGCAATTAACCAAACCAAACCCAAGCTAACCCTCCAAAAGGAGGATTAATTAGTAGATGACAACAATGTAGAGAGAGAGAGGGACATTGAAAGAGAGGGAAGAGAGAGATCACATAATAGCACACACCTAAAGAGAGATAGAGAGATCACTCCCTTTACGTGAGCACAATGCCTCCTTTTCCAGCTCTTTCCCTCTCTTGCTTGCTTGCCACTTTACACTCGTTTGCACTCATCACTACTAATCTCTCATCATCACACAGATCCTAATTTGATCAAATATTGTGCAAACAATCCAAATTTTGATCAAATCAAGTAGTAGTACTATTTGTACTAGTGATTATAAGAGAATTAATTAAGAGGGAAAACAGAGCAGAATATATTGGGACAGTACTCCAGCTGGTTAATTAGCTGTGAATGAATGAATCAATAGAATTAATCACACAAAAGGTCAAACTCCAAGCATCTGTAGCTGTAATTCACATCACCCTTTTCCAAATTCCCCAATCTTTTGAACAAATTCAAATGGAATTAGAATGGCAAAAGAAGAAGAAGAAGAGAAGAAAAAGAAGAAAAATATTTAGATCACAAGAGAGAGTATGTATGTGTGTGTGTGTGAAGTGTGTAAGCAATGAGAAATAACAGAGAATTATATCTAATTTGAATTGAATTTTGTGTTTAATTACTCTCTGTCGCTTGTGCTGCTAGTAATGGCAGCCGACCAGCGCCGCCGGCACCAGCAGCGGCGACCTGTCGCTGACGGCGAAGGCGAACGCCGGCGAGGTGGCGGCGGACGACGTCGTCGTCTCGGCGGCCGCGTCGTCGCATGGCGCTGGCATGTTGAGATCCAGCTCGAGGAGGCTCTTCTCCTTCTGCCTCGGCGCGTCGACGGCGTCGAGCACGGACACCACCGCGGACGATGCCGACGCCGGTATGAGCGGGCGGTGCCGCCGCATGTGGCCGCCGAGCGCCTGGCCGGAGGCGAACTCGGCGCCGCAGATGGAGCACTCGTGGACACGCGGCTGCTTGGAGACGCTGGCAATGGCGGCGGCGTTGGTGGCGTCGAGCACTTCTTGCTTCGGGATCACCGGGATCGCGAGCACTGTTGGATCGGTGGCGATCGGCCTCGAGGCCGGCGGTCGCGGCGGCGATGGCTTCGGCGGCTTCTCCTCGGCGGCGGCGGCGGCTGCCTCCGGGATGGCCGGCTTAACCTTGTCGTCGGCTGCCGGCTCCGTGGTCGCCGGCAGCGCGACCAGGCGAGGCTTCTTGTGGCTGGTGCGGTGGCCGCCGAGCGCCTGGAACGACGGGAAGCACTTGCTGCACGTCTTGCACTCGTACACGAACTCCCCGGCGCCGGCGCCGTCCGCCGGCCGCCGGCTCCGGAACTTGGCCTCCTTCGCCGCCACCGCCTCGGCGTCCGGCGCGCGCTCGCCGTGGCCGCCGCTGGCGAGCAGCATGAGGCAGAGCGCCATGTCCTCCTCCTCCTCGGTGACGCACCCGGACACGGCCTCGTCGCCCCGTGCTGTCGTCGCCGTCGTCATCAACGGCGACGTCGTCGACGACCCCTCCGCCGCCGCGGCGCCGCCCGACAGCGACAGCGACGACTCCATAGACTCCTCCTCCGCCGTAGCCGCCGACGCCGCGATCGGGACCATCGCCGCTGCGTGCGCTCGCTGGCGCTTGCTCCGCTTGCCCTTGACGACGGCGGCGGCGAGCGCGGCCTCCTCCTGGACGCCCATGGCGCGCGCGCGCCGGCCTTCTCCCTCCAAGAAGGCAACAAGAAGAGAGGAAGGGAATAGGAGGTGGAGTGTGCAAGAGTGGCAAGGAAAAGGTTGGCTATGGCGAGAGAGAGATCAAGAAGAGGAGAGGAGAGGAAGAAGAAGGAGAAGATGGTGGTGGTAGCTTGGGGAGAAGGAATGGAATGGAATGGAATGGTCACTTGGTGTATTGGGTTGATGATGATGCAAAGAAAGGAAGGAAGGAAAGGAGGGAAGAAATGGAATAAAAAAGTGAATGTCAACAAGTGAGGGCTAGCAGCCAACACACATATATGTATGTATTTATATGTATATATGTATATATATGGCTGGCAATATAATGTGGCAATATGCTAGTGGATCATGGATGAGTTGGGGCATATATTGCTAGCTGCTGCTGCTGCTTAATTCTTCTCCTCCTTCTTCTCTTTTCTTCATTTATTGTCTACTACGTGTTGCTTTATCAGCCACACCAGAATTTTAATTTTGAAACTGTAATTTTAGAGTTGATTTCGAGGTTTCTTTTTTATCGTAGTGATTAATTTTGGTGCACTAGGTTTTAAATTATGGATAATACAGATATACTTCCTCTGAATTGATAATAGTACTTATCTTTTTTTTTACAAGAACACGATCTTAAAAAATAACTTTCGAACACTATTTTTTATTACAATATATATAGAATCTATTAATATATAATTTTATTGAAGTGACTAATCTATACATATGGTATCCATATTTATAGGACACAAATATATCAGATGTAATTCATAGTTAAAGTTTTTAAAATTTGAACATCTCCTTATTCAAAGCAACAAGTATTATTAATCGGAAGGAAGTAAAAGTTTTATTAGTACATTATTTTTATTGCATTATTCGTATTTCTATGGCTTCATTTATATTTGGTTATTTTGGGGACAGGTGGAATTTTGCAGGGACAATAATTCAACAAATTGAAGCAAAATTAATGGTGTGCATTCTTTGGGTTGTTCAGTAGACGCATGTGTGTTTTTCTTTTAAAAAAGTGGTAGACGTATATATGTTTGCATTCGTATACGGTAGCGTTTATGGTTGGATATATATACGTATTGTAGCCATGTAGGTGACGGTAACGTATGTGTTTGTTAATTATTGACCGGTTGACCAAGTTTTGCTCTACGCATCAGTGATCAAAATGGTTTTATTTTTTGTCAATAGGGTGTTATTTCTACTTTGGCTCAATCATGTATATGTGTCCATGTGGGGTTAACGTATTACAAAAGCTATACATATTTGTTGCCATAAATAGTGTTAGGTCACTGAAGGTAATTAGTAGTAACATGCATACTTGTACATATAGGATGGCCGGCACAATAATGAGCCAATGCTTAATCAAAATTAGGTTTGCAATATATCCCATCGTCCAAAATTTTAAGTATTTTTGAAATAGTGCGAAGTCAAACTTTTTCAACTTTAGCGGTCAATAGAAAAGTTCCATAAAGTTTGAATATGTAAGAATAATATTACTAGATTTATCGTGAAACAAACTATCATATTATACAAGTTTTCTATTTAAAATATTTTATCTTCAAATATATTATATTGTTCAAAGTAGCATATTAAAAACTGTGTTGATGTCCTAACTCCTGAATGCTTATATTTGTGACCGAGGGAGTAACATGTAAATTGCTGTGCAGAAGTTGCTCAATCAAAAGTGCCAGGCCGTACAAAAATTGGCACCACACCAATGGAGGATGTAACAGCCATTGGGCGCCGCCGTCGCCACCATTGACAATATCTCTAGCATTGTACCACCCAATGTTTAATGGCTCTTGTGCTCCTCCTTGTAACGTGGAGATCATTTCAGGGTGTCATGCTATCAGCCAATAGCACAAGGCCAATGTGTCACTGGCAGATGAAAATTACAATGAAACAGCTACTATTCTGTTTGGATACATATTCATGTATGTGCCATCCGGTCCTTTTCCATCTAAATAATTTCATCACTATACTAACTAGCAAATTTTGTTTTAATTTACAAGTGAGAAAATTAATTAACAGTGTACAAGAGAAAGACACACCAGTAACCAGTTGATCTGAGTGGTTCAGTGTTGACTGGCTGGTTCCTTTATACTCCCTTTGATTAATTCCACAAGAATTAAGAAAGTAGTTCAAATAATTTTGCTGGCCTTAATTAATAATACACTGGAATTGAAGGACGATTCATTTATTTGTGAGTATATGTTATTATATATATTTGATAAGGGACAACATGGAATAAAAGTGAAAAATGCATATATAACATTTCTAAAACATATTGTCCTATTTAATTATTTAATTAGGAAAGAATTGAGGAGGCAATTCTCAAAATAAAAAAGGAGGCTAAAGTGATCTACATTAATTGGGAATCGGAAGGAATACTACCAATAAGCCCATTTTCTTGATGCAGCGAGGTAACTTTCTTCCTAATTAATACTCCTAAGTTCTTTTGATTTTTTTTTCAAATGAAACTAAATTCAGATTTAATCATCAATATATAGCATGCATCTGTGTGTATATGCTACGTTCAAGAATATACATACACAGAATCTGAGACTGTGCAGTGGTTGAGGCCTTCGTTTCATCATTGAACAACTACCGTGAAATTAATTAGGTTGTCAACACCCTGTTTGTCTAGCTCGAGAATGAGCATATCAATATACTGTTTTTGCATAAAAGATTAGAAGAGAATAGGTGGAAAGTCATGGTTGGGACTTGAAGTGAAAATGAAGTGATTTAAGCTCCAAAAAAGAGAGCCCTCTTTCAAATAAAAAGGACTACTTCTCTTTCTTTGCCTTTTCTTCCAACTCCATTGTTTTAATTCCCTGATTGCAAAGTACTAAAAAACAGAAAATATTTTTTCTCCTTTACTTGTTTTTCACATTAATTCATCATTGCTTCACTTTATGTTTTTTTTTACTTTTCATTGCCGCACTACATTTATAGTTAAATTCCACAAGAAGTTACTTAGCCTTTAATTCCTATATATGAGTAAACTATAAGAAATTAAGTAGCCGAAATAACGTCTTTTTTTTTGCGAACGCCGCCGAAATAACGTCATTCTGCATATATTACATATAAGCTAGCATTGCTAACTCTTTTATTACTCTTTTATAAATGATTTTCCAAACAAATCGCACATCTAGGTATCATTTGGAATTTGGCAGAATTTGAGTGTCACAAATATGGTGCATCTACTATAGGTCAAGTCATCATCAAGTGTTAAGTATAACTGCCTCCAATTCATCCACATTCCATATGGTCCCTTTTGATTATAGCCCCTAGAATCATTCAATTCAATTGTCACTCAACACTGAACATGCTAACGATAAAGGAGTGATGATGTCATCTGATACCGTGTTAAACCGTTAATTAGCACTAAACTAATTGTGCAGGTCAGAGGTTAGGATGGATGGATGGCTTGCTTGCGCCCCACTTCTATTAAAAACAGCAGGCAGGCAGGCAGGCAGCTACGGCTGTTGCCTTTCCTGTAAGTTGCAGCTATACTTTATAGTGTGTGTGTGTGTGGTGTGTACTAGTAGCCTAGTAGTGGAGATGGTGTAAGTGTAAGCAACTGCCTCACTATCCCCAATCTCTCTCTCTCTCTCTAACCTCTCTCTCAAGTGTCCTGAAATGGAATTAATTTGGGAATAATAATCTCATTTATAATTGATTGGCATCCTATAAATGCATCCTTGAGAAGATCAGGGATTAATACTCAACAATTAATAAAAAGGTTAGTTTTTTTTCTTGGTAGAGTGATAGCATGTTGTACTAGCTAGCTAGTAGCAAGACATGGCACCCACCTCTCTTCTTTTTCTCATGACATGGCCCAAGTGGCAGCTGTTACATTTTATTTTCTGTCCAAATAATAAATAGAAAAGGGAAGATTCATACGGATACAAAGTCTTGTATGTATCCATTCAAGTGGAAGCTGCTTCTACGGAACTCCACGGCCAAATGGATCAGTAGCATCTACTCTGAAATCTGAAGTTCTTTTTTTTTACTAAGCTCTACTTCTGAACTCAACAATTAATTGTTCTTAATTTCTTGCTTGATATGCATTCCAAAATATATCCGTCATCTTGGACCGTTTAACAGTCCAAGATTTACGTAACAGCATTGCCCGTTCATAGCATAACACACACTTAGTCTTGCTGAATTGTATTAACTATTTTAATTAATATCTGCCATAGTTTAAATTAACAGAACCCCTGTCTATTACATTATGACACTTTTAGAGCTTTTCACAGGAAAATGTTAGCAACAATTTGGTTGCCACTTGCCAGGCTGCAGCTGAGTTGGGTCAGGTTCTCTGATGAGCTAACTGACCAGTTCTTGCATTACGTACAACCAGCTTGTGTGTGTGTGCTTGACAATGACATCTCTTTGAGAGAGAAATGACGCCTATCTTTTGCAAACTAAGAAAGAACATGCTATCAATATATTGTCAATGGACAATGTGGCCCTGTTTGGTATGGAAGAATTCCATGTTTTTTGAAAGGACTGTACTACTGATTGCAAGAAATCATTTCTACATCCCAAACAAACCCCATGAATATCTATTTGCAAGAGTTATTCTTTTGTGACAGTCCCAATAAACATTATGCAAGATGCTTTAGTAAATTCCATTATCGAAAAATTAAACCAATATGCTAGGGTGTTCCTTTTGTTCTCACCAGTAATAAAGTGGATCAGGCACAGCTATATATAGCATCATAGGAGCAGAGGTTATAAAATTGGAGCCATCAATTACCATCCATTGACTTGTACATAGTATGGGAGATAATGCAGAGATTAAACAATTAGACCGACATGAAGAACTTCTCTTCATCAACAGATCAAGGGAACAAGTAGAGATGGTGAAGTTAAGTCACTTAAGGTGTTTGACTTGGGCAATGTGCTGTGCATTACCTCTAGTTAATTGTGATTGGCATATGTTTGCATCCCAACTAACCCAACCCATGTTCATCTCTATGATTGGAAGATTTGGATTAAATCCTAGTTGACCTAATCAGCCATAACTAATGGGATCAACAACTAAGAGTCTAAGAACGTGTCGTGGATACATTGGATTGCCATGAGTTGCCAAATTTCACATGTGGAGTATTGTGTCTTAGCTTAATGAAATATGAACTGTATTCTGTTTTTTTTTCTTTTCTCAACTTCTGGGATTTGTTGAATTATGTTGTTTAACTGATTGCAAAGCGACGACCTTCACCATGGCTTCACATTCACCCAAAGGGAGAATATTGACTGTTCAGCAGCTAAAGGAGCATTTGGTTACAAGCAAACGAGATTAGCAATAATTTTAACATTCATCCGTGATCCTAATTATGAGGATGATATAGGAATACAATATTCATAACACGCGAGTTGATAAAAAGATAAGATCTCACCGCGAGAACAATTTTAAAGGTAGTTACCTTGTTTTTAAAATGAAACTTAGTACCACAAACTTTGGAAATTTGTTTCAGAATCCTATATTCCTCGCTGAAGTTCAAATAACTAGCATACATCCAGTTTAATGGTGCTGAATAAGAAAACTAAAAAAAAATAATGCTCCACATTGCTGAACAACGAATGGTCCATGTAAACTCACGTTATCCAGGTGTTTGCTGGAACTGAATGTCATCCAGAACAAGAAAGTTTGTTATCAGGCCCTAGACCTGGCCCTTCAGTTTTAATCAATGAATCGAATTGAGAATAGTTCTCTGCTTCTCCAAGTAAAAACAATGACAACCTCAGCATATATGTTTCTAACTTTAGGTCATTCAGGCTTCCGAGAAAGCTTATGTTTTTTTTAAGAAACTTTGAAATGATCAGAATCAACACCATGGTACACAAGTTGGCCAATATTTCCTACACGTCATTGTTTCTTAGGATCTGATCTTTCATTTTTTATGTCATCAAGAATTCTGTTGCAGGTGTCCATTGTGCGGGCAGAGAGTAGACTGTGATTCCAGAGTTTGATCATAAACATGCGCCATCCCCTGTTCATACAGCGAGCGAATTGCAAATCAAATAAATAAGTAAACAAGAATAGTCCAAAGGTATGTGTGGACATGAAAATACTGCCTGTTGCAGACAAAACGTGTTCCAAATAAACAAAACTATAAGAGGTATAACAAATCTAAGATTTAAACTTACCATAGTAAAGCGGAGTTTTCTAAAAGTTCTTCTCCATGATGTCGGGAGAATGCCTCACAAGCCCAAGGTACGTGACTATCAGCTAGTATACTGCAGCCAGATATTTCAGTTAGAGAACCTAAACATATATACACCTAGTGCTTAAACAAGAAAAATTCTACTAGCATTTTCTAATCTACCCTTCAGGACAAAGAATGCACTCTGGCTTTTAATTGTTCTGATGTCATTAATGGGCTATAGCTAAGATAGTAAAACAATAATGAACCCAAACAACATAACAATTGAGTGTTACACAGGACAACTAATGAAAAATATGGCGAAAGCAAATTGTGCCATGAAAGGAATGCCGAATGTTATACAAAAAATGAAAAAAAATGTGAAGAAAACTGTGCCATGAAAGGAATGCCGGATAATTGATGTATGCCCTTCCCAGAAAATTATCCATTCCCTGGCTGTTTTGCGGTCTTACCAATAGTTGTTTAGTAGCACAAAAAATGGCTAAGACATTAAATAGATTGAAGAACAGATTGTTATAGTTGGTTCCCTCAGCTGCCAAGTTGATGAACCAAAAAAAACAGCAATGCCAGGTCAAAACACTCCTGCCTACACCCTTCGTTGATAGAGCCAATGAAACTTTGGGGATATGCCTGACCTTTGTTTTCGAATAAATGAATTCCACATGTGCATAATGCGCTTCTCATCTTTTGTAACATCAACAAAATCATCAAGCATCTGCATTTACTCAGCAAAGTTAAAACAAAAATCAATTAAAAAAAGTTAAAACAGCAATAATAGCCATAGAAGATTGATTTGAGCTCATGGCAATGTAGAGCTTGAACTTGATCTATGTTCAGCCAAAAAGATTATCAAATAGCCACATCTTACCCTTCTATCTTCCAAATCAGCAATATCATCATCTACTTCATCTTCACTATCATTATCTGAGAGAACTTCTTCGAATGTCATTGGCTATGAAAATACATAAAAAATAATGATTAGCTTGATTTCAAATACATGCATAAACTACAAGAAATATGCAAATAGTTTTTTTTTTCTTGAACACGCAGGAAAGTTGCGTATCATTATATTAAGAAGAAAAAGGAGAGGGTAAGAAACAAGTAACATTATGATAAGAGTAAAATACATCGGCAATCTTTAAACTCGTTTCCTGGCTTCATCCCGGTCCATGGAATTTGAAAATGCAGATTATGGCCCCTATTATTGGTAAGACCTTGTATGGGGGAGCTCTAGATTCTCATAAACAACTGGTGAGAATCTGGAAAACCCGGGTTTCCTATCTTACGGCTTCTAGTTCATTTGGGTGAGGATCTCATAATCTAGGTGAGAATCTGGACTGTTTAGGGGAACTAGAAATTCTAGAAGCTGCGGCTGCTAGAAGCTCCCAAAACAGAGCCCAAATGTACTATAACAAGTCACAAAGAGCATGGGCCCCTCTGCAAACCAATATGGCATGCCAACTTGGCAACACGAGCGATGTCACATGTGAATTGCACGTGCACGGCGAATATGCACAAAACCAGTTTGTGGTCATCAGTTTGGCAAAGTAGGGGGCACACAATAACCTCTGGATTTGTGCATATTCACTTCACATGTGCAACTCACTCCCGACGTGGCATCCGCCGTCACCAAGTTGGACACCTTGTCATCTCCTATAGGGGTCTTGGACAGTGATCGTACATTTAACAAAATTAAGGGTTCTAATTTAAATTTGCAACATTTTAAGGCCCGGATGAGATGATAAACAATTTTAAGGACCGCTGGTGTATTTTACTCAGTTACAAGACAGCATAATAGAAACGGAAAATGGCAAAAAAAAAAGGAAAATGAAAAAAAAAAAGCCCAATGTAAAAGCTAATTTTGATTATGTATTTTTTTACTTTTGCTAATGTTTGTTCATTCTGCATTTCTAGGTAAAGTTTAAACCTCCATTGAAAAATGCAATTGTCTCAGCTATATGGATAGTCAACCATGTTGCCCAAAATGAATTAACAAGATCGCCCACCGCTATACGATAATCCAGCTATAATCATGTAGTTGAAACATCTTGGAGGACAAAATATTTATGTTAGTATTCTAGTTAGCCACTCTTTCCATTCTCAGAAAGATGTTTTAGAATGTGTGCAATTGAACTTCAAAATCCTATGATTATATGCAAAAGAATATTAGGATTTGGCATGTGAGAATGATTTGTCATGAAAATACTTTCATATCATTATATTTCTAAGGAAAAACTCCATTGTACAACCTTAAAACCTTGCAAAAGTCTGAAAAATCAACCACCAACTGCAAGAACACAAACTCCCTAAGTAGTTCATGTAAACCCCTGAGACTAAAGTTACATTGGTTTTGTTCACATGGCATCGACATGTCACTAGGTTTTGCCACCTGATTGCCCCCAACCCCCCCGAGATCTTACCAATGTGGAAGGTAAGGAATACTTTACTGGGTGAGCTGCCATGTTAACAGAAAACATGAGATGTGGACGCTAATATGGCTAAAACCACAATCAAACCATCCAACGAGTTTTGAGAATTTGAGGTTGTAAAATATTTAGTTTCGTGATTTAGGTCCGATTTCCAGAGTTTCACAATGTCGAGAGTTATAAGCAAACCTTTTCCTACCTTATTGTGTATTGGTGTCTTGGTGACCATGTTGATGTTCAATATGACTAGTAAAAAAGAACACAGAGAGAGAGAGAGTGCGTGCATGATCAATGCTTTCATGATCTGGTGTTATACTATCTTACATATGCAGTCCAGTGACCTTTACCCAAAATTTCTAGAAAAGCATATAAACCACATCTTTGTTTATTACGACTTCATATCTTAGTAAATGACAACATCCTCATTCTGGTGTTCACATTTTTTCCCCATCTGTATACAATTACTTTTCCAGGCCCATCATACGCCACTTCAAAAGGATCTAGCTGAGAGTGGAATATGTAGTATGGCTTCCCACCAAATTCTGCTAGAGATGGACCACGACACATAATCTTCTACTAGTAATTGGGAATGAAATAATCAAGACAACAGTTGGGCTATTATCTGTTCACACATAATATACGACTGAAGCAGTAGCTGTCAGTAAAAAGAACTACAAAAGCAAGTTTTAGAAAGTGCAGACAAAGCCCCAATTCAGAAAACATTGCAAGTAATGCATATCTGAAGCCTCAAATAGATCTTATCAAATTTGAGGTCAAGTTTTACTGAAAATAGAAACAAAATAAAGATGAGAAGAGGCCTTTTTCAATCACCTGTGCCTTATGAGAATGGATGAACTGACGTTTTTGCAGAAGTAGACGACTGCCAGATAATATAAATGCAATGAAGAATAAGTTAGATTAAAAACCCATATAACAGTAAGATGATATCATGAAGATAAACAGAGGACTACTTTCTGGGATCAGCTCGATTTGCTGATAGCTTCCTTGATTTCCCAAATGCCAAAAATTCTGATTGTGAATGATTGCTACCATGTAATTTCTTAGAATCATCAATCAAAGCGTTTTCTGCAAAAAGAAAAAAGAGAGACAAAATTAGAAAGAAAATGCCTCAATTGTAGTAACATCAGGACAACATATGGAACAGATTTTCGGCGGAACAAGTATAAGAACATAAACTTCACAAAATGCCAAAATAATGGGAAAGAGAAACCCAAGGATATGGCGTAGACATTTCCTTACATTCTAGCAGAATGATAATTGCAAATCTACAAAGAATAGGTTTACTAGTAGGTGGTTGGGGTTCCATTTCAGAAGCTCTCAGCTAAAGCTACACAAAGATAGTACTACCTCTGTTTCATAATATAAGTCATTTTGACTTTTTTCTAAGACAAACTCTTTAGTTTTGACCAAGTTTATAGAAAAATGTAGTTTTTTTTCAACATAAAACAAAATACTATCAAAATATATTAAATGTTAGATTTAATCAAACTAATTTAGTACTATAAATATTGTTATATTTTTCTATAAACTTGGTCAAACTTTCAAGAAGTTTGACTTTTAAAAAGTCAAAGCAACTTATAACATGAAACGGACGTAGTAGTGGTTTAAGTGTTGAACTTTTACTGTCAACAAAGAACCGAACTGAAGTTGAAAACAAAGGAGAGAACACCTGAAATTCAAGGCTACATTTGCTTCCCTTTTGTTTTAACAAGATGGCACAGAATAAACAAGTTTTAACAAGCTAACATAGAATAAAGAAATAATTCTCCAAGAGTAGACACGTAACACATTACAACCCACGTAATATAGAAAAGAAAAAATACTGTAAATACCAATATGTTTCCTTTAGCATGTAGTTTGTTTTGCATGCTAGGATACCATAAGACGAGAAATATACCATTTTCCTCTTGGACATCATCCTCAGACTCCGCTTGTGTTTCTTCAGGTGATCCTGATTCCATAATATGTGCATCTGCACGTGCAACCGGAAGTATTTCTGTTCTTCTACTCTTTTTAAACCTTGATCTGATGGAACACAGTTAGGCACATTGAACAAAGGATTTAGCATTATTACAGCTAATGTAAAAAAAAAAACATACCGGTAGTAAAAGATCCGATGGCTATTATCAACTTCTGCTGCCACAAACTGTAAATTATGTTGACAGTTAGTTTTTCCAGATACTAGCAATCTAGCATCATGCCCACGTGTTGTAACGGATCCCAATAAATATGTTATAAGTCTAAAATATAAATTGAAAAGAAATTGTCTTCAAATCCAAAACAAATCTACATATATGAGACCCATTGGCAACCTTGTGTGCTTTATACAATTGTTTTAGAAAATCTTACAAACAATACACAGATGAGTACACATTTATAGCCACAAAAGATTTTATAGTGGAGTGGGTGTAGAACACATCATCATGCCCAACACCGTCTTTCAAGAGAGTAATGGTTCTAAAACAAAGATTTTCACTTAAATCAATATTAAATAGAAATGGAGCTTTTAAGCCATGTACGTAAAATTTATGCTAGTTTGCATGGGCTGGATCCCACAACCCTGGTACATCAAACCTAGGTCAATTAGGTACAGTGTATGTCCTTTATCCCTAGTTTACCTCTGTTCTCATGTTATCTTTCTTCAGCGTAACATTAACAGCCTGGTAGTCTTCAGATATCTGTCTTGACAAGAGAAACAAAGTAGTTATCTTACTATGAGTATGATTGAAGGATACTGTGCAATTCAGACTTCAGATATTTACTCACCCAGAATTCGTAGTGGAACAGATCATGTGATGAAGTCATGTGACATTCCAGACCCTAATGTTGCACAAAATCACAATATTAGACGTGACTTCTAACAGGAAAGCAGGAAACACAAAAGGGTATTGCTTTTGTATGAAGATGTATGAAAATATGGACCAACTTTTTTTTTAATTTTCATCAATATAAAAGGTACAGTACAAAATGGAGAATGGGTAGCTTTCATAAAAAAATGTAGCAGGTGACAGGAACCATATGCCAGCCAACCAGTGAAATGAACAAACACAGCATAAAGAAACACTGCTTCGGACTTTACCTTGAAGTTCCCACACCGTACCAAGCAAAAAGGGCAAGTAAAATCTTCCGTTACTGGTAAGAAGGAATTAAAGAATCATTAGGAAAACAGAAAATGATGCAAAACTAAAGTAAAACAGATAGTTGCAAAGCATGTATTGATCTTCATTATTGGCCAACAGCAGTTCTTCCTTTTCTTTTCCTTTTCTCTTTGGAGGGAGAGGGAGGGAGGGAAGGAGGGGGAGGATAACCTTCACTCATTTGTGTGTTCTTGTAGTTAAAGAGCACATTTCCAACTCTTAGCCTGTACAAAAAGAACTTCTCAAAGTGAAATTTGTTACACCAGAATTGAAATGCATTAGATAAAGAACAAACTAGAGCAAGGTAATATAACTAGGCATGATGAATATCACCCAGGCAGGCCAGGCACCGGCACCGCGCTACCTGGACCTCAGCCTGACCCTAAGAGGCTATTTTGGAGCTCCTCAATCCGAATAATAAAACCCAGTCCTTACAGAATTTCATAAGAGTGGTTTTACCATGGTATTAGCATAGTACTGCAGTGCCCTAAAAAAAAGCATAGTACTGCAATAAACTCAACCTAGATGGGGTCAAGTGCAGCTTGAGCCAAGAAAAAGAACTGTGCAAAGCTTCACATCAGGACCTTCATCAGGGGAATTTTCTACTTTTCCAAGGTCAACAATAATCCACTTTGGCTTTCTTATGAGATTCTTATTCATAATGGAATTTATCCTGCTTTTCAAATACATCAAAACTACATGTAATTGAGACAGTATCTTTGGTAAAACTTAGTATTAGGAATTTAGGATGACATGTAGTGACTGGGAAGTGTGAGTGTGTCTTGCAAATATTTTCTCTCCTTAATGCAATGATATGCAGTTCTCCTGCATATTCGAGAAAATACATGTTTTTGTGACTGGGGACAGGGGAGTATAGTCCAATGAGCAGATGAAGTCTCACATATTAGGGATAAAAGCACATAAGAGTGAAAAACATATTTTTTTTCTTATTATACTGGGTAACAATAAAGTGAGAAATAAGAACTGTCGGCTGAATAACTCATAACATTACAGAACATGAGCCATGCATAGCTGGGATACAAGTTACCTTACAATACGCAGTAATAAGGATGGTGGGACGTCACTATATGAGAAGGAATTGTATGGAGATTTGAGTATGTCTTTTGCACCAGCCTCTGCTGCAGATACTTTTACTTGCAACTGATATGGAACCTGTAATAGCAAAGATCAATAGTCTCAGTAAAGCTACATACATGAAGTAATTTGTACTTTTCAGCAAACCAAAGTGATCAAGTACATTATAATATTATATACCCCACAGCAATTTCAAAAGTTGGAAGCAATGATTACTTGATTAGATTAAACATAGAGAAATAAGCAAACGATAGTGTTCATGTACACCGTAAACAATATTTATCAGCTATTACATAAATTTGGAAACTGAAAGCAATAATGATATTAAACAAAGAAATAAGAACTTACCATAGCATCAGCTTTACGGGAACAAAATGACAAGCAATTGTCATGCTCAAGAAATGTTGGCTGCACATGCGTTATCAAAAGATAAAAGTAGTGTCAACATATAGTTTCCATGGTAAACAAGGAGGATAGCAGAATACAAGGGGCATAGGAAGGAAAACATGGAGAACTTGCACGAGATTCCAGGAAACTTTTGTAACTGCAGGTTCCAGCCTGTGCTACAATTTTTTATAATTCATCAAACAATGATAACTTAGGACAAGACATAAATTTAATTAGGCAATTTTCCACCTGTACTATTGAATCGCTTAGTATGTGTCAATTTAAACAAGCACTTATCACTCCTACAAAATAAATGTTCCACTTCTGTGAGAATCCAAAATTTTCAATTAAACAGTCCATGTTGATTAGCATCACCACTAGTAGAACTGTAAAGTAGCAGCAAATTCTGAAGCACAGATAGTTTTTGCGCAAAATACAAAAGTAAATGTGGCAAATATTGTCCAAGAGTAGCAATTTGCATAATCAGAAGTTACATGTCCTAAATCATCAAAAATCAAGTGAAGTGCAGATGCAGGCAGGTTAGATGGCATCTTTTTTTCCCCCTAAAACAGGTTTCTTATGCCATGAAAGCCAGTGGCTGTCTATCCTATGATTGTGAATTAGATGGAAAATTGACATGCTCAGAAGAAGATAATGAAATGTCAGAATAAGCTGTATGTTTTAAGGACACTGGAGTTAACCTCTAAGTAGCCTGGGCTCATACATATACTGATAGGTGACTCCACTATATGCCCCAAAATTAAATCCGCACAAGTCTCCAAAGATGAATTAAGTAAAGTGATCGGAATTTTACCCCAGAAACATTTCCCTGCAAGCTCTGAAAATGCATATGAAACAATAGTTAGTCCATTCAACAAGACAACAAGCCTAATTACCCACAAAAACAAAAAAAAAAGCCTAATTATCCGCGAGATACAAAATTGCATATTTTTTTATGCTTAATTTGTAAAGGCGCATGTTTTAGAATCGGAATCTGTAAGAGTGGAAATTCCAATAATGAGAAAGCCCTCTACAGAAGGAACTAAAGGATCTGTATTACTCATGAAAATGGTCTAGTATGTGGATCTCTCGGTAGACTAAACAAACAATGTTTGATGGTATTTTATTCACTTGATCATGTTAAAACCAGTAAAGACAGGCAAAAATAACCAGTACTGCTTAGCTAAAATGGCAAGTCATTTCTTAAATATTAGCTTTCAAGTTGAGTAAAACTGTACAATGCTGACTTTGTTCCCCATGAGTCCACATCAATGAGAAGAGTTGGCATGCTACTAGTAACTATATACAGTATACCACCTGGAGCTAAGGATTAAAACTTTAACAGGTTAGTTGTTTTCCGGTTGATGTGGATGTCAGCTGGATACTGAACATCATGGGACGCTGAGATTCAGTAGACATACAGAAGAGGCCTTCGGTATTTTCTCTAAAATGGAAATGTTGTGCTTTCATATCTTGGTTATGGAGGAGAGCAGACGCCTCTGTGTCCATTAGTTAAGAATTGATTCTTTGTGTAATTACATCATCCATGGCATAAGGAAGCAAAAAGTTATTACACTGTACCAATTATTCAGTTCGATCACAGACTTACTTCGGAGAGAAGAGTAGTCCACATGTTTCTCAGAACAGTCATTTTCACAAAGATTTTGTCCAGTTCGCCCTTTATTTTTTTTGGTACCGCGGCTAACAAGGATAAAAGTAAGACCATAAGCTTGGGTGGCAATTAAAGTCTCCAGATCAGGAATAACAAATGTGGCTTCAGCACGGTCATTATTCCCAGAGTCATTAAAGGAAGTAAGCAAACGGGCCTGACTGAACCGATATATTGGAGAATGCTGCAATATCAAGCCATAGATGAGAAGAGAAGTAGTAGACAGAATAAATAATAAGTCATTTCATGAACTACAGAAACAACACTTACTCCTTCTATAGGAACATTTGAAGTAGGTCTAGCAAACAGAACATACAGAGGAAAGATATTCTGTGCTTGCAATTCCTTATTGTTACTTCCAGGTAATGATATAGTTATCTGTATCCTACATTCATGAACACAGATGCAAATCAGAGTTTGCAACAAATAAGTTTCAAAATTCAATCACGCTTTATCAAAAAGATTACTCTCGAAAAATAATTTGAGTCAGGTTTATGTTATAAGAAAACTACATATGGGAACGAATTAGGCTTCATCTATGCAACTGTCCACACTTGAGAGCCCAGCTGCTGCTGGAGTCTAAATTTTAAGTTCTGATCCACCCAAATGTTCAAAGAATACAGGAAACATATAATTTTCCACTTAAACAGAATATGCACTTCCCAATTTAATATTTAACTAGTCAAGTATTCCCTCCGTCCCAGAAAGAAACCAACTTCACCAGAAGTTGGTTTTTTCTAGGACAGAGGGAGCATGCAATTTAAAATAAGATTGTCTTGTAGGTGCTTTAGAACAACCAACATAATATAATTTCCATATGTTTCTTTTAAACCATGTTGGAGTCATACTCATAACTCTGCACTATCAGCAGAAGGAACTGCTTTGTGAATCAGAATAATTTTTTTCCTTTTGAGTTTTGGCATATTTAATCCAAACGATTCTGACTGTCTTTCAGCAACTGAAACTGCTGGATAAGAGTCAAAATTGTGTCACATATTACATATACCAGTATCAGTTAGGGCCTCTTTGGCATAACAGGAAAAACAAAGGAACAGGAAAAAAAAACAAAACAGGAATTGGGGATGCACATCAAGTTGAATCCTAAGGTTTTGCAAAACATGTGATTTTTTCAATTGAGCTATGAAGATGCTTTGAAGAAACAGGTACGTTAATTTAGAGAGAGAGTAGCATTATGAAAATTCCCAACATGCTGGATTTCACGTTTGAATTCTTGTGAAATTCCTATAGACTAAACAGATTATTCCTATTGGATTCCTATGATTTCACTCCTTTCTTCCATAAGGCCAGGTGGTGAATTTAAATGTATACATAGGCCCAGTTTGAAACAGATTATCTGCTTGATTGTAGGAACAAATTAAATATTTTTAGAATTAATAATAAATAGCTTAGAACAAGTGGTCTATCAATGCAGTGAAAAAAATGTTTTTTTTACAGACGTGGAGCAAATAATCCACCGTAAGAATCCGATGAAGTAGCTGAAAAGAACTGGGCCATAATATAAAGAAAAAAAATGTAAGAATATCAATCAGTTCTCAAGATGCTTAGCTGAATATGAATGGTACATGCATAGGGTGGAAGTAGTTCAGACTTAAACCACTCAAGGATCAATGAGACATACCTTTTTTTTTGTTTTGCACGTATCTTATAAAGAAGGCATCTTTGAAGATAAGGAGGCTGCAAAATGAGACATACTGAGCATGCTTATCTAAACCATATCAGAAGACAAGGTTTTCATGATGAGATTTACATTTTCAATGGCTCGGTGTCGAATAAAGTTGTACAACTCAAGTGGCTTGCAGTATAAAGCTAAATTTTCTTCAGGGTTAAGTTGTTGATCTGAAGAGAACTGAGCGACAGAGTGCTCACAGCACATCTGGTCCGAAGACCTCTGACAATCAAATTCACATCCGGTATTCCTGTATATAAACACACTTGAATAAAAATATAGAATAGCTTTTAAACCTATCCAACATATAGAAATGGCTCCAATCTATAAATAAACTGAACTACATACAAATGACATGATTAAATTCAAGATACAAGCCAAGGTTGATTTATGCTGACCAATCATCAACCATAAAAATAGCTATTCTTTTACAACTTAAGAAGACTAAGTTGGTGAGAGAGACAAGGGATCTAAAACTACTACATGTCCATTCCACCTCACTAAAGTATCCCTTCCATGACCATACCATCAACCTAAACATCATCATGTTTCACTAAATCAACTAGAAACCAGATATCACATACATGTAACTTTGGCCTTAGCAACCAGTCAGTGATTCAGGCCTGTATGTCAGATTCCTCCTACCATTCATAAAACATATGCATGTTGGACTATTTTCCATCATTCTTTGTACCTGTAATTATAAATTCAACTGACTACCTAGTTAAAAATTCCTTTTTTTTTTCTCCCTCCTTCCAAATTCCAATCGATTTTTAATTGAAGTTTTCCTGATACCGACTCAAAAGTTCCAATTTGAAGGTTTGAATCAATTTTGAATGTTTTTCGAACATAAACTGAGTTTTAAGAGTTCTTCCAATGTGGTTTCGAAGTTCTCTGTCAATCCATTGGAACTTAAATACTAGAAAGTTTCCAATCAATTTATTTGAAAGGGCTCTTTACTTTCTAAAATCCTAAATCACTGATGATAAGGACTGACCCTGGACATGTGCCATGCCATTTTTTCGTTTGTTGGGGAAATACATAACAGGTTCAACAGAGAAGGGTCTGATGCATGCTAACCCATCCAAAACTAGCATTAAATTCTTAGAAGACTAATAGACCTATCTGCTTTGCGTTTATTCCTCGATTAGTGCAGGTATTATAGAGGGGGAGGGATGGGTGTGGGTGGATGGTGTTGATAACAGGGCTGTGGAGGGCACCATGGCACAATTTTGTGTTCCTATCCAATTATCCAAGCATAACAGAAAATCTGCCCCTTGCTTCAGTTCACAAAGAAGCATCATGGGGATGGTAAAAGAAGAAACAAATAGCATGAACAAGGCATAGCAATTAACATAGTTGGCATTTGCGTACACTGCATCATGGTCAGTCAAAGGTAGGCCAGGCATCCTTGTCGACGAAAAGCTCGGTACACTGGAATCCACCAAAATCAGCACATAGAAGCACAGACGAGTGCCCGTGAAAGGAACCCTATGAAGATATTAGATCAGTCAAATCAAAAAAAAATTGAAATTAATGGATTATCCAAGAAAGGGATTGGATCCTACAAGTAAACCTGAGCACTCATGGGAGAAAATTAGGGCAAAGTAGAACCAATCGGCTTACCAAGGAAAGTAGTCAGATCTCCAATAGTGGAAAGAGAAGAGTTTTTCTCTTGATAGGATCCGGTCGAAGAACGGTGGTGGCAAGGTGCTTGCGAATTATATGAGAGGATTTGGGGATTGATTTGCTCGACTTCTTTCCTGCGCACAGGCAGATCGAAATGGAGTGCGCAAATATGACCAGGCGCAGAAGGGGAATGAGGGGTCCTTTATGGAAGGGGATATGGGGAATGCAGATCCAGCAGGGCAGAATGTATTTCTTAGCTGCCAAATTCATTAATTAATATTAATAATGGAATAAATGACATAATCCTGCTCAATTAGGAGTATTGCCAGGTGTGGTGATAGCTGCTCTTTTGAGTAACAAAGTAATTTACTTATGTTAAGACCTAGCACCATCAGAAGTTTCAAGAATAATCTAGAAACTCCACTTTCCAACTAAAATAACTGGATAAATATAAATCATGTAGACATTTGCGACATGCATGGGGCCCAACCAGTGGCTGGGCCCCCACCGATATCAGCCTACAATAGTACTATTTAATTATCATGGGCACCTCTCCCTAGTCCCTAATTGACAAATTACAAGGTCCCCATTGGTTACTCTCTTTTGAAAAAATTCCCTCATTGGATCAATGTGCCTATGCCTACAGGCTATCTCACAGATTATCAATTTAATATATGGTCTAATATATTTCTTGGACGATACATGTAAACAGTTCTACACTTGTATGGCTAAACTTGGATGCCAGAGGCAGGATTTGATTTGGTGATGAAGGTTACAATTAGACCAAAAAACAGATTTCATATCCTCTTTGATATTGATTGCCAAATGGTCAACTTCACATGACTTTACATCTACGGTGGTAGGTGGAGGGTACAGTTGGGACAAGGAGTGGTGACCGAGGATGAGCTGAAATAAATGCAGGATGCTTGTTTTTGTGCCAGCTTGAAATAGTGATATTATTACAGTTGGAGCTAACCATCTGGCCAAACACCTTCCTAAATCAACCCCAACTCCAACATGAAGCAGTCCCAACCTTGAACTTTGAATTGGACCTTGAACTTTGAATTGGAGCCATACCAAACAGGGCCTATGAATTTACGTAGTTAGACAGCCAGAAATCACTGCAAGTGACAAGAAATGCTTTAAAGAAGAGTAAACTGAACAGTAGCCTATAGGTAGAAGAATTTGCAAGTTCCCAAGGTGGATGCTAATGCAAGTAGATTACAGAACTTGGCAGTTTTTGCAAATTCGTTTCTAATCTTGTTTAGTTGGTAGGGCACTTGATTCTATTTTTCATCACCAATTTCACCAAAAAAATATCAATCACAGTTTTGTACTGGCATGATTCACTTTAATATGGTTAGTTAACAAATTTAGCAACCTTCAAGTTCTTTGACCTACTTGCACTCATGTAGCCATTGGTTGCATCTCTGGTGCAACTCACTATTTGAAGAATGGGTAGAGGAAATTTAGCAGTGAAGTGTTTCTACAGCAGGCACAACACATGCACGATTACATCTATATTTTATGGTGAAAAAACTTATGTTTTATTAGGATTACCACAATTAATTTTGCATGTCTCAAGTTTTGAAGGATTCAAAGCGGATGGTGTCTAGAACGTATGAAACCCCGAATTGTATTTGTACAGAATGTGTGCAACAGCGGTCATAACTGGACCGGTACAGCATTGCGGCCTTGAACCATATCAACTGGTAGAATAGCTGTTATGTACTACAACATATCAATCATAGCAGAACTATATCGTGTTATTTCAAATTTTAAATTCAGAGGTTGGGAGGGGGCATCTGTATACATGTAAATGGAGGATAGAACCATATTATTTGTTTACGTTCTGAGACCATACAATAAGAAATTGGGTCCCCAAAAGCAAGAGGTCCGGGATGAATCTTTTGCACAAAATGATTTGTTTCTTGTGTGCATGATTCATCCCTTGTGGACGTAAATCGTACCATGTTTAGGGCCAGTGTGAGGATGGTACTAATCAAAAAGTGATCCAGATTGATTATCTGTTGCCAATCAGAGAGGCAATGAGTAGCAATTAACTAATGGTGCTATATAAAAGTTAGAACCTTCGGAATGTGTACTTGGTCAAGAAGTTCTGCCGTAGAACCTTCAGAATATGTACTTGGTCAAGAAGTTCTGCCCGTTTATTTGTTGGTTATTGTCCTACAAAATAACTAAATATGACATTGAGGTTTTCAGTATAGACACTGTAACTAACATCCGAGACAAGACTAAAAACTCTGTTGTAAATCTGGTGTGGTGCTCTCTACCAAAAAAAGAGAAAAAAAATCATCCCCTTCGCATTTGTGGATGTCCCGATTGTCTACTAGAAACACCCTTTGGCTGACAGCCACACCAAACCATTGTCGATTTGCTATTATATTTCATGACAGGCAGGTATGAAAAAAAAAATTAGGGAAGAAATTATTTCTGACAGCCACAGGATATGTACAGCGCGCTACCGTACAAAAACAAAACGAAACAAAACAAGAAAACGCGAAATTCTTCCTAATTTGTTAATTCCCTTGTAACGATTGTGCTACACGGTTCCTAGCGGCCTCGCACATAACATCTGATGCCAAACTGTAAAGTAAAAAACAGCCAATCGCCAATATGATGTCCCGTTTGAGTGGCAACAACCATCCTAGCCAGCCATTGACAGCTCTAGCGCAATACGCGGCCACCGCACAACAGTTGGGGGGCGAAAGTAAAAGCGGAGTGATTCGAAGAAGGGCTTACCAGCCTAGGTCAAGGCCTCGCCGAGGTGGGGGGCGACTCGGGCTCACGGGCGCTGGGTGCTTCTGCTGCTGCGGCTGGCGAAGGGGGAGGAGGCCGAAGAGCAGCTCCGGTGGAAGGGGAAGTCGGGAGCCCCGGTACACGGCGGCGCCGGCGTGGGGGGAGACGGCGGCGCCGGCGTGGGGGGAGACGGCGGCGCGCGCCGGTGGGGAGCGGGAGTAGCGGCGGCGCTGGAGTGGACTTGGATGGAGCTGCTTCTCCTTTATTGTTTTTTTTTTTTGTTTTTTTCTGTTTTGTTTTTTCGCGTTTTGGGTTTGGACTCGCGGGGAGCTCTTAATAAGGCCTGATGGGCCCTTGTGGGCTTGGGATTACAGTTGCGTGCGGCCCATGGGCCTGAACGGGATTGAGACTTGGGGTTGATTTCACATTGGGGCCAGGGATCCGGCGGGGGCTCGCCCCTACGGGGCAGTGATGGGGGGCAGTTCTCACCCATGGGTGAGCGGGGATGGGCCCCCGCAAATTTCCGGGAACGGGGATAAAGATCATCAGTCACCCACGAGTAACCCGATGGGACCTCTGATATGAGATATGTCATATAAAGTAGTCAATTCCAACAATACAAGTTTAGTTGACCCAATAAGTGAGCCATATAAAAACTAAACCCCAATTCCTCAATCCTCCACACTCTACTCTCACTCCCGTCACCCATCCTCCACAGCCGCTATCGGTTGGCCGACATCACACTGCCTCCGCCCGTCACCGTGCCAACAACCGCCATCGCGCGGCCTCCATCTCCACTCCACCTCTGCCCAGGCGTGCCTCTACCCGCCGCCGCGCGGCCTCGCCATCTCCTCTTGTCGACGTGACGTGCGGCCACACCCCCTCCTCTAAGCGCCCTTGCATGCGAGTGCAGCAAGCCCTCATCATGTGGCAGGTCCCTAGAGGGGGTGGGGCGGGGATCGGTTTCAAACCTCCCTCCACTCTAGGAGTGGGGTTGGGGCCATTCCAACCCAACTTAGCCCGGCCCAGTCCCGTTGCCATCCGTAATTGCGACTCTTTTATGACATATATAAGATCTTGTTCGGTTATTCCCACAAGGAGGGGATTGAGATCTTTGTGGGTGGAATTAGCCGAACAAGGTCTAACATTTTTCGAATGGCATTTCGACTGGGAATAAGTCCACCTGCAATCGAGTTTAAATCATATCCCTAAACCAAGTTAAATTGGATCTCATGGCAGAGTGAATGTGGTGGTATGGGTGGTTGGTTTCGCTGACGTAGCATCCTAGTCAATAAAAAGAAAATAAAAAAACATGAGCCACATGTAAAGTGAGAAGTAAAAAAATAAAGAAATATATGTGATGCCCACGTATCAGTGTCAAACTTCTTTCTTCTCTTTCTTTCCCACCACGCACGATGTTTACGAGTTGATAGTGAGGGAGGCGACCGGCGAGCCCATCTAAGCTTGAGCTCCCCCGGCCTTTGTCGGAGAAGAGACCGAACTTCGCTGTCAGCGTAGAGGAGACAAAGGGAAGAGATGAGAAGAGAGGAGAGGAAGGGTGGATCGAGCGGTGGTCTAGGACGGGTACACGATGGGCGGTTGTGGAGGAGAAAGGAGACGAGGCGGTGTCGCACTGTCGCTCAAGCCTTATTGAGGGCATAGCCGTTGCCCATGCCAGAAAATTTAACTATTTGCCACTTTTACATTTGGGGATTATCCAAGTACTTCTCTTAAGTTTGCACACACTAATTTATCATTGGAGAGAGAAGAAATCTTAAATTTATACCATTTTTATCCATGTAGAAGAATAATCAGATCGCCAGCATGGATGGGTGGATGGTGTGAATTATCAATTTTGCCCTCATGTGGATCCCACGTGTCAGCCTCTTCCCTCATCCTTCATCTCTTTTCTCTCTCTGTTTACTGCCTGCACTGTCGCCAAACCCACCGCCAAATCAGCCTTGGAAGCCACCGCCACCATGTACACCAGGGACTCCCCTGCGCCACCGCATAGCTCCGCCAGCCCACGCATAGAAGAAACCTCACGGAAAGCAGAGCAGCAAGCAAGCGGGCGCTTCTGCCTCCATCAGGAGCAAGAAGCAGGTTGCAGATTGCTGTGCAACATGGACAAGCTAAGCTAGATGTGGAGGAGCAAAGCATATGCTCTAGTCTCTCATGTTGTCTGCTGAGAAGTATACAGCTGAAAAGATCGAAGATGACCCCACGGGCTGCGAGGTGGAGTGGGGTGTGTGATGTTATCATGCCTCATGCTCGCTGCATGCGCACCGCGTAGTGGAGCGGACCCTCGCCGCGCCTGTTGTTGGTGCGCAAGGACGGGGACGAGGCGACCACGGTGGCAGAGGAGAAGAACGCGGCGGCCTTGTGCGCCCTGACACGGGCTGCGAGGTGGAGTGGGGTGTGTGATGTTATCATGCCTTCTATGGATATAACTATTGTTCATATCATGGATCAATAAAAAGATATCAAGATAAGTCGTCCAAATGTTAGAAACCGATCTGGCCACCTGCTACATTGTTTGTCTTCAAAGAGCTGCTAAATATGCATACGAGCTCTGTTTTGGGTTCATCAAATCCAGTCTCATCTTCAAATTCCCTCTTAGTCGGCCGCAATCACAAAAACAATGAGTTGCGTTAATATAATAGTCATATGGGCTTGTAATTTCATCTGGGACCTAGGGTAAAGTAGGGTGCGCCCCAATCTGGTGGAGGATGATCCTAGGGACCCTTAGCTCATCCTCGCACCTCGATAAATAGCTAGGTACCCCTTCAGAGTTTCTTGGATTTTGTTTAGATTAAAGTTTAGCCATTGCTACTTTACCCTACAATTACGTGTGCTGGCAAGACCGCCTAAGTACTCGTCTCCAGAACCCCAACTTATCATGGGCTTTAATTCCTATTTGCAATTCAGGTTGTTTTTATCTTGTTCTTACTTGTTTCTTCGATTTTGCTTGCAATAATAAGGTTGATCTGCATCAGCAAGATCAACAACCCACAAAAAAGTGTATCGAAGCTAAGGCACAACACAACAACATCTCGTACGATTGTAGTCGGATTGACAACTTCTCTCAAAAATCGTAGTTATCTCAACTCACCGAAAAATCAGGTCAATCAGAGCCGTGAGCATATCGAGTGGAGCTTAAGGAAGGCTGGGGCTATATGGAGGATGAGCAACGCGAGCGCGGGGGTGACCTCTAAACACAACCACATGGAAGAGCAGGAGCGTGTTGCCCCTTACGGTGGCGATGGCTTCCAGGTTCGTACACCCAGGTCCACGAGGAGTGCCTTCACGAGCCAACTCTTGGCATCGCCGACGGCCGCGAGGTTGGGAAGAAGGTGGTGGTGAGTTTGGCGGCTAGGTCTCCGCCTCTAGCAATGCCATTGTGTGTGTCGGTGGTGGGTTTGTCGATGACGCTGGCAATAAATAGAGAGAAGAGATTGAGGATGGAAGAGGCTGACAGGTGTAATGAACAAGAGGGTTACCATCCATCCATGTTGGCAATCTCGTCACATAGACAAAAGTGGCATACAATTAAGAATCCTTTTTCTCCAATTACTAGTAAATACAAACCTAAAAAGCGTATGAATAATTGCCAAACGTAAAAGTGGTAAATAGTTAAATTTCCTACACACACCACTCAGGAAAGAGGATGGAGAAGAGACGAGATGGATGCTCAAGATCGGTGTCACCGTCGCCGCAGCTCGGAAGGCAACGAGGTCACAAACTCACAGACTCCTTGGTATTATTTTTTCGCATTTTCATTTGGACTCACGAGGAGCTTTTAGGGCAATAGCAATGCAAAGCACGCATAGAGCATCTCTAGCCCGGCTGAAGCTATCAAATCGGCCCAAGGCCATCAACTCACACAGTGCTTATTACCTTTTTAGCGTGTCTCTAGCGTATATTCCTGCTGTACTAAAGGGAGCCACGAGCTCTACAACGCGAGCGCCTTTTATTTTTGCACCGTGCATCCTCGTGCGCAGCCGAAGAATGCGTCTCCATGTGAAAGATAGAGGAATTCAGTAGGGTCGCGCAAGTAGTCCACACGTTGGCACGAGGTTGAGCTGGTGCGGTAAGGCAACTCGCCACGTACACGCATTGTGAAGCGCCTTCAAAAGTCCTTTAGGGCCTTTGTGGGCTTGGGATTACAATCACGTGCGGCCCATGGGCCTTAACAGGACTGACTGTGATTCTCGTGCGGCCCATGTAATATGGCCCGAACAGGATCGCGGCTGACTGCAGGCCAGACAGTCCAGCCCAGCCCAGGACACTTTACGGCCTCGGCTTCTGGACCCTTTGTTCCTATTTCTGTTTTCCGTGATGGTAGCTGCATTTTGTCTCCATCCATGGCTACTCCATCCTGACTAGCTCGAATGCTCCACCGATCAGGGGAGGGGAGGAACCAGTTGAAGGCCAGTGGCTTGGCGTTGGCATTGGCAACCACTGATTGCATCAACACTCTACCAAGAAACATCTTTGCCATTGCCATGTTTGGTGCCCCTTTTTAGGTTGACGCCCATAGGGTGTTCGACGAAATGCCTCTGCGACAGGAGCCTTTGCGCGTTCAGATTCAGTGTGTGGGATTCCGCCGGCAATCAAGTTATGTGTGTGTGTGCTAGATCGCTAATACTTCCTCCGTCCCAAAATGAAGACATTTTTGAGGTTGGCACGGGTATTAAGAAAGTAGGTGAGAATGATTGAAGGAAGTGTGTGATTGGTTGAAAAGAGAAAGTAGGTAAAGAAGAATGGTTGTGATTGGTTGAGAGGAGGAGGTAGGTGAAGAAATAGCTTCATTTTAGAACAAGATACTGTGCTAGAAATAGCTATATTTTGGGACGGAGGGAGTACTCTCTACTTGCATCAGCAAGGGACTCTAGCTGTACTTGCACAAAAATCTCCAACTGCAGATTGGGGACTGCGCTTATTCTGGGAGAAGCAGCAGAACGGTCGGTGCACTGATACTGATGTGATCTGTGCCTGCAGCGATGTTCAGAGCACTAGACAGCTGCGATTAACAGCCTTGCTTGGACATAATCTCAGGTTAGCCTCTTTCTTTTTTTTTAAGCACATTAATCAATTTTGGCCTGTGATTTCCTTTGTTTGATCTATGCTCATTGTTAAAAGGCAGGAGTTGAGTTTTCTTCAATCTCACACATCGATTCAGGCAATGAGCAAATTTTTTCATCTGGACAGAAAGAATACGATATTCAGGAAAATAGGAATAAAATTGTTCATTGCAACTGGATGATGTTACAACTTACAACAAGTTGCGTTCTGGATATTTTGTTTTTTCTTCTGGGGTCCTTTATATGTAATTCTGGCTCTGTTACTTTTAAAGCGTGGTACCTAATATACTTGCCATAAAAAAATGATCTCTAGCTTTTTTAAAAAATAGAGGGTTGGTTTGGAAATAAAACATATTAATTGTTTTAAGTAAAATTTTCAACTAAGAAGTTGTCTGTTTGAAGCATATAAGTCGATGCTAGCCTTACACTTAATTTAAGGATCTTATATTGTTAGGCACTGTTCTTGGTACAATTGCATAGCAATGATATCATTTAGGCACAATTACCATGAAAGGAGGTTTGACCATTAGGAAAACAAAATATTTCATTCATACATGTTTGCATCCACAAGTAACTGAAGCAACTCTCTCCTCTCTCTCGCACATGCTGAGAGGAGAGAGAGAAAGAGAGAATATTAAAAAAACATCTTGATAGCTAATAGTAGTGTTTTAATAAATAAGTAAGATAATCAAAGCTTCCCCATCCTTTCCATCTAGGATGTGCACAACCATTATTTTCGCTATCAATAGTGTACATGGAAGCAAGATAATTATTCTGTTGAAATACCACTGATCTGGTCAAATTTGAACTCTTGCACGTCACCCAAAATACTTTCAAGTAATCTTGTCACTTGGGGCATGTCAGGCTCTACTAGACCCTCTAGCACCTGAACCACGTCACCCATTGTCGGTCGATTAAAGTCTTCATCTTGAATGCACCAACACGCAACCTTGCAAGCTCTTTCAACCTCCTCCATGTTGATATCACCTTGTAATTGGTGATCGACCAAACTCCCCACATCTCCCTTTAGAAGATAACGCGCAGCTTGCACAGGAAAATAAACAGTCTGATCAGCACTGCTTTTACATTCTTTGATATGATTTCCAACAGTACCATTCCATAGCTATAGACATCAACCTTTTGTGTAATTGCTACTCCACTAATCCATTCAGGTACAAGATATCCTACGGTTCCCCTCATTGTTGTTAGAACTCGACTGAAGTCCCTTCCTAGCAGTTTTGCCATTCCAAAGTCTGCAACCTTAGGAACAAACGACACATCAAGAAGTATGTTTTCTAGCTTAATATCACAGTGTATGATACAATCATGGCAACTCTCATGCAAGTAGGACAATCCTTTAGCAACCCCTACGGCTATCTGGTACCTTGTACTCCAATTCAGAATTGTCCCATCGTTGCGGAACAAATGAGCATCAAGAGACCGATTTACCATATGTTCATAAACAAGCATCCTTATATCACCTTCACAACAGAAGCCAATTAGTTTAACTAAGTTCACATGTTGGATCATCCCAATTGTACGACCTCAGCCCTGAACTGTTTCTCCCCTTGGCGTGCACCATCAAGCATCTTCACTGCTATAGTATTTGAGTCGCTCAGAATTTCTTTGAATACAGAACCAAAACCTCCTCCACCTAGCTTCTCGGAGAAATTTTTGGTTGCACACTGCAAATGATCATACCTAAAAGCGACAATCCCAAGCACCTTCTTTAATTTTATTAATTGGATAATCACGTGACCTCCTTTTGCTCCAAATCATCAATAGCAGGAGGAAGGCCAAGAAACTGAAAGCAGAAACAGATGCACCAACAACAACAGCTATTATTTTCTCTCTTCTATTCCGTCCCCAACTTGGCACCTCTGCAGCAGCAAGGCGGTGGTAAAAAATCTCTTCATTTGTATTGCTAGTGCCATTATATTGCTTTACATTAATAAGTTGTTCATGCCATACTGAGCAACCGCTTCTGCCATGCGAATATGCGGTGCAAGAGTAGTTTCTCAGACAAACCTGGATACATTCGTGTGCACTTGCAACAGTTTCCATACTGATACTATGGGCATCATAGGGCAATCTAACACTAGGTATGGGAAAGAACTTATCGGTTAAACCTGTTGTGCTTTCGTTGCTGCTGCAGCCCAGTGGAATATTTCTTGTGCAACCTTCCCGTCTATCATCAAGTTCCCAGTCCCTTGGTGACTTCACAGAGAAGCCCTTCATGCAGTTGCACAATGTAAGTGCATTATCGTTGCAGATTGTGTAAGGTCCACAAACAGAGGAAACATCGCATGAAGCCTTGGGTTGGGTGAACACAGTTTCCCAATCTTGTAATTCTTCAACCCAGAGAAGATGCTTTGTAAGGCCAGATTGAAAGATTTCTAATCTAGGGTTAACACCGACGGTGCGGTGATTCGTGTTGATATATCGCACAAAACGGCGAGAGAGAAATTACATATATGTGCATGCTCTGGATAGAAACGGTTGGATCCTGAATACAAGCGATAATAACAATCCTAGCTAATCTATAGCTAACTACCAGCCATCCTAATCCTAAGCACACACGGTTTACAGAGATATACTCTTAACACTCTCCCTCAATCTAAACTCTTGAAGTTGAGATTGCTTCTAAAATCTTCAAACTGTCTTACTGCCAATGGCTTAGTAAAACCATCTGCTATTTATCCTTAGATGAAATATATTCTATCTCAAGTAACTTTCTAGTTACCCTTTCTCTCACAAAATGATAATCCACTTCTATATGTTTAGTACGAGCATGAAAAACAGGATGAGCAGAAAGATGCTTAGCCCCAATATTGTCACACCAAACCTTCGCAGCTCTAGGTGCTTCTATACTTATCTCCTGCAACAAAGTCTGTATCCACATTATTTCAGCTGTAACATTAGCCAAAGCTTTATATTCTGCTTCAGTGCTAGATCTAGACACTGTTGCTTGTTTCCTTGCACTCCATGACACTAGGTTGGAGCCAATATAAACTGCAAAACCTCCTGTTGACCTTCTGTCATCTATACAGCCTGCCCAATCTGCATCAATAAAACCATTCACAAGCAGAGATGAAGACTTATGAATTTCTAACCCAAGATGAGTTGTATACTTAATATATCTTAGAATTCTCTTGACCACTGCCCAGTGTGTTATAGTAGGAGCATGCAAGAACTGACATACTTTATTCACTGAATAAGCAATATCAGGCCTTGTTAAAGTTAAATACTGAAGAGCTCCTACTACACTCCTATATTGAGTTGCATCATTTGGACCAAGAAGTGTACCTTCACTTGCAGACAATTTCTCTGAGACAAGTAAAGGAGTACTTACAGGTTTGCAATCTTACATACCTACTCTCTTTAATACATCCTTGGCATATTTTTCCTGAGTCAGAACTATACCTTGATCTGTCTTGTTCACCTCTATTCCCAAGAAGAAATGTAATTCTCCCAGATCTTTTAAAGCAAAGTCTTTAGTAAGATCCTTTAACAAAGCTGCAGTTGCACTAGGCACAGAACTAGCAACAATTATGTCATCCACATAGATCAGAACAAAGATAGAAATATTTTCCTTATTATAAAAGAACAAGGAAGTATCAATCTTGGATGGCTTAAAACCAAGTTCTTGTAATTTGGTGCTTAATCTTGAGTACCATGCCCTGGGTGCCTGTTTCAATCCATACAAAGCTTTATCAAGTTTACATATATAGTTTGGAGATTTAAGATCCTCATATCCAGATGGTTGTCTCATGTAAACCTCTTCTTCTAGGAAACCATGAAGAAAAGCATTTTGTACATCTAGTTGACGAAGGCTCCAACCTCTAGATATAGCAATAGACATGACAATTCTAATAGTAGCTGCTTTAACAACAGAACTAAAAATGTCCTCATAATCAATGCCATACCTTTGTTTGAAGCCTTTTGCAACTAGACTGGCCTTATACCTGTCAAGAGTACCATCAGCCTTCCGTTTTACTCCCTCCGTCCCACAATATAAGGGATTTTGAGTTTTTGTTTGCAACGTTTGACCACTCGTCTTATTTAAATTTTTTTTGCAAATATAAAAAACGAAAAGTTGTGCTTAAAATACTGTAGATAATAAAGTAAGACACAAATAAAATAAATAATAATTTCAAAAAATTTTAAATAAGACGAGTGGTCAAACGTTGCAAGCAGAAACTCAAAATATCTTATATTATGGGACGGAGGGAGTACCTTATAAACCCACTTGCAATCAATCACATTTTTCCCTTCCTGAGGTGGAACCAGATGCCATGTATTATTCTTCATCAATGCAAGATACTCTGCATCCATAGCATCTTTCCAATTTTTGTTAGTAAATGCTTCATTTAAGGATTGAGGCTCACCTATGGATGAAAAACATCCCCACTTTACTATACCATCTGTATAAACTTTTTCCTTCCTTATACCACTTTGCAGTCTTGTCTTTGGTCGAGTAGCACCAGTTGGAGTAGCATCCTGTGTCACATCATACTGATCTATGGCTTCATTGTGATGACTCTCGGCACCTGTGCTACCACCTGCATCATCAACACCAGCACCATGATGATCTGTTGAAAGTTGAACATGATCCAGCGCACCTTGGGGTGACATGTGGCCTGAGTGAGCAGGAGAATGGCCGGCGCTGGCGTCTGGGCTGTCAGTCGCCGTCCCATCCACCCGGTCCTGCTCCGTCCCATCTATCTGGTCCTGCTCCGGTTCTGGTCCGTGCGGCATTTCTTCGTCCACACTCCCGAGTATACCAGAATCCTCACCATCACTTGCTGCATCATTTCCTGTTGCTGCATTTTCTCCAGAAACAGAATTAGCCGGCGCATTATTAAACACATGATCACTACCTTGTTCTCCTCCTTGATCAGTACGATATGGAACGAGTGAACTAGGTAACAAGGATATTTCAGAACGAAGACGAGCGCCGGCATTGGAGTGGAGATTAGCGAAAGGAAAAACATTCTTATCAAATATAACATCACGGGATATATATACTCGACCGGTAGAAATATCAAGGCATTTAAAACCTTTGTGAAGGTGGCTATACCCAAGAAAAGCACATTGCTTAGATCGAAACTACAACTTATGATTATTATAAGGACGGAGATTTGGCCAACAAGCACACCAAAAAATACGAAGGAATTGATAATTGGGTTTTTGATGAAATAACCGCTCTAAAGGCGTTTCAAACTTAATCACTTTGCTAGGGGTCCTGTTTATGAGATAGGACGCAGTAAAGAAGGCTTTGTCCCAAAATTTCAAAGGCATGGATGCTTGAGCAAGAAGAGCTAGCCCAACCTCAACTATGTGACGGTGTTTGCGTTCAGCTGAACCGTTCTGTTGATGAGCATGCGGGCAAGACACATGATGGGATATCCCAATTTTTTTAAAGGAGTGGAGTTTTTCATATTCACCACCCCAGTCAGTTTGCATAGCAATAATTTTTCGACCAAGCATTCTTTCCGCAAGAGCTTGAAATTCATGAAACTTGTCAAAAACATCGGACTTGTGTTTAATAAGATAGACCCAAGTAAATTTACTATAATCATCGTTAAAACTCACATAATATTTCTTGCCCCCCACAGAATCGGGAGCAGGACCCCATACATCAATTTACTATAATCATCGTTAAAACTCACATAATATTTCTTGCCTCCCACAGAATCGGGAGTAGGACCCCATACATCGGAAAACACAAGATCCAAAGGATGTTCTGACACACTAAAGGACTTTGAATAAGGTAACTGATGGCTTTTAGCCTTTTGACAAGCATCACAAACTGACTCTTCTCTAGACTCAGAAAGACATGGTAGTTTATTCTGACTAATGACTTTTGCGACAATGGGAGTGGAAGGATGACCAAGGCGACTATGCCACCTTCTGAAGGATGGTGCAACACTGTGGACTTGCTTGGTGGTGCTGGCAGGAAGAGGGTAGAGACCTTTGCGGCGCCACCCCTTAAGAATCGTTCTCTTCGTGGCCTTATCCTTAACCAAAAAATATTTAGAGTGAATCTCAAGAAAAGCATAATTATCCTCAGCAAGTTTAGAAGTAGAAATAAGATTTTTTGACGCTTGAGGAACATGAAGCACATTTTTAAGATGAAGTGTACGACCAGGGATATGAATAAAGGAATGACCAATGTGCTTAATTTTCATACCTGCGCCACTGGCGGTGTGAATCTGATCGGTGCCCTTGTACTTCTCTCGAGTAGTCAATTTGTCCAATTCACTTGTGAGATGATCTGTTGCCCCAATGTCTATATACCAAGTGGTATCAACACCATAGGCATAGGAAGCAGCAGCAACATGTCTTTCATCAGGAACATAGTTGGCAACGTGTCCTCTTTTATAGCAAACTTGACACACTGGACGTGTATCAATGCGCTGCTGTTGGTTGCCGCCGAGGCCACGACCTGCTCCTGGGTTGCCGCGGCCATAGCCACCAGCACCATCGCCACGGCCGCGGGCAGGATTGCCGCCGCCGAAGCCACCTGTACTGCCTCCACGAAGAACAAAAACACCACGTCCAGCATTGACACAGTTTGCTGCATGCGCCGAAGCTCCACTCTGTCGCATCTTCAATCTATTCTCAAAATTTAACAGCTGAGCATATAGCTCGGTTATTGAGATGGGTTCAACCCTCATCCCAAGCGATGAAACAAAAGGATCATAATCACCATCTAGGCCATTTACAATATATGCAATCAATTCTTCCTCATCTAGAGGTTTGCCAGTAGCAGCAACTTCATCTGCATAAGCTTTCATCTTCCCAACATACTCAGAAATTGGCATGGTACCTTTACTTGTTGTTTGGAGGGAGAGACACACATTGAGAGTGCGGGCACGAGATTGGGATGAGAACATCTCTCCAATCGCACGCCATGCTTGCGCAGCCGATCTTGATCCTGCCACCTGACCGAGAATATCTCGTGACAGGGAGGAAAGGAGGAAGCCGAGCACTTGCTGATCTGCTGCGAACCACTCCTCATACGCCGGGTTATCTACCAGCGTGATCTTCTCCCCTTTGTCTCCTTCCTTCCGCTCAATCTGAGCAGCCGGCGCAGCTGCCTTGCCGGTGAGGTAGCCCTCCAGCCGCGCCCCTCGGACGGCCACCAGGACTTGCGCCGACCAGACGGCATGATTTTGCTTGGTCAGCTTCTTAGAGATGTGGACGCTGAAGAGAGGATTCGTGGTGGAGGTGGAAGAGGATGAAGACGCCATGACAATCTATGTCGAAGGCTCTGATACCATGAAAGATTTCTAATCTAGGGTTAACACCGACGGTGCGGTGATTCGTGTTGATATATCGCACAAAACGGCGAGAGAGAAATTACATATATGTGCATGCTCTGGATAGAAACGGCTGGATCCTGAATACAAGCGATAATATCAATCCTAGCTAATCTATAGCTAACTACCAGCCATCCTAATCCTAAGCACACACGGTTTACAGAGATATACTCTTAACACAGATACATCAAGCAAACAGATTGTGATTACCGTTTTATCAAATGGGGTGTAAGTAAAGTAGTCCTCTTCGTCGTTGTCAATGAATTTGGAGTCAAGAAAAACATTGCTTGACATTTCTGGCACAGAGTTGAAGTATCTTCCGTTCCACTCCCCGGTGGAAAAGTACACAATGGACGAGTTGCAAAGCATATCATAGTATTGCCTAGAGCCAGAGGGGTCTAACTCCATGCAATACAAGCCTAGAGCTGGGTCCTCGGAATTCTTCTTTGAAGTGAAACTATATTTCTGACCAGTGATCTTGTTCTGGCCAATCTTCGCTCCAGGGAGGAAGACATCTGTTGGGTGATCAAAGCTCTGCCACCACACATTGGATGAGTTCGAGGCAACTCATATAACAAGGTTTCCATTGTCTAACAACACTACACTATTGTTCCTGCTGGTTTCTGGTCTATTCTCAATTTGGCTAGACCAAATCATTGACTTGGCCACCTTGTTTAAGATGACAAGAGTGCCATCTCTTGAAACTCTAAGTTCTGACTGTTTAAAGATGGGGTCAGTTATTGGCTTATCTCTATTAGCAACCCACACAGTTGTGAACTTTGGGAGTACCAGTTGGGCAAGGTGGTGTTGTCTGATGACTTACTGCTGCCTGTTTGGAAGAAGCCGAGCGCAAACTTGCTGTTGTTTGAGATGAGCTTGTTTCCACCGGTGAGCACTTGGCCTGCCATGAGAGTACTGCCATTATTTGTGGCAGAGCATGCAGGGAAATTGCGCTGTAGGGAGAAGAGAAGCCCAAACAAGATCAATACAGGAAGCATAGCAGCTGATGTTTTTGTGTGTGTGTGTGTGTGTGAGAGAGAGAGAGAGAGAGAGAGATAACAATTGGTGTAATATATAGGATTGATACTAGAAAAGATACCCGTGCGTTGCAACGGTGAATGCTATTTCAATCTTATTATTGTTATACGGTTTAGCTAGGATAAAATTCACCGTGGGAATTCGCTTGGATATTTTTTTCGATAATCATGAGCTGCAAATAGGAGTCCTATTTTTGGTGAAATTTCTTATACGACTCCTTTCGTATTTCCAAAAGCAAAAGAACTTAAAATCTGACTCAAACACGGATATGTATTTCCAAAAACGAACGAACTTAAAACCGACTCAAACACGGATGACGTACCAAAGTACCGGCAAAAACATCTTTAATTTTTATAATACTAGAAAAAATGCCCGAGCGTTGCAACGGGTAAACTAAAATTATACCAAATATAAAATATTATATTATTAGGGTTGAGTTTTCCATGATATGGGCCTTTAAGAAAATATATTTCTAGAGAAATAATGAAAGTTCAAAAAAAAAAGAAAAGGCCTCTTTAGAGTTTAGACCCACCGGCCTGCTAGGGCAGTCGCACGCGCGGCCCAGCAGTGTTGCGGCCCGGGGAGGGAGGCCGGCCCAACACAGGATCAATCTGAGCTGTTCATTTTCATCGACGGCTCGGATTGATTCTGAATCCATCAAAACCGCTAACCCTAACCCTAATTCACTATCCCCTTTCCTTCCCCACGGCGAGCCGCCTCCCACCCCTCTCGCTCTCTCGGCGACGACTCTCCCCCTCTGCCGCTCCTTCTCCCCCTCCCCGGCGGCGTCGCTCCCGCTCCACCCACCGGCGGCGCCGCTCACCCTCCGCCCACCGGCGGCGCCGCTCTATCTCCCTCTCTTCCTCCCGACCGTCGTTCCCCTCGCCCTCTCTCTCGCCTCTCGCGCGATGGGTCCGGCGACGGCGACCGCGGGTGGATCCGGTCGCGGTGGTGGCGGGCGAGGACAAATCCGGCGGCGGCGGCTCCGTCCGACCCCTCTCGCCTCCCTCCCGCGGCGGATCTGATGGCGGTGGCGGCGTCGGCCCCATCCCCGGTGTGACGACGCGGCCGGGAGCGGCAGTGGGCTCGGGAGCCGGTCGCGGCGGAAGGCAGCGATGCGGACAACAACAACGACGACGGCGGCGGCGGACGACGACAACGGTGATGACGACGACGACGGCGCCGACCATGAGGAGGGCGGCTAGGGTTAGGGTTTGGTTTTTTTTTTTTGGGATGTTGATTTTGTGGGGGATTCTTGATTTTGATTTGGGATTGCAATTGAGTGATTTTGTGATTTTGGGCAAAGGGGTTGGGAGCAATCGGTTGATCTGCTCGGGGATTTTTTTTATGGTGTATCTGAGTTCTCTTGTGGATCTCTCTTCTGACTTTATTTGGTTGGATTAGAGTCTGATTCTTTTAGTTTTTTGTTAGGAAAATCGCAAAAAAAAAGTGCACGGGAGGGAATCGGACCTCGCCCTCTCGCACCTCTCGCGCGATGGGTCCGGCGACGGCGACCGTGGGTGGATCCGATCGCGGTGGTGGCGGGCGAGGACGGATCCGGCGGCGGCGGCTCCGTCCGACCCCTCTCGCCTCCCTCTCGTGGCGGATCTGATGGCGGTGGCCGTGTCGGCCCCATCCTCGGTGTGATGACGCGGTCGGGAGCGGCGGTGGGCTCGGGAGCCGCGGCGGGCTCGGGAGCCGGTCGCGGCGGAAGGCAACGATGCGGACAACGGCAACGACGATGGCGGCGGCGGACGACGACAACGGTGACGACGACAACGACGGCGCCGACCACGAGAAGGGCGGCTGCAGGAGGCGGCTAGGGTTAGGGTTTGGATTTTTTTTGATTTGGGATGTTGATTTTGTGGGGGATTCTTGATTTTGATTTGGGATTGCAATTGAGTGATTTTGTGATTTTGGGCAAAGCGGTTGGGAGCAATCGGTTGATCTGCTCGGGGATTTTTTTATGGTGTATCTGAGTCTCTTGTGGATCTCTCTTCTGACTTTATTTGGTTGGATTAGAGTCCGATTATTTTAGTTTTTTGTTAGGAAAATCGCAAAAAAAGTGCACGGGAGGGAATCGGACCTTGCCCTCTCTCGCCTCTCGTGCGATGTGTTCGGCGACGGCGACCGCGGGTGGATCTGGTCGTGGTGGTGGCGGGCGAGGACGGATCCGGTGGCGGCGGCTCCGTCCGACCCCTCTCGCCTCCCTCCCGCGGCGGATCTGACGGCGGTGGTGGCGTCGGCCCTATCCCCGGTGTGACGACGCGGCCGGGAGCGGCGGTGGGCTCGGGAGCCATGGCGGGCTAGTGAGCCGGTCGCAGCGGAAGGCAGCGATGCGGACAACGGCAATGACGATGGCGGCGGCGGACGACGACAATGGTGATGATGACGACGATGGCGACGACGGCGGTGGACGACGACGACGGCGGCAGACGACGACGACGACGGCGCCGACCACGAGGAGGGCGGCTGCGAGAGGCGGCTAGGGTTTGGGTTTGGATTTTTTTTGATTTGGGATGTTGATTTTGTGGGGGATTCTTGATTTTGATTTGGGATTGCAATTGAGTGATTTTGTGATTTTGGGCAAAGGGGTTGGGAGCAATCGGTTGATCTGCTCGAGGATTTTTTTTTTATGGTGTATCTGAGTTCTCTTGTGGATCTCTCTTCTGACTTTATTTGGTTGGATTAGAGTCCGATTCTTTTAGTTTTTTTGTTAGGAAAATCGCAAAAAACGTGCACGGGAAGGAATCGGACTGGAAAATAGGGCGGAAAAATCGCAAAAAACTGCACGGGGAGGGAATCAGACTGCGCATCGCATTATACTGGGACAACGTACGAAAATTCTTGGCAAAAACATCTTAAACTTTTGTAATAGGTAAAGATAGAGATATACAAGCTGTTGTGGTGGTGTTTTGGCATCTGGAACGAAGAACAGCAAATATAGAGGGTCTTAGGGTGTGACTATTATAGAAGCGTAGAACAAATAAGTAATAACACATGACAGTTTGCTTCTGTTAATTGGTTTGAATAACGGACAGCGTGGACTATCTAGTTACTGGCATGATTCTTCTGCCGGTCAAGTTTTGTTTCCCCTTTCAGTCATTCGGTCTTGATGCGGGAGGGAAAAGATTTCTGGTCAGAATTACTCTATACGTTTGTTTTTACTTGTCTATGACATCAATATAGTCTTCAATGCGGATGTTTGATCACTTGCCTTTTCTAATCATGTATTTATAAAAAATTTTACAATAAAACAACATCAAATTGTTTCTCACAATCCACTGATGTCATTTCTAAATTACAAATCGTAATTTCTTTTTCATATTGGTGAGACAATACTTATTTATTATCCTCAGGTGCACAGAGAGGAGTAGAAGCATCTTGGTTATAGCGCATGCCTTGATAGAGAGTTGTGCTGAAGTCAAAGACAAGCAACCTTTGTTGCTTCATCACTAGAGGTTCTAGAAATGTTATTGGAATACACTGTTTAGCATTTGATAAAGGGGTGCCTAAGATGCCAAAAGGTAATACGATATTATCTAGTGGGTTTATTTCCATTGATGCAGAACAGAAGAGTGAATGAAGGAAAGCCCCTTCTGATAACCGTTCGAAAATAAATGTTCATGGCACATTTGCTGGATATTTCGGAAATCCAGAAGTCTGAATTTTCTGTTCCTTTCCTGAAGCATCTGTGTGGAGGTACTGAATTGTTTTTGGCACGTCAAAGCCTCACAAGGACGTTCAGGAGGTATATAAATTTATACTGATGGGCATCAACTTGGCCTTTTTACATAAGCTCCATGGATGAAGTGGCTTATTATTATTGAATAGTATCACATTGGTTGCGGAACGGCTAAAGACCTAATATATAAATGAGGGAGCCTCTCACCTCATTGGCTAGATATCAGAGCCTAACTAGTTTAACATCTCTGGCCAAAGAGACATAGTGTATGAAGGCCTAATGGACCGTAGGTGCCTACGGGACCCGTATACCCGAGGGACCAACGGTGAATGGTTGAGGGACACCAATGTGGTGAATGGCCGAGGGACACCAATGTGTAAAGAAGATTATTGAATAGTCCCACATTTATTGTAGAATGGCAAATGACCTAATATATAAGTGAATGGGTCCTTCATCTCATTGGCTAGCTTTTAAGATGGGAAAGATTCTTTACAATCCTACAATTATATTGAATTTCATTCGAGAAATAAGGAAGAATTTTCAATGGGATCTCGTCGGTGTATGGAGTTGCCCAATCTCAATTTAAAGAGGTAATTTTATCGGAGCTAGCCCCATAAGTGCAGTAGAGAATCATTATCAATTATTGTGGTTGTGGGTTAGAATTTTAACATTATTCATTCACTTGAATGAGAAAAATATGGAAAGATTTCGATATGCTTTGGTCTTTTCTTTTCAAAGCAATCATATATAGCAATCTGGACTTGAGAGAAATTGACCTCTCATGGAGAAACTTTTCTTGGCAAACAACTTGGAATAACCAACTTTTGAAAAAAAATTTTTAGGATATTTTGGAAAACTCAAAAGATGGAGATCGAATGGACTGGGAGCTAAAATTTCCATCAACCATTTAAAGTAAATGCCTTGGATAGGAGCCTTTTAGACCACACCCCTTCACTACTTCATACCGGTGCTACCTCACATCCAACAAACCTTCCTATGTTCAGATTTGAATTTGGATGGCTGGGGAGGGACGATTTTTTTATGAAATGGTGGCAAAGTAATAGAATAGCATGTCAAGAACACCAATGGAGCACTGGAACAACAAAATTTGCCACCTCCGGCAACATTTACATGGCTGGGCTAGGCACACAAGTGGAACATACAAAAAAGAAGACTTCAATTTTAAAGTGCGCTTGATGAGGTAGATAAGAAAGCGGAGCGGTTTTTGCTCTCTGCAATAGAAGTGGAATCCCTGAAACAAGCAAAAGCAGGCTTGGTTAAACTGTACTAATTTTTAAGTGCAGTTTTCACTGTCCGCAATAGAAGTGAAGTTTCTGAACGAGGAGCTTTGTTGGTACCAACAAAACAAAAATGACCTGTTAGTAGAAGATAGTACTATCACCTCATTGCAAATGGGAAACATAGAAAACATTGTATTCTCCAGCTAAGACAAAGTGATGGTGTAATTAAGGATGAAGGACAGCTTTGGACATATATTACCAACTATTATAGAGTCATTTTTGGCCCTCCCAAACAAAGATATTTTTTCAATGGATGAGTCTTTGCACAGACGACATTAAGTGAAAAAAATGTCAAACCAGTGCTGCTGGGAAGGTCTTGATTTTACAAGAAATTTGGTAGAAGTTTCATCGAAATCCGATTTAGAATGACTAAAATCAATGACAAAAACTTGAATTAAATCCAATTAATTTCAAAATCATCATGTGGTGCCATTTTCCCTTTTTTTCCAAACCCCAAATTATAGACACATTTCCCCCTTTAGTTAACTTAACTATTTTCATTAATCCTTAATCATTTTACCCTAGGCCCATGTGTCAGTCTCTCCTTTCTCCCTTTCCTTCTTCCTCATGCTCTCTCCCTCTCTTAGCTCGTGCTGGCTCTCTCTCCCATGCGAGCCCGACACTAGGGTTGGCTCGCATGGGGCAGCCTGCGAGGGAATCCTCGCGGCCTGTAGGATGGCTCACATGTCAGTCTCTCCTTTCTCCCTCTCCTTCTTCCTCATGCTCTCTCCCTCTCTTAGCTCACTCTAGCTCTCTCCCTCCCACGTGAGCCCGAACTAGGGTTGGCTCGCGCGGGGCAGCCTATGAAGGAAGTCTCCCGGGGTGGTTGGGGACCTAAGGGTGGTAGTAGGATGGCTGGGGAGGCATGTGCCAGCGTGGATTGTTGTTGTTGGGTGCGGTGGTGGAGGGTCTTTAGGTTTTTGGGTTCACCGGCGAAGCGGTTGCCAGACGGCGAGGCGAATGCCGACGGTGGGGTTCTGGGGTACCTGGGGTGCTACCTTCACTGGTGGAGAAACCATCTTTCGTCGGTCGACCGAATTCCACAATAGTCCCGGTTGCAATAAAAACCGGGACTAAAGATGATCTTTAGTCCCGGTTAAAAAGGGTAACGGGCATATTTGATCTTTAGCCCCGGTTGGTAACACCAACCGGGACTAAAGTCCCACCCATATATGTCTTCTTCCTCCTCCAGCCCGAGCAAGCTTCAAAATTTCTTCAAAAAAGAGGGGAGGTCATGCCAAAATTTCTAGTGAATTTACTTTGGTGATTATATACAAATCGGAGGTGCCTAAAAGGTTAGCAACTTCATCCTCCAATGTTTTTTGGTCATATTACATTTGGAGCTATGTTTTGCACACTTTTTTGTCTCCAAAATTTTGTTGTAAGTTGATGAGAGAGAAAATTTGTGTGGGAAAAGAAAGAATATATAGAAATTTTGTTTATTTGCTAAAGAAGGTTTTATAAAATAGTTGAGTAGGAAAATATAGTGAAAGTTAATCTTAAATAAAAGAAAATAAACTAAATTGAAAATTAAAAGAATTTAAAACTTCAAAAATAATAAATAAGAATTATTTGGTGGAATATTTTATAATTTTTGTATGAATAATGATATGTCATTATTGTATGACTGTTGAAAGAGTTTGTGATTATTTTATCATTATTGTATAAATGTCATTATTGTACGAATGATTATTTGTGTACGATTTTTTGTCATTTCATGTAGATGGATCGGCAATGGATGTATGCTGACCGGCGGTCCAAAGAGTTTATTGACGGCGTGCATTATTTTTTGAGAGTGGCCGAAGCTAACAAACAGAAGGGTTTTATTTGTTGTCCATGCAATAAGTGTAAGAATTAGAAGGAGTATTCTGCATCTACGACTATTCATTTCCACTTGTTTGAGTCGGGGTTCATGCCAAGCTATAATTGTTGGACATCCCACGGAGAGCAAGGCGTTGAAATGGAAGAAGATGAAGTAGAAGACGACAATATTCCAGAATTTGCTCAGTACGCTAGATTTGAAGGAAATCAAACGGGCGAGGAGGACAGAGATGCTGATTATAACGACATTGCGGATGATCTTGGTCAGATGTTGCAGGACGCCAAGGAGGACTGCGAAAGTGAAAAGGGGGCTCATAAATTGGACAAGATGTTAGAGGACCACAGAACGTCGTTGTACCCAGGTTGCGAGCAGGGGCACAAAAAGTTGGATACCACTCTGGAGTTCTTGCAATGGAAGGCAAAAAATGGTGTTAGTGACAAGGCATTTGGCAATTTATTGAAACTCGTCAAGAACATTCTTCCGGAGGGAAACAAATTGCCCGAGACAACGTACGAGGCTAAGAGGATAGTCTGCCCTCTAGGACTGGAAGTTCAGAAGATTCACGCATGTCCGAATGATTGCATCCTATATCGCGGTGAGGAGTACGAGAACCTAGAAGCATGCCCTGTTTGTAAAGCACTACGATATAAGATTAGACGAGATGATCCAGGTGAGGTTGACGGGCAGCTAACGAAGAAGAGAATTCCTGCTAAGATGATGTGGTATTTCCCTATAATACCACGGCTAAGGCGTTTGTTCAGGAACAAGGGGAATACTAGAATGATGCATTGGCACGCTGAAGAACGTCAACAGGACGGGATGCTGAGACACCCCGCTGATGGTTCGCAGTGGCGAAACATCGACAGAAAATTTAAAGACTTTGGAAAGGACGCACGAAACATACGGTTTGGTTTAAGTACGGATGGCATGAATCCTTTTGGAGAGATGAGCAGCGGCCATAGCACTTGGCCCGTTACGATGTGTATCTACAACCTCCCCCCTTGGCTATGCATGAAGAGAAAGTACATAATGATGCCGATTATTATTCAAGGCCCCAAGCAACCTGGTAACGACATCGATGTGTTCCTAAGACCACTGGTCGAAGATCTTAAACTGTTGTGGAAGAAGGAAAGTGTCCCCGTGTGGGACGAGGACAAACAGGAGGAGTTTAACCTACGAGCGCTGCTGTTCGTAACCATCAACGACTGGCCTGCACTTAGCAACCTATCCGGGCAGTCCAACAAGGGGTACAAGGCTTGCACTCACTGTATGGATGAAACAGAAAGTACGCATCTTAACCACTGTAGGAAGGTTGTGTACATGGGTCATCGTCGATTTCTTGCTGCAAACCACCCAGTACGGAAGAAAGGCAAGCACTTTGAACATAAGGCGGACCACCGTACGAAGCCTAAACATCGCAGCAGGAAAACAGTGTTTGCTATGGTGAAAGATCTTAAAGTAGTGTTTGGAAAGGGGTTGGCAGCCAGCCTATAGTGAGCGAAGACGGTCATGCGGCGATGTGGAAAAAAAACTCCATATTTTGGGAGTTACCCTATTGGGAATTCTTGGACGTCCGCCACGCAATCGATGTGATGCACCTCACTAAGAACCTTTGCGTAAACCTTCTTGGCTTCCTAGGTGTATATGGAAAGTCGAAAGATACACTGGAAGCACGTAATGATCTGAAGCATATGGAACAACGCGGCGACCTTCACCCGGAACCAAAGGAGAAAGGCAGCCATTACTTGAGTCCAGCCAGCTACACTCTTAGCAAGGCAGAGAAGGAATGTATGTTTCAATGCTTGGAGAGCATCAAGGTACCATCTGGATACTCCACGAATATAAAGCGAATAATAAGCACGAAGGAGAAGAAGTTCACAAACCTAAAGTCTCATGACTGTCACGTGTTGATGACACAACTGCTACCAGTTATAATAAGGGGTATCCTCCCAGACAATGTCCGGGCAACAATAACAAAGATATGTTCTTTCATGAACGCAATTTCGCAGAAGGTCATCGATCCGGATAGGTTAGAAGCCCTTCAGAATGATGTGGTGCAATGTCTTGTCAGCTTTGAGTTGATACTTCCACCTTCATTTTTCAATATAATGACGCATCTGCTTTGTCACCTTGTCAAAGAGATCGGTATTCTCGGGCCTGTGTTCCTACACAACATGTTTCCTTTCGAGAGGTACATGGGCGTTCTGAAGAAGTATGTTCGTACCCGTGCTCGTCCAGAGGCAAGCATCGCCAAGGGGTATGGAACAGAGGAGGTCATTGAATTCTGCGTAGAATTTATTGAAGACCTTCGCCCAATCGGGGTACCTGAATCACGCCATGATGGGAGACTACGGGGAAAGGGGACTATCGGAAGGAAAGCAATAATGACGGTTGACAACAATTTATTCCGTAAAGCCCATTTCACGGTTCTCCAACAATCTTCATTGGTGGCTCCATACATCGAGGAGCACTTGGCTCTAGTTCGCGCCAGAAACATCGGTAAGTCCGATGCATGGATTACACGGCATCACACTGATACTTTCCCCGCGTGGCTGCGACAACATCTCATGGGTAACGAGACGATTAACCAGCAACTGGCCTTCCTGGCGAGGGGTCCATCTGGCTCGATCGCGACATTCCAGGGATATGAGATCAATAGGTACACATTCTACACGAGAGACCAAGACATGAAGAGCACGAACCAGAACAGTGCTGTTCGTATCGATGCCATGGGACACGATGGTACAACTGGCACGTATTACGGTGCCATCGAGGAGATATGGGAACTTGACTATGGACCTCTCAAGGTCCCTCTGTTCCGGTGCCAATGGGTTAGGTTGACTGGTAGAGGCGTAACGATTGATGACGGTGGGATGATAACGGTTGACCTTAACAAGGTTGGATACTCGGACGAACCTTTTGTTCTTGCCAATGATGTAACGCAAGTTTTTTACGTGAAGGACATGTCTAGCAAAGGAAAGAAGGACAAAGGGCCTGACGAGCCGAAGCGCCACGTGGTTCTCCCAGGCAAAAGAAAAATTGTCGGAGTAGAGGACAAGACTGACGAGGATTACGATCAGTTTGATGGGCAACCCCCTTTCACGGTGACGATTGACCCTAGCATCCTTCTATCAAATGAAGACACCCCTTACTCACGTAGTGATCACAAGGAAGGAACAACAGTGAGGAGAAAGTACGTGCGGACAACCGTCACCGCCGATGTATTGCCGTAATTGTTGTGTACACGATGTAAACTATTTTGGATGTATTGAATATGCTAGTTATATATGATTATTAACAAATTTAAATCATGCATATGCTAGGTATATAAGATTATTAGAATTTTTAAAAGTTTTAAATCATGCATGTGGTATTTACATATGTTAATTAGAATTTTTAACAATTTAATATCATGCATATGCTAATTATATATGATTATTAGAATTTTTAAAAGTTTTAAATCATGCATGTGGGATTTACATATGTTAATTAGAATTTTTAACAATTTAATATATATGCATATGCTAATTATTTATGATTATTAGAATTTTTATTAATTTTAAATCATGCCTGTGGTATTTATATATGTTAATTAGAATTTTTAACAATTTTAAATCATTCACGTGCTTATTATATATTATCCACTTAATTTACTACAGACAACAATAATTTTAAATAATTTTTGAAGGTTTTGTCATTTAAATAATTTTAATGCATTATTTACTATTTTAGAAACAAATATGCAACGAAATTCAATATTCAGTGCTATTATCTTTAGTCCCGGTTCTTAACCCTAACCGGATTTAAAAAGAATTTGGAAATAGCGGGAAAATATCTTTTGTCCCGGTTCGTAAGAACAACCGGGAGTAAAGATATCTTTACTCCCGTTGTTCTTACGAACCAGTACAAAAGATGTGGGGGTATATTGTCATGACCGGAATTAACCCAACAGGCATTCCTTACGTGCGTGCATTAATCCTTGTCCCAGGAGGCAAGGTACACCAACTGTTGATACAATTCAGAGTTTAACAAGCGGAAGCGTAAATAGTTAATTATTACATGGGCAGCGACGGCCCAGCACACTCAAAAACAACAGAAAAACAGCGGAAGACTAAGGCGACGACCACAGGCGCTTGACGGCAGGCACGAGCTAGACACCAAAGCCTTCATCATCCAGGGGCTCCTCTTCTGGGGTTGGGAAAAATTGAGCAAGACTGAGTACAACCACCGTACTCAACAAGACACACCCACAAGTGCAGCATAAATGCAAAGGAGTACAATGGAATTATAGTATAGGGGTTAGGCTTTGCAATAAACCGCATTTTAAAAGACCCTTAGTTGCTCAAAGCTAAATTTCAAACACGATCCTAGAACTATTTGATGTTATTAAACAAGGCCGTGAACCCACACGAACCTGCCTTAACCCAAGGCCTACGATGATTCAGACCGAACTGGCAACCCGACCCTGGGTCCCAGCTCGTCCCAAGCCAACCCAGGCCAACCATTCCATATTTTAGTTGTTAAGCAGGTTTTAAGAATTAAAACACTAACTTGGGTACATTGCTAGGCTTGCCCATAACCGAGGGCGCGGCTATTCGAATAGATTATACTCTGATCAGAGGTGTACATCTTTACCCACAAGACACATCTTCCTCACGCGTAACCACGTGCCACATACCACCACGGCATACAGACGGAAGACGTGACATAGTTTCCAAACCATCCTAGCCATAGACAAGAGTACCGACCCAACCCACCTACGGCCGGAACCCCCGGGACAGGCAGGCGAGGTTGAGCCCCTAGCAGCAGGACACCGGCCCTGTGCCATGACATCTCGACTACCGAGCCGCAGCTCGTGTAGCCTTCATTTGCCCTAGAGATGTCCATCGATCCCCGACTTCGTCCATCTCCATCCGTGTACTTTTGTTTATAACCAGACTGAGCCACAAACTAAGCCTTACCCATTAGACATGTGGAAGTACGGTAGTGCTTTGCAACAGAGGCCCGAAGACCGGTCCTTATATGGCCGAGGTGCTACTATCAAAACCATGCACCCCGAGCCCAGCCTAAAACCATTTTGGGGGTTTTGAATAGAGGGGGAGGTGTGCATCCAATTCCACAATAGTCCAACCTTTCCAACGTGTCCAGGTGATATGAATATTCCCAAAGTCTAGAGTTATAAAACCACCTATTGTTGCCTAATTAATCAGCGAAGCATCTACCTAAATTCTTACTAGTGGAGCCATGAATAGAGTGCCCACTAGTTGGGGTTTTGTTTATTCTAGGGTGAACAAGGTAATAATAACAATAACAATAATAATAAGGTCATAACAAAGGTAAATAGGCATGGCTAAATAAAACAGTGGTAACGCGGGAATTTAAATAAAGCGATAATGCAATAATTTAAATCAATATAATTTTATAAACTGGGATTCAATATGTTCAAGGATGATGTGACTTGCCTTGCTCGCTTTCCCAAGCGTCGGCTTCAACTTCCACGTAGAGCGGATCTTCCGAAGCTGCAGCGTCTACACGACCAACGGAAAAGAAAATGGCTTTTACTCTAATAAACTCCATATAACAAGCAGTAACAAAGCACAAAAATGGGTTCTTGACTTCTTAAGGAAAAATTAGAGACTTGAACGGTCCAATTCCGAGTTCAAATGGCCAAGTTATAGCCATTTGAAGTTTATATGCTCTTAATGTGAATATTTGCGAATTTCTTCATTTAAATTTTAATTAAAAAAAAGATTTATTGCGTCAGCCGAGGGGAGGGGCGCGCGGACCGGGTCCACGGGAGTGGGGCCCACGCGGCAGCCTCACGGTCCACGGTGGACCGGGTGCACCCGGCTCACACCGGCCGGCGCCGTGGGCCCCACGCGTCAGCCGCACCCGAGGGCGCGGGCGGCTGACGGCCGGGCCCCACACGGCAGCCGCTGGGCGCGCCCGAAGGCGGCCACACCGGCGCGGCCGGCGGGAGGCGGCGCGCCCGCACCCCTATGGTCACCGGCGGTGACCATAGGCGCGGCGGAACGGCGGCCGAGAGAGGGGAGGGAGAGGGGGAAGCGAAGCGGCGGTCCACGGCTCACCCTAGGTCAACGGCGACGACGAACAAGGCGGCCGGAGCGGAGGAAGGCGGTGGCGCGGCTCGGGTCGACGGGGACGACGGCGCTCCGGCAGTTGGCGACCGAAAAGGAGGGGTGGACGGGGTCGGCAAGGATGCGGCGAAGCCGAAGGAGGCGGCGCCGAGGTGGGAGATGGTCCGGGGCGAAGACGGCGGCGGACCGGAGCTCGGTGGCGACGGCGGAGAGAGAGAGCGACGGCGCGAGCTCGATTCCGACGGCGAGAGAGAGCGGAGAGTGGCGGAAACGGCGGTGAGGAGCTCGGGGAGGATTTATATAGGGTTGAGAGGGGGAGAAGGCGGCCGGAGGGGGAGGAAACGGGCGCGAGAGGCCCGGCCGCCATTGATGACGCCGGCGAGATTAAGGGGAGTCAATACGGCCGATTGAATGCGGGAGAGAGAGGGGAAAGTGGGGGAAACGGGGGAGGGAATCACGGGGAGTAATTTCCCCCTCTTTATTGCGCGCGGGGACTGCGGGAGGCGGCGGGATTCGCGGCGGCGGCGGCGCCAGGCGCGGGCGAGGCGACGGGGCGGCGGGAGGAAGGGGATGACGGGTAGGCCCCACCCGTCAGCGAGGGTGGCGGGTGGGCCCTCCCGTCAGCGGCGCGCGCGCGGGGAGGAGGCCGAGTGGGCCGCGGGGGAAAGGAGAGAGGAAGATGGACCGGACCGGCCCATTAGGGGAGGGGAGAAAGGGAGAGATGGGCCGAATTCGGCCCATCAGAGGGGAGAGGGATTTTTAGGGTTTTCTTTTTATAAAACCATTTTAACTTTGTTTATTTCTTAATAATTATTATTTGTGCTCTGAAAATTCTACTAAAATTTATTTACACATTTTAGGCTTTAAGGAAATATACAAAAATCCTCGAAGCCTTATTTGACTTTTACTTTGCACATTTTAATTTTTGGGGGCTTTCACAGAGATTTTTAATTATTCTAGGCGTAATTTAAAGGATGTATTTTAGGGTCATTTTGGGACGTGACAAACCTACCCCCCTTAAACGGAATCTCGACCCCGAGATTCGGAAGAACTGGCGAAGAGATCGGGATGGGCTGCCTTCAGCTCGTCTTCACGTTCCCAAGTAGCTTCTTCCTCGGTGTGGTTGCTCCATTGGACCTTGCAAAAACGGATCACCCGGTTCCTGGTCCTGCGCTCCATAGTGTCCAGAATCTTCACTGGCTTCTCTACGTAGGTCAAGTCTTCGCGAACTTCAATTTGCTCTGAATCGGCCTGCTCGGACGGCACTCGAAGACATTTCTTGAGTTGCGACACATGGAACACATCATGCACATTGCCCAATGAGGCGGGCAACTCCAGCTGGTAAGCGACTTCTCCGCGCCGAGCAATGATGCGGAAAGGACCCACGAACCGTGGTGCGAGCTTCCCTTTTGTCTGGAACCTGTGTACATGTCACACCCTGAAGTTCTTTCCCAACCCTAAATTGGAGTTTTAAATGGTCTGAAGAAAATGCCTGTGAAAAGCAAGAGTAAACCTTAATAAAATAATGCAAATAATAATCGGAATTGACATGTGGAATTTTTCTTGAGTTCTACATGTCGAAATACGCTAACAAGATTTTTAGTGGAATTTTCAGAGCCCTAGAAATAATTTTAACCAATTAAAATTGAGCACATGCAATTTTAAATCCCAGGAAAATCCTTTTTCCTTTTCTTTCTTTTTCTTTTTCTTTTTCTTTAAATGGGCCGCCGGCCCATTTTTCCTTCTCCTCTCCCTCCTCCCGCTGGGCCGGCCGAAGGCCGAGGCCCAGCTCAGCCGCAGCCGCCGCGCGCGCCTTCCCTTGCTGGGCCGGCCCAAGCCGCCCCTCTCTCTCTCCGGGACGCTGACAGGTGGGCCCCACCTGTCAGGCCCGTCTCCCTCCTCCGGCCGTCGCCCCCACGCCGCAACCGCCGCCGAAACCGCCGCCGCGCCCACGTCTCCGCCTTCCCCGAGCCACGTCGGCCACGCCCGCGCGTGCGCCGCATCGCCCGCTCCCATTCCCCCCAATCTCCCGCTCGCGCCCGCGCCCGAGATGGCCGGGATTCGATTTTCGAATCCCGCCTCTCTCTCCACCTCCACTCCCCCACGTCGCCGGCGAAATCGGGGAGTTCCCGGCCACGTCCGAGCCCCTCCTCCCCTATTTAAGCACCGCCGGCACCTCCTCTCTCTTTTTCCCCATTCCACCGAGCTCTCCCGTGCCTCCTATCGCTCTAGCGCCGTGCGCCCTCCTCTCCGCCGCCTCCGCCGCCGCTCCGGTAGCCGCTAGCCGCCGCTAGGCTCGCCGCCGCGCCAAGCCAGTGCCGCCGTTAGCTGCGCCGCCGCTTGGAGCACCCCGGCCGCCGTCTTCCGTCGCCCGAACCCTTCGGGAGCTTCGGTCTCCTCGCGCTCCGGTGAGCATTTCCCCCATCCGCCGCCTTCGGCCATGGATTCCGGTCGCCGCGGTCCATATCCCTTCCCCTAACCTCTCTCGTTTCCTTCCTTAGGGCATCCCGGAGCTCGTCTTGCCGTCGTCGTCGCCCTCCATCGCTCGCCGTCGTCGATCGTCGTCGGTGAGGTCTTCCTCCCCTTTCTCCCTCTTTCTTCCGCCGCGCCGCGCAGCCGCCTAGTCGCTTAGCCGCCGCTTCTATTGTCCGGGTCGCCGCGACGCCGCCGTCCTCCGCCGCTGGCCGGTCGCCGTTGGTCGCCGTCGGTTGCCGCCTTGCGTCGCCGGTTGCCTACGCCGGTACCGCGCACGCGCGCGCGCGCTCGCGCGCCGCCGCCTCCGCCTCGGCCGGCCGGCTTTACGCCGAGCCGAGCCGGGTCCATCCGCCGCGCGCCGTCCGATCGGCCTTGGGCCGATCCGGACCGTCGATCCGTGGACCGGCGGTGGATCACCCGCGTGGTCCCGGTCCACGGTAGACCGCCCACCGCGCGCCTCTGACATGCGGGCCCCGCCTGTCAGCGCCGCCGCCTTCCCCCTTGTGACGTCAGCCCTGATGACGTCAGCCCTGGGATTAATTGCGCAATAAATAATTTAAGGGTTTTTGTTATAGTAATAAACACAGTTAATCTTCTAAAATTCATAACTAATTCATCCGTGCTCCGTTTAAGCCCATTCAAGTCTCAGAAAATCAAGAAAAATGTGTAGAATCCATTAAAAATGGTTTTGTTCTCTGTTTCAGTAGTCTTATAGCCTGTTTGCATTGTTTGCCTTGTATGTCGCTAGATTCCGGCTCTTCCGACACTCCGGTGTACTTCGAAATAGTCGCCGAGGTTCCTCCAGCAGCAGAGCAAGGCAAGTCATGCTTGTCACTTGATCATATTGATCCTATATTGCAAATGTCCTAATGTTTTCTTTCAAATACCGCATTTGTTTTGCAATTATACTATGGGATGGTTACCTTTTGTTACAGCCATGCTTTTTGGATACCATGCTCCTTCGTTAGCTTGGGTTATAACATGATTGGACTTTGGACTAGGAATTGCTTAGCCATGCTTAGTTCAACTAGCACACAATGGGGAAATCTCATTTAAAACCTAGACTATAGGTTTATATGATAATGTTGGATTAGTACCACCGCTCTGGTGTTGGTTAAATAAAATGAATCACATGGTGGGCTGTGGGTGCATGGTTTTGCTAGTCGCACCCATGGCAATTAAGGACCGGTTCGCGGGAAACCCTGGAAGAACTTATCGTACTTACCACAAGCCAGCGTGGGCAACGGCTGGGCTTGTAGTGTAGCTTTCCTCTAGCCGACGCATCCAGGCAAGGGTGGGCGTGATGGAGTTTGGATGGGCCCTGCGACGGTCTATGCGGCTTCTGGATTCACCTAGGCACGAGAGGGGACTGCCCGCTGCCTTGCGAGGAGTGGGGGTGAAACCTGAGGTGTGGTGTGCTTGGTTAGAGGGGGTTATGCGAAGGGTCCTGTCACGGCCTCTTTCCGGTATGTCGTGGTGGCATGTCGGCGCACGGAAACGTGTCGTGGGGCTGTGTCTTGTGGGTACAGTTGAACACCTCTGATCAGAGTAAAACTATTCGAATAGCTGTGCCCGCGGTTATGGGCGGTCAACCAGATTCACCGTGATTAGACTCACCTTAGTTTAGTCTAATGAAATTGGAAGGTATAGGTGGATGGTTGGGCCTGTTGCAACGTGGTGTAACGTTGGACAGTGGATGATTAATACTGCTTAATTATTACAACTGTTTTCTTCTTACAACTCCTGTTTATAAATGCCCGTATTATGCAAATGAACCTTTATAGCTATTCTTTGATAAATCCCTGCATCATACTCCTATTCCGGTATGATTTGCTGAGTACAGTGGGTAGTACTCAGCCTTGCTCTATTTTTCCCCAATCCCAGAGCTTGAGTATGCGTCCGATGGTGGTTACTCCGAGGAGTAGGCTTCGTCCGTGCCGTCGAGGATGCCTGTGGAGTGGTGTTCCCGCCGCCGTTCAAGTCAAGGCTTAGCTCCAGTTGTCTTTCGTTTTCCGTTGCATTTTTGTAAGACTTTTATGATGTTTGTAAGACGTGGATCTGTATGTCAACATTGTCGTTTGTGTACCCCGGCCGGTCCTGGACGGGGGTTTTAATGCACATTCTGCTTGGAATTCTATTCGGGAATTTCTGGGCGTGACAGTACACCCCACAACGGCGTTACCCGGAGATACACAAAGTCATCCACTGCGAATTCCAGGTCACGGCGTCGGTTGTCTGCATAACTCTTCTGCCGAGACTGTGCCACCTTTAGGTTTTCCCGAATGGTCCTGACCTTCGCTTCCGCTTCTCTCAAGATATCGGTCCCGAATACTTGGCTTTCCCCAACTTGGTCCCACAATAGTGGTGTCCTGCATTTGCGGCCATACAACGCTTCGTATGGTGCCATCTGTATGCTGGCTTGGTAGCTGTTATTGTAGGAGAACTCGGCGTAAGGGAGACTCTTATCCCATGTCTTCCCAAAATCTAAGACACACGCGCGAAGCATATCTTCGAGGATCTGGTTCAGACGCTCGGTCTGCCCATCTGTCTGCGGGTGATACGCGGTGCTGAAATTTAATCGGGTTCCCAACTCTTCTTGGAGTTTCTTCCAGAAGTGAGAGGTGAACTGGCTTCCCCGATCAGATACAATTTTCTTGGGGACGCCATGCAGACTTACGATCCTAGCGAAGTAGAGTTCAGCTAATTTGTTCCCTCCATAGGTGGTCTTCACAGGAATGAACCGTGCTTCCTTGGTTAGCCGATCCACAACTACCCATATAGAATCATATCCGCCTTGGGTTTTTGGAAGTCCGGTGATGAAATCCATCCCAATTTCATCCCATTTCCATTCGGGTACTTGTAGTGGTTGGAGGAGTCCGGCCGGTCGTTGGTGCTCGGCTTTGACACGCTGGCACACATCACAAAGGGCCACGAACTCTGCAATTTCCCGTTTCATACTAACCCACCAATATTTCTCTTTCAAGTCCAAGTACATCTTCGTGCTGCCAGGATGGATGGAATAGGGGCTTTCGTGAGCTTCCTGAAGTATCAACTCTTTAAGTTCCCTGACGTCTGGAACGCATACCCGATTTCCATTCCATAGGGTTCCGTGTTCATCCTCTGTGAAACCAGCGGCTTTACCTTGTTTCATATTCTTGAGGAGCCCATGCATATCCGGATCATTCTTCTGAGCCTCGTGGATTTGATCGAGCAAGGTAGGCTTGGCTTCCAGCGTAGCCAAGAATCCATGACCAACTATGCTTAGGTTCAGGGCTTCCAACTGTTGAGTAAGTTCCGGTGGAATGCCACGGACACCAAGGGTGTTGCAATGGCTTTTTCGACTTAGAGCGTCGGCGACTACATTGGCCTTGCCAGGATGATAGTGAATTCCCACATCATAATCCTTGATGAGTTCTAACCATCTCCTTTGCCGAAGATTCAGATCCGACTGAGTGAAGATGTATTTCAAACTCTTATGATCAGTATATATTTCACAACGATTCCCAATGAGATAGTGCCGCCAGATCTTTAGAGCATGGACCACAGCGGCCAGTTCCAAATCATGGGTAGGGTAGTTGCCCTCATGAGGCCATAGCTGACGTGAGGCATAGGCTACCACATGACCTTCCTGCATTAATACGCATCCCAATCCTTGGCGCGAAGCGTCGCAATACACCAGGAAATCCTTGCGAGTATCCGGTAAGATTAACACTGGCGAGGAAACCAGTTTTTCTTTGAGAGTTTGGAATGCTTTCTCACACTGCGGACTCCACACAAATTTTTCTTCTTTTTTCAACAACTGTGTCATGGGTCGAGCGATTTTGGAGAAGTTCTCGATGAATCTCCGGTAATATCCTGCCAAACCCAAAAAACTACGGACTTGAGTGACCGTCTTGGGTTGCTTCCAATCGGTGACGGCGGTCACCGTTTCGGGATCCATAGCAACTCCTTTTGCAGATATCACGTGCCCTAAGAACTTGACTTCGGACAACCAGAACTCACACTTGCTAAGCTTGGCATACAATTGGTGCTCCCGAAGCTTTCCCAACACTAAACGGAGATGCTGCTGATGGTCTTCCTCTGATTGCGAGTACACTAGGATGTCGTCAATGAAGACCTGTCACGCCCGGAATTTCTATCCAAAATTCCAAACGCTTACATGTGTGTAAACCCTCGTCCAGGAATCAGCCGAGGCACACAATAACAAATTGACAATAGAGTACAATTATTATTCTAATTAATAAGCGAATAAAATGTCATTACAGAGGTAGATAGTTCCTCTCAATCAATAAATATCTAAGCAGCGGAAAATAAGATAAACGGCGCAGACGGCTCCACTCCACAGGCAGCTTGACCAGGTTACACCTAAACCTCCACTCCATCAGCATCACTGTAGAACTCCTCCTCTGATGAATGATTGCAAGGTGAGTATATGACATACTCAGCAAGCCACTCAGCAAATATGCAAGTGCACAAGGATAACAAAGGATGGCATAATATAGGCTCATTTGCAAAAGCAGCATTTAGCAAACATTTGAGAATTGCAAAACAGTAGAGTAATTAATCATCAATATTAAACAACACTGTACAACATACCCATGCTGTACAGGCCCAACCATCCTGAACAACCATACCCGGCTGTACAGATCTATCTCCAAACCAGGAATATACCATTCCAAACCAGGAGCTAATCAAATTATTACCAGTTATAGCATCTTTTATTACGGTGAAAAGTGTGAGACTAATCACGAAAGACATTGTTAGACCCGCCCATAACCGCGGGCACGGCTATTCGAATAGTTTTACTCTGATCAGAGGTGTACCACTGTACCCACAAGACACAGCCCCACATCATGTCACCATGTGCCTTAATACCACCACGGTACCTCGGAAAGGAGCTGTGACAGTACCCCTCGCACCACACAATCCACCACAGCGCACCGTTCCTGGATCATAATCACCCCCTTATAAACAAGGCATGGACTCCCCAGCGACCCACGTGGGCTTATCTCCGCCACTTCTCAGTCTGGTGCCCCATAATGAACTATGCTATACAAAAGGTAAAGCCGTTGCCCACGCTGGCTTGTGGTTGGCACGGTTAATGTTTCACAACCGAAACTCGTGAACCGGTCCTTAATTGTCATGAGCACGACCATCAAAACCATGTGCTCACAACCCACCATTATCAAGTTTTAGTTGGCAAATTAATTAATTAACCAATCACGATTAACCATCGTGAGCTACAATTAAATAACCATCATTAAGTAATAGTGAAACATTAGTTATCCCAAAAGTGTGCTAATGTTTCTAAGCATGGCTAAGCAATTATATCTAATACATCTAGTTGAACCAATATAAATCCAACTAGTCAAATTATAACCCAAGGTATCAAGGAATAAAGTAATCAAGAACAAAAGGGCTATAGCAAACAATAGGTTGATTCCACCCCATGACATTCGAAAATAAATGCAGTAGTTGAATAGAAATAATAGCTTTAAATAGGATCAACATGCTCAAAGGGTTGTTTGGGATCTGTGTGACTTGCCTTGCTGGCCTTGGAACTCTTCAAACTCTTCTTCGACGAAAACGGACTCTCCGGGAACGTCGGAATCTAAACAGAAAAGAGCAAAAACACCAAAACAGCACATAAACAAGCATGAACAGTACATGTGGATATTTTTAACATGTAGATCTCAATTTTAGAAAAATTTAGAGACTTGAACCAACTAAATCCGAGCTAAGATGAATTAGTTATGAATTTTCAAAGATTAAATCGGATTAAAACACTTATTTGGATTTTAATTGAATTATGACGCAATAATGAATTATTTTTGAAAAGGAAAAAGGAATTATTGCGTCAGCGGCTAGGGTTTGCGGTGGACCGGGTGCACGGCGGCGGTTCACGAGATTGGACGGCCGAGATCGATCTTATCCAAAACGGACGGCCGAGATCGAGCGGTCCACGTCCGGTCCACGGCGGACGGCGCCGATGACGTCAACGATGACGTCATCGCCGGCGGCGGCTCGGGCTCGCGGGCTCGCCGGCGAACGACGGCACGACGGCGAACGCGGAAGGCACCAAAAGGATGCGGCCGACGCGGCGAACTCACCGGTGACCAAAGCGACGGCGGAAGAGGACCGGACGGCGGCGGCGACGAGGACGAAGCGGCGGAGACCTTCGGGTCGACGACGGCGGCGGTGCTCCGGCGATCTACGGCGACGACGGAGGACGGGACGAGGACGGCGACGACTTGGTGATCACGACGGTGGTCTTCCCGTGCGACGGCGACGACCGGAGCGACGGCGAAGCACGGCTGGAGCGGCGGCGGCGACGGCGGCGCAAAGCTTGCACGGCGCTAGGACGATTCCGGCGACGAGAGACGAAGGCGAAGGCTGCGACGGGTAGAGGAGAGCTCGGGGGTCCTTTTATAGGGGCTAAGAGGCGGCGGCGAAGGCCCACGGCGACCGGCGACGGCGAAGGAAAGTTAGGGTTCAACCGATCCGATTCGAACTCGAATCCCGACACTTTCCAAACGATTTAGCAAAGATTCCAAAAGAGAAAAGGTAGAGGAGATCACGGGACACGATTCCCCTCTATCAATTTCATCGGAAACGGAAAGACGCGACCGGATTTGGAAGGGCGGCGGCGGCGCGGCGCGGCTAGGGTTCGGCCGGGGCGACGGCGCGAGGAAGACGAAGACTGACAGGCGGGCCCCACCTGTCAGCGGCACCGGGAGAGAGGAGGCGCGGCGGACTGGGCCGACTTGGGCCGAAGGAGAGAGAGAAAAGAAAAGGGGTTTTGGGCCGACTTTCGGCCCAAGACCAAAAGAAGACTTTTTAAAACTTTTTCAATTTAAATTATTCATGAAATAAAATTCCATTTATTAAAAATACTTTCTTGGCTCAAATAAATCCCAGAAAAATCTAGGAACTATAGAATCAAGTAAAGTATTTAATAAAATTTTATCTAGCCCCATTTTATATTGGAATTTATTATTTAAAATTAAATCTTTTCTTCTAGGCTTTTAAAATCATTTCTAAAAATTCCAATTAAACAACAATTTATAACTTTAGGATTTTTAGGGTGTGACAAACCTACCCCCCTTAAACAGAATCTCGTCCTCGAGATTCGGAAGAACTGGCGAACAAATGCGGATGAGCTGACTTTAATTCATCTTCTCGTTCCCAAGTTGATTCTTCTTCCGAGTGATTACTCCATTGAACTTTGCAAAAACGGATAACTCTATTCCTGGTTCTTCTCTCGTCTGTTTCCAAGATACGGATTGGCTTCTCAACATATGTCAGATCCTCTTGAACTTCTATCTGATCAAGATTAGCTTCTTCAGTGGGTACCCTTAAACACTTTTTCAACTGTGACACATGGAACACGTTATGAACTCCTGCCAACGATTGAGGTAATTCCAACTGATAAGCAACCTCACCTCTTCGACTAACAACCTTATAAGGTCCCACAAAACGCGGTGCCAACTTTCCTTTAGTATGAAAACGATGAACCCCTCGAAGAGGCGTGACACGAAGATACACATGATCTCCTTCTTCAAAACTCAAATCTCTGCGACGATTGTCTGCATAACTCTTATGACGAGACTGAGCCACACGCAATCTTTCTTGAATGATCTTTACCTTCTCTTCTGCTTCCCTTAGGATATCAGTCCCAAAAACCTGACGTTCTCCCGTTTGATCCCACAAAAGCGGAGTACGGCACTTCCGACCATACAGTGCTTCGTAAGGAGCCATTTGAAGACTAGCTTGATAACTGTTGTTGTACGAGAATTCCGCGTAAGGCAGATTCTTATCCCAACTTCCACCGAAATCTAACGCACAAGCTCTCAACATGTCTTCCAAAATCTGATTTACCCTTTCGGTTTGTCCGTCTGTCTGCGGATGATAGGCAGTACTGAAGTTCAGCTTGGAACCCATCTCTTCCTGAAGTTTCTTCCAAAAATTTGAGGTGAACTGACTACCTCGATCAGACACTATTTTCTTAGGAACACCATGTAAACACACAATCCGTGCCATATACAATTCCGCCAAACGACTTCCGGAATAGGTGGTCCTTACTGGGATGAAATGAGCCACTTTGGTAAGTCTATCGACTATCACCCAAATTGAGTCATGACCTGATGACGTTCTTGGTAAACCAGTGATAAAATCCATACCGATTTCCTCCCACTTCCATTCTGGTATCTTCAAAGGCTGTAGCAAACCGGCGGGTTTCTGATGTTCTGCCTTGACTCGCTGACATACATCGCATACTGCTACATATTCCGCTATCTCGCGTTTCATAGTTGCCCACCAAAATCTTTCCTTGAGATCTTGGTACATCTTAGTACTACCAGGATGAATGGAGTATAAAGTATCATGTGCTTCTTTCAGAATTGCATCTTTCAAATCTTTGTTGTCTGGGACACAGATCCTTTCACCCAACCATACAGTTCCTTGCTCATCTTCCAAGAAACCGATAGCTTTTCCTCTTCTCATATTCTTCTTGATCTCAAGAATATCAGGATCTTTAATTTGAGCTTCTCTAACTTGATCAATTAGAGTGGGCTTTGCTTCTAAGGCGGCAACGAAACCTCTACTGACAATTCCCAAATTTAATCTTTCAAATTCCTTGCATAACTCCACTGGTAACTGTCGTCCTTCCGTAGCATTGCAATAGCCTTTCCTGCTAAGAGCATCTGCTACAACATTAGCCTTTCCCGGATGATAATGAATTCCCATGTCATAATCCTTAATTAATTCCAACCATCTTCTCTGTCTCATATTCAAATCCGGCTGGGTAAAGATATACTTTAAACTTTTGTGATCCGTATACACCTCCGTACGAGTACCGAAAAGATAGTGACGCCAAATCTTTAACGCATGAACCACTGCAGCTAACTCGAGATCATGAGTAGGGTAGTTCTTCTCATGCGGACGTAACTGACGAGATGCATAGGCAACCACCTTCCCATCTTGCATCAGAACACAACCTAACCCAAACTTAGATGCATCGCAATACACTTGGAAACCCTTCTTTGGATCAGGCAAAATCAAAATGGGAGCTGATATTAAGCGTCTTTTCAACTCTTGAAAACTCTGTTCACATTCTTCTGACCATTTGTACTTGACATCTTTCTGAAGCAGTCGTGTCATCGGCTTAGCAATCTTGGAGAAATTCTCTATAAACCTCCGGTAATAACCTGCAAGACCTAGGAAACTGCGAATCTCCGAAACAGTCTTCGGTTGTTTCCAGTTGGTTACAGATTCCACATTACTAGGATCAACGGCAACTCCTCCTGCCGAGATGACATGACCAAGGAACTTCACTTCAGACAACCAAAATTCACATTTGCTGAACTTGGCATACAACTGATGTTCTCGCAGCTTTTCCAATGCAAGGCGAAGATGTTCTTCATGCTCTTCTTTAGTTCGGGAGTAGATGAGAATGTCATCGATAAAAACAACCACGAACTTGTCTAGGTATTCCATAAACACCTTATTCATCAAGTTCATGAAGAAGGCGGGGGCATTGGTAAGTCCAAAAGACATAACAGTACATTCAAACAACCCATACCTAGTGGTAAAAGCCGTCTTGGGTATATCTTCTTCTTTGATCCTCAACTGGTGATATCCTGATCGAAGATCTATCTTGGAGAAAACGGTAGCACCTTTAAGCTGATCAAACAAATCATCAATTCTAGGCAGCGGGTACTTATTCTTGATAGTCACATCATTTAGTGCACGATAATCCACACACATCCGCTGGGTATGATCTTTCTTTTCCACAAAAATAACTGGAGCTCCCCATGGAGACGAACTCGGTCTGATATATCCTTTCTGAAGCAAATCATCTACTTGCCTCTTAACTTCTGCTAATTCATTGGCTGCCATTCTATAGGGTCGTTTATGGATCGGCGCTGTCCCTGGTACCAAATCTATTCGAAATTCTATATCCCTTTTAGGCGGCATACCAGGTAAATCATCAGGGAACACATCGGCGTACTCTTGTACTATAGGAATCTCCTTCAAAGTTATTTGGTTCAGACTTGACTCTAAGGTCTCAGAAGGCAATGCATGAACAGTTATGATTTGACCGTCATTGCTGGTAAGAGTTACTTTTCTGTTGGCACAATCTATCACACCGTTATATCTGGCTAACCAGTCCATCCCTAGGATAACATCAAGGTCTTTGGATTCTAACAGAATAAGGTTGGCCAGAAAAGGTACACCTTGGATCTCTATTCTGACAGAGGGACTACGTTGTGATGAGAGTGCTTGATTACTCGGAGTACTAACCATCAAAGGACGTCTAAGATCTTCTACTTCCATCCCATGATTTCCCGCAAAACTCATAGATAAAAATGAATGCGTAGCACCAGAATCAAAAAGTACTGTTGCAGGAACTGAGTTAACAGGGAACGTACCCAAAATCACATCTGAAGCACCTTGAGCTTCTGTAGCAGCAACATGATTGACACGAGCCTTGGCTGCTGGTACGGAGGAGTTGTTCTGAGCAGAGACAACCCTCACACGACGGGGCTTCGGACACTTGTCAGAGTAGTGACCTGGGTCTCCACAGTTGAAACATACTCCGGGCTTACTACCCTGCTCTCTCTTTACAGGCTGTTGCTGTGCCGGAGCTAGAACAGGGCGTGGAACTTGATTGCGGTTGTTGTTGCCAGCATTGTTGTTGAAGAACTGACGCTGCGGACGAACAACAGATGAAGAACCTCCCTGTGACATTGACTGGGGTCCCACAGTAAGACGCGGCTTCTGACTATTCCCCTGCTGTGCCTTGAAGTGAGCAATCCGGCGTTTCTTCTGCTCCATGCGGTTATACTTGTCCTCTTGACGAATAGCCTTATCCACTAACTTCTGAAAATCCTGATAATCCCCACTCATTAGTGTATAAGAAAGCTCATCATTAAGTCCTTCCAAGAACTTCTCTTGACGCTCTTCATCAGTGCGTACATCTTCCGGAGCATAGCGAGCTAGACGATTAAATTCATGCAGATACTCGGTGACAGTGCGGGATCCCTGAGTAAGCGACCTGAATTCCTTCTTTTTGAGAGACACCACTCCCGATGGTATATGCGTTTTCCGGAATGCAGCAGTGAATTCAAACCAAGAGATAGGTTCAGCCGTGGTCCTGTTGAGACGGAAATGATCCCACCACTCAGACGCAGGGCCTTGCAGCTGGTGTGATGCAAATGAGACCTTCTCCTGATCATTGCATTGAATCAAGTCCAACTTCTTCTCTATGGTGTGCAGCCAATCACCAGCTTCAACAGGATTAGTGGTGCTAGAGAACGTAGGCGGCCTCACACGAAGAAATTCTGCTAACTTGTTCTGGGGAGGCGCATGGTTGTTTCCCTGGTTCTGCTGATTTTGGAGTTGTTGCATCATCATGTTCATAAGCTGTGTCTGTTGAGCCAAGACTTGGGCAAGCGTGGGATTTTCTGCATTGTTGTTACTGTTATTGTTGGAACCATTCCCAACGCTGCGAGTAAGCACCATCTGGCATAAACAGGAGCACCAGAAGAGAACCCAGAGAGAAACTACTTAGAACAGGAACTTAATTAACTTAACTTTTATTGATCTTAACTGAGTTTCATTATTACAAAACTGAAGACTCTCTCACCACTAAACTCACCAACTTCCTAACACTCGAAAGCAAACAAACGCATGCCTTTACATCCCACCCCTGATGTAAATCACATGCAAGACCCACACACACAACCAAACTTAAACAAACCAACTAACACAACGATCTAAAGCCACGGCTTGACAAGGCGTTCTAGGTCTTTCGGGCATCGGAGTTGACTGAAGGCTCATTCGGCACATCTCCATCATCTTGAGTTGGTCCCCACTCGACCTTGGAATGAGTGCGCTTGGATTCTTCTTCATCATCATCACTTATAATGATGACCGGGGGATCCTCTGGGACTGGGGTATCTTCTTTCTCCACTTCTTTCTCCACCACACGAACCTTTGGCGCCAACTGATAACGAGGAACAAATAGAGCTCTCTTCCTTGCAGTAAGACGAACCCTGGCCTTCTGCGGTGGTGCTTCTCCCTTCCATGCGGCTAGCTCCTTCTCCAAACGATCCACCTTATCCTCTAACTTGCAAATCTTACCACGGTTCCAGTCTTCTCGATCTTGAGCGGCCAACACAATCTCCGCGCGAGTCTCATCCATAGCCCACAGCATCTCAACCAAATGCTTTGTGGTAGCATCATTCTCAATCCCTTCAGGTTCAAGGTAACTGCCACGGTCACTTCCCTGGGGTTGACGAGGATGATAGCGATACTCAGTGTCGGCCAACTGATCACTGTAGCGGTCGCGAAGCTCTCCTATGGCGATCCTTGCAACCTCTTGACATGCATGAACATAATTTCCCCCTCCAGCCTCGAACATCACTGATGGGATATCTTCACAATTACTGTTCAAGGTGACTTTGACACGGCACTTCTCTTCATGACGATCATGAGGAATCTGGGCATACAGCGGGGCAGTCCCAAATCCTATGGCAAAGGACATCGTCCGCAACTCCTGGACAAATCCTTCAGCACCAAACAAGTACTCAGGCTTGTAGCGCGGCATCTAATGACAAGTGAAAGGAGGGAATTAAGACATTTATCCAATTAATAGCACAAGTTTTTGGGTTATTTTGCACTTTTGAACAAATGGCTTTAAAAGAAATAAAATCAAAGAGAGTTATAAAATCAACATGCTAAATTTATTTTATTGCAGCAAGATTAAATAAAACAATGTTGTAAAACCTTTGCTGATAAATGGGCCATTAGTACAGTAATAGATGTACGGTACCAATAACACAGGAGTAATAAATAAATTTTGAATAAAAACAATTAAAGAAATTATAAACTGCATGTGCCATTAGTTTGGTTTAATTAAAAGAGAAAGGGAGAAGAACAGTTCTACTTTTCCAATATTTTTAGAGGGCTTCTATGGGTAACCATTTGGCATAACCTAGGGTCAAGGGAGCTCTGATACCAACTTGTCACGCCCGGAATTTCTATCCAAAATTCCAAACGCTTACATGTGTGTAAACCCTCGTCCAGGAATCAGCCGAGGCACACAATAACAAATTGACAATAGAGTACAATTATTATTCTAATTAATAAGCGAATAAAATGTCATTACAGAGGTAGATAGTTCCTCTCAATCAATAAATATCTAAGCAGCGGAAAATAAGATAAACGGCGCAGACGGCTCCACTCCACAGGCAGCTTGACCAGGTTACACCTAAACCTCCACTCCATCAGCATCACTGTAGAACTCCTCCTCTGATGAATGATTGCAAGGTGAGTATATGACATACTCAGCAAGCCACTCAGCAAATATGCAAGTGCACAAGGATAACAAAGGATGGCATAATATAGGCTCATTTGCAAAAGCAGCATTTAGCAAACATTTGAGAATTGCAAAACAGTAGAGTAATTAATCATCAATATTAAACAACACTGTACAACATACCCATGCTGTACAGGCCCAACCATCCTGAACAACCATACCCGGCTGTACAGATCTATCTCCAAACCAGGAATATACCATTCCAAACCAGGAGCTAATCAAATTATTACCAGTTATAGCATCTTTTATTACGGTGAAAAGTGTGAGACTAATCACGAAAGACATTGTTAGACCCGCCCATAACCGCGGGCACGGCTATTCGAATAGTTTTACTCTGATCAGAGGTGTACCACTGTACCCACAAGACACAGCCCCACATCATGTCACCATGTGCCTTAATACCACCACGGTACCTCGGAAAGGAGCTGTGACAGTACCCCTCGCACCACACAATCCACCACAGCGCACCGTTCCTGGATCATAATCACCCCCTTATAAACAAGGCATGGACTCCCCAGCGACCCACGTGGGCTTATCTCCGCCACTTCTCAGTCTGGTGCCCCATAATGAACTATGCTATACAAAAGGTAAAGCCGTTGCCCACGCTGGCTTGTGGTTGGCACGGTTAATGTTTCACAACCGAAACTCGTGAACCGGTCCTTAATTGTCATGAGCACGACCATCAAAACCATGTGCTCACAACCCACCATTATCAAGTTTTAGTTGGCAAATTAATTAATTAACCAATCACGATTAACCATCGTGAGCTACAATTAAATAACCATCATTAAGTAATAGTGAAACATTAGTTATCCCAAAAGTGTGCTAATGTTTCTAAGCATGGCTAAGCAATTATATCTAATACATCTAGTTGAACCAATATAAATCCAACTAGTCAAATTATAACCCAAGGTATCAAGGAATAAAGTAATCAAGAACAAAAGGGCTATAGCAAACAATAGGTTGATTCCACCCCATGACATTCGAAAATAAATGCAGTAGTTGAATAGAAATAATAGCTTTAAATAGGATCAACATGCTCAAAGGGTTGTTTGGGATCTGTGTGACTTGCCTTGCTGGCCTTGGAACTCTTCAAACTCTTCTTCGACGAAAACGGACTCTCCGGGAACGTCGGAATCTAAACAGAAAAGAGCAAAAATACCAAAACAGCACATAAACAAGCATGAACAGTACATGTGGATATTTTTAACATGTAGATCTCAATTTTAGAAAAATTTAGAGACTTGAACCAACTAAATCCGAGCTAAGATGAATTAGTTATGAATTTTCAAAGATTAAATCGGATTAAAACACTTATTTGGATTTTAATTGAATTATGACGCAATAATGAATTATTTTTGAAAAGGAAAAAGGAATTATTGCGTCAGCGGCTAGGGTTTGCGGTGGACCGGGTGCACGGCGGCGGTTCACGAGATTGGACGGCCGAGATCGATCTTATCCAAAACGGACGGCCGAGATCGAGCGGTCCACGTCCGGTCCACGGCGGACGGCGCCGATGACATCAACGATGACGTCATCGCCGGCGGCGGCTCGGGCTCGCGGGCTCGCCGGCGAACGACGGCACGACGGCGAACGCGGAAGGCACCAAAAGGATGCGGCCGACGCGGCGAACTCACCGGTGACCAAAGCGACGGCGGAAGAGGACCGGACGGCGGCGGCGACGAGGACGAAGCGGCGGAGACCTTCGGGTCGACGACGGCGGCGGTGCTCCGGCGATCTACGGCGACGACGGAGGACGGGACGAGGACGGCGACGACTTGGTGATCACGACGGTGGTCTTCCCGTGCGACGGCGACGACCGGAGCGACGGCGAAGCACGGCTGGAGCGGCGGCGGCGACGGCGGCGCAAAGCTTGCACGGCGCTAGGACGATTCCGGCGACGAGAGACGAAGGCGAAGGCTGCGACGGGTAGAGGAGAGCTCGGGGGTCCTTTTATAGGGGCTAAGAGGCGGCGGCGAAGGCCCACGGCGACCGGCGACGGCGAAGGAAAGTTAGGGTTCAACCGATCCGATTCGAACTCGAATCCCGACACTTTCCAAACGATTTAGCAAAGATTCCAAAAGAGAAAAGGTAGAGGAGATCACGGGACACGATTCCCCTCTATCAATTTCATCGGAAACGGAAAGACGCGACCGGATTTGGAAGGGCGGCGGCGGCGCGGCGCGGCTAGGGTTCGGCCGGGGCGACGGCGCGAGGAAGACGAAGACTGACAGGCGGGCCCCACCTGTCAGCGGCACCGGGAGAGAGGAGGCGCGGCGGACTGGGCCGACTTGGGCCGAAGGAGAGAGAGAAAAGAAAAGGGGTTTTGGGCCGACTTTCGGCCCAAGACCAAAAGAAGACTTTTTAAAACTTTTTCAATTTAAATTATTCATGAAATAAAATTCCATTTATTAAAAATACTTTCTTGGCTCAAATAAATCCCAGAAAAATCTAGGAACTATAGAATCAAGTAAAGTATTTAATAAAATTTTATCTAGCCCCATTTTATATTGGAATTTATTATTTAAAATTAAATCTTTTCTTCTAGGCTTTTAAAATCATTTCTAAAAATTCCAATTAAACAACAATTTATAACTTTAGGATTTTTAGGGTGTGACAAACCTACCCCCCTTAAACAGAATCTCGTCCTCGAGATTCGGAAGAACTGGCGAACAAATGCGGATGAGCTGACTTTAATTCATCTTCTCGTTCCCAAGTTGATTCTTCTTCCGAGTGATTACTCCATTGAACTTTGCAAAAACGGATAACTCTATTCCTGGTTCTTCTCTCGTCTGTTTCCAAGATACGGATTGGCTTCTCAACATATGTCAGATCCTCTTGAACTTCTATCTGATCAAGATTAGCTTCTTCAGTGGGTACCCTTAAACACTTTTTCAACTGTGACACATGGAACACGTTATGAACTCCTGCCAACGATTGAGGTAATTCCAACTGATAAGCAACCTCACCTCTTCGACTAACAACCTTATAAGGTCCCACAAAACGCGGTGCCAACTTTCCTTTAGTATGAAAACGATGAACCCCTCGAAGAGGCGTGACACGAAGATACACATGATCTCCTTCTTCAAAACTCAAATCTCTGCGACGATTGTCTGCATAACTCTTATGACGAGACTGAGCCACACGCAATCTTTCTTGAATGATCTTTACCTTCTCTTCTGCTTCCCTTAGGATATCAGTCCCAAAAACCTGACGTTCTCCCGTTTGATCCCACAAAAGCGGAGTACGGCACTTCCGACCATACAGTGCTTCGTAAGGAGCCATTTGAAGACTAGCTTGATAACTGTTGTTGTACGAGAATTCCGCGTAAGGCAGATTCTTATCCCAACTTCCACCGAAATCTAACGCACAAGCTCTCAACATGTCTTCCAAAATCTGATTTACCCTTTCGGTTTGTCCGTCTGTCTGCGGATGATAGGCAGTACTGAAGTTCAGCTTGGAACCCATCTCTTCCTGAAGTTTCTTCCAAAAATTTGAGGTGAACTGACTACCTCGATCAGACACTATTTTCTTAGGAACACCATGTAAACACACAATCCGTGCCATATACAATTCCGCCAAACGACTTCCGGAATAGGTGGTCCTTACTGGGATGAAATGAGCCACTTTGGTAAGTCTATCGACTATCACCCAAATTGAGTCATGACCTGATGACGTTCTTGGTAAACCAGTGATAAAATCCATACCGATTTCCTCCCACTTCCATTCTGGTATCTTCAAAGGCTGTAGCAAACCGGCGGGTTTCTGATGTTCTGCCTTGACTCGCTGACATACATCGCATACTGCTACATATTCCGCTATCTCGCGTTTCATAGTTGCCCACCAAAATCTTTCCTTGAGATCTTGGTACATCTTAGTACTACCAGGATGAATGGAGTATAAAGTATCATGTGCTTCTTTCAGAATTGCATCTTTCAAATCTTTGTTGTCTGGGACACAGATCCTTTCACCCAACCATACAGTTCCTTGCTCATCTTCCAAGAAACCGATAGCTTTTCCTCTTCTCATATTCTTCTTGATCTCAAGAATATCAGGATCTTTAATTTGAGCTTCTCTAACTTGATCAATTAGAGTGGGCTTTGCTTCTAAGGCGGCAACGAAACCTCTACTGACAATTCCCAAATTTAATCTTTCAAATTCCTTGCATAACTCCACTGGTAACTGTCGTCCTTCCGTAGCATTGCAATAGCCTTTCCTGCTAAGAGCATCTGCTACAACATTAGCCTTTCCCGGATGATAATGAATTCCCATGTCATAATCCTTAATTAATTCCAACCATCTTCTCTGTCTCATATTCAAATCCGGCTGGGTAAAGATATACTTTAAACTTTTGTGATCCGTATACACCTCCGTACGAGTACCGAAAAGATAGTGACGCCAAATCTTTAACGCATGAACCACTGCAGCTAACTCGAGATCATGAGTAGGGTAGTTCTTCTCATGCGGACGTAACTGACGAGATGCATAGGCAACCACCTTCCCATCTTGCATCAGAACACAACCTAACCCAAACTTAGATGCATCGCAATACACTTGGAAACCCTTCTTTGGATCAGGCAAAATCAAAATGGGAGCTGATATTAAGCGTCTTTTCAACTCTTGAAAACTCTGTTCACATTCTTCTGACCATTTGTACTTGACATCTTTCTGAAGCAGTCGTGTCATCGGCTTAGCAATCTTGGAGAAATTCTCTATAAACCTCCGGTAATAACCTGCAAGACCTAGGAAACTGCGAATCTCCGAAACAGTCTTCGGTTGTTTCCAGTTGGTTACAGATTCCACATTACTAGGATCAACGGCAACTCCTCCTGCCGAGATGACATGACCAAGGAACTTCACTTCAGACAACCAAAATTCACATTTGCTGAACTTGGCATACAACTGATGTTCTCGCAGCTTTTCCAATGCAAGGCGAAGATGTTCTTCATGCTCTTCTTTAGTTCGGGAGTAGATGAGAATGTCATCGATAAAAACAACCACGAACTTGTCTAGGTATTCCATAAACACCTTATTCATCAAGTTCATGAAGAAGGCGGGGGCATTGGTAAGTCCAAAAGACATAACAGTACATTCAAACAACCCATACCTAGTGGTAAAAGCCGTCTTGGGTATATCTTCTTCTTTGATCCTCAACTGGTGATATCCTGATCGAAGATCTATCTTGGAGAAAACGGTAGCACCTTTAAGCTGATCAAACAAATCATCAATTCTAGGCAGCGGGTACTTATTCTTGATAGTCACATCATTTAGTGCACGATAATCCACACACATCCGCTGGGTATGATCTTTCTTTTCCACAAAAATAACTGGAGCTCCCCATGGAGACGAACTCGGTCTGATATATCCTTTCTGAAGCAAATCATCTACTTGCCTCTTAACTTCTGCTAATTCATTGGCTGCCATTCTATAGGGTCGTTTATGGATCGGCGCTGTCCCTGGTACCAAATCTATTCGAAATTCTATATCCCTTTTAGGCGGCATACCAGGTAAATCATCAGGGAACACATCGGCGTACTCTTGTACTATAGGAATCTCCTTCAAAGTTATTTGGTTCAGACTTGACTCTAAGGTCTCAGAAGGCAATGCATGAACAGTTATGATTTGACCGTCATTGCTGGTAAGAGTTACTTTTCTGTTGGCACAATCTATCACACCGTTATATCTGGCTAACCAGTCCATCCCTAGGATAACATCAAGGTCTTTGGATTCTAACAGAATAAGGTTGGCCAGAAAAGGTACACCTTGGATCTCTATTCTGACAGAGGGACTACGTTGTGATGAGAGTGCTTGATTACTCGGAGTACTAACCATCAAAGGACGTCTAAGATCTTCTACTTCCATCCCATGATTTCCCGCAAAACTCATAGATAAAAATGAATGCGTAGCACCAGAATCAAAAAGTACTGTTGCAGGAACTGAGTTAACAGGGAACGTACCCAAAATCACATCTGAAGCACCTTGAGCTTCTGTAGCAGCAACATGATTGACACGAGCCTTGGCTGCTGGTACGGAGGAGTTGTTCTGAGCAGAGACAACCCTCACACGACGGGGCTTCGGACACTTGTCAGAGTAGTGACCTGGGTCTCCACAGTTGAAACATACTCCGGGCTTACTACCCTGCTCTCTCTTTACAGGCTGTTGCTGTGCCGGAGCTAGAACAGGGCGTGGAACTTGATTGCGGTTGTTGTTGCCAGCATTGTTGTTGAAGAACTGACGCTGCGGACGAACAACAGATGAAGAACCTCCCTGTGACATTGACTGGGGTCCCACAGTAAGACGCGGCTTCTGACTATTCCCCTGCTGTGCCTTGAAGTGAGCAATCCGGCGTTTCTTCTGCTCCATGCGGTTATACTTGTCCTCTTGACGAATAGCCTTATCCACTAACTTCTGAAAATCCTGATAATCCCCACTCATTAGTGTATAAGAAAGCTCATCATTAAGTCCTTCCAAGAACTTCTCTTGACGCTCTTCATCAGTGCGTACATCTTCCGGAGCATAGCGAGCTAGACGATTAAATTCATGCAGATACTCGGTGACAGTGCGGGATCCCTGAGTAAGCGACCTGAATTCCTTCTTTTTGAGAGACACCACTCCCGATGGTATATGCGTTTTCCGGAATGCAGCAGTGAATTCAAACCAAGAGATAGGTTCAGCCGTGGTCCTGTTGAGACGGAAATGATCCCACCACTCAGACGCAGGGCCTTGCAGCTGGTGTGATGCAAATGAGACCTTCTCCTGATCATTGCATTGAATCAAGTCCAACTTCTTCTCTATGGTGTGCAGCCAATCACCAGCTTCAACAGGATTAGTGGTGCTAGAGAACGTAGGCGGCCTCACACGAAGAAATTCTGCTAACTTGTTCTGGGGAGGCGCATGGTTGTTTCCCTGGTTCTGCTGATTTTGGAGTTGTTGCATCATCATGTTCATAAGCTGTGTCTGTTGAGCCAAGACTTGGGCAAGCGTGGGATTTTCTGCATTGTTGTTACTGTTATTGTTGGAACCATTCCCAACGCTGCGAGTAAGCACCATCTGGCATAAACAGGAGCACCAGAAGAGAACCCAGAGAGAAACTACTTAGAACAGGAACTTAATTAACTTAACTTTTATTGATCTTAACTGAGTTTCATTATTACAAAACTGAAGACTCTCTCACCACTAAACTCACCAACTTCCTAACACTCGAAAGCAAACAAACGCATGCCTTTACATCCCACCCCTGATGTAAATCACATGCAAGACCCACACACACAACCAAACTTAAACAAACCAACTAACACAACGATCTAAAGCCACGGCTTGACAAGGCGTTCTAGGTCTTTCGGGCATCGGAGTTGACTGAAGGCTCATTCGGCACATCTCCATCATCTTGAGTTGGTCCCCACTCGACCTTGGAATGAGTGCGCTTGGATTCTTCTTCATCATCATCACTTATAATGATGACCGGGGGATCCTCTGGGACTGGGGTATCTTCTTTCTCCACTTCTTTCTCCACCACACGAACCTTTGGCGCCAACTGATAACGAGGAACAAATAGAGCTCTCTTCCTTGCAGTAAGACGAACCCTGGCCTTCTGCGGTGGTGCTTCTCCCTTCCATGCGGCTAGCTCCTTCTCCAAACGATCCACCTTATCCTCTAACTTGCAAATCTTACCACGGTTCCAGTCTTCTCGATCTTGAGCGGCCAACACAATCTCCGCGCGAGTCTCATCCATAGCCCACAGCATCTCAACCAAATGCTTTGTGGTAGCATCATTCTCAATCCCTTCAGGTTCAAGGTAACTGCCACGGTCACTTCCCTGGGGTTGGCGAGGATGATAGCGATACTCAGTGTCGGCCAACTGATCACTGTAGCGGTCGCGAAGCTCTCCTATGGCGATCCTTGCAACCTCTTGACATGCATGAACATAATTTCCCCCTCCAGCCTCGAACATCACTGATGGGATATCTTCACAATTACTGTTCAAGGTGACTTTGACACGGCACTTCTCTTCATGACGATCATGAGGAATCTGGGCATACAGCGGGGCAGTCCCAAATCCTATGGCAAAGGACATCGTCCGCAACTCCTGGACAAATCCTTCAGCACCAAACAAGTACTCAGGCTTGTAGCGCGGCATCTAATGACAAGTGAAAGGAGGGAATTAAGACATTTATCCAATTAATAGCACAAGTTTTTGGGTTATTTTGCACTTTTGAACAAATGGCTTTAAAAGAAATAAAATCAAAGAGAGTTATAAAATCAACATGCTAAATTTATTTTATTGCAGCAAGATTAAATAAAACAATGTTGTAAAACCTTTGCTGATAAATGGGCCATTAGTACAGTAATAGATGTACGGTACCAATAACACAGGAGTAATAAATAAATTTTGAATAAAAACAATTAAAGAAATTATAAACTGCATGTGCCATTAGTTTGGTTTAATTAAAAGAGAAAGGGAGAAGAACAGTTCTACTTTTCCAATATTTTTAGAGGGCTTCTATGGGTAACCATTTGGCATAACCTAGGGTCAAGGGAGCTCTGATACCAACTTGTCACGCCCGGAATTTCTATCCAAAATTCCAAACGCTTACATGTGTGTAAACCCTCGTCCAGGAATCAGCCGAGGCACACAATAACAAATTGACAATAGAGTACAATTATTATTCTAATTAATAAGCGAATAAAATGTCATTACAGAGGTAGATAGTTCCTCTCAATCAATAAATATCTAAGCAGCGGAAAATAAGATAAACGGCGCAGACGGCTCCACTCCACAGGCAGCTTGACCAGGTTACACCTAAACCTCCACTCCATCAGCATCACTGTAGAACTCCTCCTCTGATGAATGATTGCAAGGTGAGTATATGACATACTCAGCAAGCCACTCAGCAAATATGCAAGTGCACAAGGATAACAAAGGATGGCATAATATAGGCTCATTTGCAAAAGCAGCATTTAGCAAACATTTGAGAATTGCAAAACAGTAGAGTAATTAATCATCAATATTAAACAACACTGTACAACATACCCATGCTGTACAGGCCCAACCATCCTGAACAACCATACCCGGCTGTACAGATCTATCTCCAAACCAGGAATATACCATTCCAAACCAGGAGCTAATCAAATTATTACCAGTTATAGCATCTTTTATTACGGTGAAAAGTGTGAGACTAATCACGAAAGACATTGTTAGACCCGCCCATAACCGCGGGCACGGCTATTCGAATAGTTTTACTCTGATCAGAGGTGTACCACTGTACCCACAAGACACAGCCCCACATCATGTCACCATGTGCCTTAATACCACCACGGTACCTCGGAAAGGAGCTGTGACAGTACCCCTCGCACCACACAATCCACCACAGCGCACCGTTCCTGGATCATAATCACCCCCTTATAAACAAGGCATGGACTCCCCAGCGACCCACGTGGGCTTATCTCCGCCACTTCTCAGTCTGGTGCCCCATAATGAACTATGCTATACAAAAGGTAAAGCCGTTGCCCACGCTGGCTTGTGGTTGGCACGGTTAATGTTTCACAACCGAAACTCGTGAACCGGTCCTTAATTGTCATGAGCACGACCATCAAAACCATGTGCTCACAACCCACCATTATCAAGTTTTAGTTGGCAAATTAATTAATTAACCAATCACGATTAACCATCGTGAGCTACAATTAAATAACCATCATTAAGTAATAGTGAAACATTAGTTATCCCAAAAGTGTGCTAATGTTTCTAAGCATGGCTAAGCAATTATATCTAATACATCTAGTTGAACCAATATAAATCCAACTAGTCAAATTATAACCCAAGGTATCAAGGAATAAAGTAATCAAGAACAAAAGGGCTATAGCAAACAATAGGTTGATTCCACCCCATGACATTCGAAAATAAATGCAGTAGTTGAATAGAAATAATAGCTTTAAATAGGATCAACATGCTCAAAGGGTTGTTTGGGATCTGTGTGACTTGCCTTGCTGGCCTTGGAACTCTTCAAACTCTTCTTCGACGAAAACGGACTCTCCGGGAACGTCGGAATCTAAACAGAAAAGAGCAAAAACACCAAAACAGCACATAAACAAGCATGAACAGTACATGTGGATATTTTTAACATGTAGATCTCAATTTTAGAAAAATTTAGAGACTTGAACCAACTAAATCCGAGCTAAGATGAATTAGTTATGAATTTTCAAAGATTAAATCGGATTAAAACACTTATTTGGATTTTAATTGAATTATGACGCAATAATGAATTATTTTTGAAAAGGAAAAAGGAATTATTGCGTCAGCGGCTAGGGTTTGCGGTGGACCGGGTGCACGGCGGCGGTTCACGAGATTGGACGGCCGAGATCGATCTTATCCAAAACGGACGGCCGAGATCGAGCGGTCCACGTCCGGTCCACGGCGGACGGCACCGATGACGTCAACGATGACGTCATCGCCGGCGGCGGCTCGGGCTCGCGGGCTCGCCGGCGAACGACGGCACGACGGCGAACGCGGAAGGCACCAAAAGGATGCGGCCGACGCGGCGAACTCACCGGTGACCAAAGCGACGGCGGAAGAGGACCGGACGGCGGCGGCGACGAGGACGAAGCGGCGGAGACCTTCGGGTCGACGACGGCGGCGGTGCTCCGGCGATCTACGGCGACGACGGAGGACGGGACGAGGACGGCGACGACTTGGTGATCACGACGGTGGTCTTCCCGTGCGACGGCGACGACCGGAGCGACGGCGAAGCACGGCTGGAGCGGCGGCGGCGACGGCGGCGCAAAGCTTGCACGGCGCTAGGACGATTCCGGCGACGAGAGACGAAGGCGAAGGCTGCGACGGGTAGAGGAGAGCTCGGGGGTCCTTTTATAGGGGCTAAGAGGCGGCGGCGAAGGCCCACGGCGACCGGCGACGGCGAAGGAAAGTTAGGGTTCAACCGATCCGATTCGAACTCGAATCCCGACACTTTCCAAACGATTTAGCAAAGATTCCAAAAGAGAAAAGGTAGAGGAGATCACGGGACACGATTCCCCTCTATCAATTTCATCGGAAACGGAAAGACGCGACCGGATTTGGAAGGGCGGCGGCGGCGCGGCGCGGCTAGGGTTCGGCCGGGGCGACGGCGCGAGGAAGACGAAGACTGACAGGCGGGCCCCACCTGTCAGCGGCACCGGGAGAGAGGAGGCGCGGCGGACTGGGCCGACTTGGGCCGAAGGAGAGAGAGAAAAGAAAAGGGGTTTTGGGCCGACTTTCGGCCCAAGACCAAAAGAAGACTTTTTAAAACTTTTTCAATTTAAATTATTCATGAAATGAAATTCCATTTATTAAAAATACTTTCTTGGCTCAAATAAATCCCAGAAAAATCTAGGAACTATAGAATCATGTAAAGTATTTAATAAAATTTTATCTAGCCCCATTTTATATTAGAATTTATTATTTAAAATTAAATCTTTTCTTCTAGGCTTTTAAAATTATTTCTAAAAATTCCAATTAAACAACAATTTATAACTTTAGGATTTTTAGGGTGTGACAAGACCACAACGAACTTATCCAAGTATTCCATGAACACTTTGTTCATTAAGTTCATGAAGAAGGTAGGAGCATTGGTCAGACCGAACGACATCACCGTGAATTCATACAGTCCGTATCGCGTGGTGAACGCGGTCTTCGGGATATCTTCTTCACGAATACGCAATTGGTGATATCCAGAACGAAGATCAATCTTGGAGAATATAGTGGCACCTTTAAGCTGATCGAACAGATCATCGATCCGGGGAAGAGGGTACTTGTTTTTGATAGTGACTTCATTGAGAGCTCTGTAGTCAACACACATCCTCTTTGTCTTGTCCTTCTTCTCCACAAAAATCACGGGCGCACCCCAGGGGGAAGTGCTCGGCCGTATATACCCCTTTTCCTTCAGCTCTTCCAATTGCTTCTTGACTTCGGCAAGTTCATTCGCTGCCATACGGTAGGGCCGTTTGTACAGAGGAGTTGTTCCTGGAGCAAGATCTATCCGGAACTCGATCTCCCGCTTGGGCGGCATACCGGGTAATTCTTCAGGAAATACGTCACCGAATTCACTGGCGATGGGAATTTCTGACAGTCCTATCTGATGAAGTTCTGAACTGCCAACAGAGGTTAGGGGTGCGAAGAACACAACTGGTTGTTCCGGCCCTCGGTACAGAGTGACAGTGCACCTTGCGCAATCCACTACGCCTTGGAATTAGGCCAACCAATTCATTCCAAGGATCACGTCCAAGTTCTTGGTGTCTAGCAGAATCAGATCCGAGGGGAAAGGAATTCCCTGGATTTCTATAGGAACGGCCGGGCTATAATACTTTGCTGTCATATCCCCTCCAGGGGTGGTGATGATCAGAGGGTTCCTAAGCCGTTTTACCCCCAGTTGATTTCTTCCCACGAAAGACACAGATATAAACGAGTGGGAAGCTCCAGAGTCGAACAAAATGGTAGCAGGGATGGAATGAATGAGGAACGTACCAACGATGACGTCCGGAGTCGCCAGCACATCCTCGGCAGTCACGTGGTTCACACGACCCCGAGCGACGTCCTTACCACCGTTGTTGGGGCGGGGAGGCGCTTGGCCTTGCTGGCGCCGCGGCTTCGGGCATTTGTCCGCATAGTGGCCGGGCTCGAAGCAGTTGAAGCACAGACGCTGCTGTCCTTGAGCGTCTCTGCGACCTTGACCAGGCTGCACAGCTGGCGCAGGAGGACGGGGTGCACGGGTCCCTTGCTGACTCTGCTGCTGTTGCGGCTGTGGGACGCGCACCACGAATTGAGGTCGGGGCGCGGGGCGAGATTGCTGCTGCTGCTGCTGCGAGGAGGATCCCCCTGGATAGGGGTTGGTGTAGCGGATCCTTTGGTTAGCCCCCTGTTGGTTGCGGAAATTTGCCAAGCGACGCTTGTGCGACTCCAATTCCTTGTGCTTGGCTTCCAAGCGGATGCTCTTGTCCACCAAACGCTGGAAATCCGGATAATCCCCGGAGATCAGTCGCACAGATAGCTCAGGGTCCATTCCTGCCAAGAACTTCTCCTGTTTTTCCTCATCTTCCCGAACATTCTCCGGGGCGTACCGGGCCAGGTTGTTAAACTCATGCAAATACTCCATCACGGAGCGATTGCCTTGCTTCAACTCCCGGAATTCCCTTTTCTTAAGGGCCATGACTCCGGCAGGCACATGGGTCCTCCGGAAAGCGGCGGTGAAGCGGGCCCAGGTAATAGGCTGCCCCTCGGGTTGCGTGGCCTGGAAATGGTCCCACCAAAGAGATGCGGGACCCTGCAGTTGGTGGGCGGCGAAGATGACTTTCTCCTCGTCGCTGCACTGCACAGTATCTAACTTTTTCCCCACGGCATGCAACCAATCCAAGGCATCCACGGGGTTATTGGAGCTGGAGAAGGTAGGCGGGCGGATGCGGAGGAACTCGGCAAGCTTAGAGTGTTGCGGAGGTGGTGGTGGGGGAGGAGCGTTATGCTGTGGTGGATTTTGGATGTGGTGGAGGAAAGCAGCCATCATGTTGGCCTGCTGAGCGAGGATTTGGGTGAGGATGGGGTTGGTGTCAGGTGGCGGTGGTGGTGGCGGAGGAGGAGGTGGAGGTGGGGCGCCTTGGATGTTGGGGTGGCTACCTTCGGGTTGGTGGCCATCACCGGTAGCAGCAGTTCTCCTGGTTGTCACCATCTGAAAACCCCACACAGAACCAGCAGACAGAGAGAGCTGACTATTAAAACTAACCACCCACGACTACCATAATTCTTGAATTTATTTCTGCTATTAAATTGGTTCATTAAGGTTCAGGTTGCTTAAGAAAATAAAATAAAGTCAGGCTCCAACACAGTTATACCACACACCGGTATAACCATGCCCCACACGACTCAAGCAGAAAACCAAACGAAAAGAACACACGCGCGAGCCTACTAACTGCTCGTCTACTTCTACGACGGGCCAGGGCGGAAGGTGAGCAGCAGCACATCCTCCGTGCTACCGACGCCGGAGGTTTCCCCCTCCTGAGGAACCACGGGCGCGGGCTCGGCACGAGGGGTCTCCACGAAGCAGGTCCACGCCAAGGACTGACGAACCAGCGCAGGCCTGGAGGTGCTCTTGCGGGCGGTGATCTTCTGGCTGCGGCAGACGCGGCGGAGCGTGGGACGGCAGACCTCTCCCTGGGCGACCTTGAGCTGACGAAGCTGTGCCTCCAGCGCGTCGAGGCCCTTCTTCAGCTGCAGATTCTCCTGACGCAGCTCCAGGATCTTCATGTTGCTCTCGACCATCCCACGGCGCATCATATGATGGAAGTCGATGCGGGCCGTGTCGTACGCCTCCACCATGCTCGCCAAGTGCGTGATGGTGGCGTCATCCTCCGAGCTAGCATCCCGGAAGGTGGCGTAGTTGCGGGCTCCTCCGCGACGAGGGTGGTAGCGATAGGGCGAGTGCTGCAACTCGTCCGGGTAGCGCTGGTGAAGAGTGCCGATGGCGAGGAGTGCGGCGTTCTGGCAGGCGGCTGGGAAGGAGTCTCCTCCCGCGGTGACTGCCAGTGAAGTCCTCTCGAGAGAGCCAGTGAGGATCACTACAGTGACCTCCCAAGCAGCGTGGGGCTCTGCATCGTCACCCTCCTGCTCTGGGAGCTGCTTGCCCTGGTAATCCACTCCATGCGGATATCCCAGGACAACGCACATGCCCCGCAGCTCCAGGACAAAGCCGGTCAGGTCCAGGCTACGACGGTTGATGCTGCCGGCCATCTACAAGCAAGAGCAAAAAGAGGGAAAATATTTTAGAGATCAGCTTTTGATGGTAAATGATGCAGCAAGACAGAGAGAGACTAAAGGATTTTCGCAAATAAGAGAGGATTTTTACTCCAAAAATATTGCTAAGGCTTGGGATCTAAGGCTCGTCCCAGGGTCAAGGAGGCTCTGATACCAACTTGTCACGACCGGAATTAACCCAACAGGCATTCCTTACGTGCGTGCATTAATCCTTGTCCCAGGAGGCAAGGTACACCAACTGTTGATACAATTCAGAGTTTAACAAGCGGAAGCGTAAATAGTTAATTATTACATGGGCAGCGACGGCCCAGCACACTCAAAAACAACAGAAAAACAGCGGAAGACTAAGGCAACGACCACAGGCGCTTGACGGCAGGCACGAGCTAGACACCAAAGCCTTCATCATCCAGGGGCTCCTCTTCTGGGGTTGGGAAAAATTGAGCAAGACTGAGTACAACCACCGTACTCAACAAGACACACCCACAAGTGCAGCATAAATGCAAAGGAGTACAATGGAATTATAGTATAGGGGTTAGGCTTTGCAATAAACCGCATTTTAAAAGACCCTTAGTTGCTCAAAGCTAAATTTCAAACACGATCCTAGAACTATTTGATGTTATTAAACAAGGCCGTGAACCCACACGAACCTGCCTTAACCCAAGGCCTACGATGATTCAGACCGAACTGGCAACCCGACCCTGGGTCCCAGCTCGTCCCAAGCCAACCCAGGCCAACCATTCCATATTTTAGTTGTTAAGCAGGTTTTAAGAATTAAAACACTAACTTGGGTACATTGCTAGGCTTGCCCATAACCGAGGGCGCGGCTATTCGAATAGATTATACTCTGATCAGAGGTGTACATCTTTACCCACAAGACACATCTTCCTCACGCGTAACCACGTGCCACATACCACCACGGCATACAGACGGAAGACGTGACATAGTTTCCAACCCATCCTAGCCATAGACAAGAGTACCGACCCAACCCACCTACGGCCGGAACCCCCGGGACAGGCAGGCGAGGTTGAGCCCCTAGCAGCAGGACACCGGCCCTGTGCCATGACATCTCGACTACCGAGCCGCAGCTCGTGTAGCCTTCATTTGCCCTAGAGATGTCCATCGATCCCCGACTTCGTCCATCTCCATCCGTGTACTTTTGTTTATAACCAGACTGAGCCACAAACTAAGCCTTACCCATTAGACATGTGGAAGTACGGTAGTGCTTTGCAACAGAGGTCCGAAGACCGGTCCTTATATGGCCGAGGTGCTACTATCAAAACCATGCACCCCGAGCCCAGCCTAAAACCATTTTGGGGGTTTTGAATAGAGGGGGAGGTGTGCATCCAATTCCACAATAGTCCAACCTTTCCAACGTGTCCAGGTGATATGAATATTCCCAAAGTCTAGAGCTATAAAACCACCTATTGTTGCCTAATTAATCAGCGAAGCATCTACCTAAATTCTTACTAGTGGAGCCATGAATAGAGTGCCCACTAGTTGGGGTTTTGTTTATTCTAGGGTGAACAAGGTAATAATAACAATAACAATAATAATAAGGTCATAACAAAGGTAAATAGGCATGGCTAAATAAAACAGTGGTAACGCGGGAATTTAAATAAAGCGATAATGCAATAATTTAAATCAATATAATTTTATAAACTGGGATTCAATATGTTCAAGGATGATGTGACTTGCCTTGCTCGCTTTCCCAAGCGTCGGCTTCAACTTCCACGTAGAGCGGATCTTCCGAAGCTGCAGCGTCTACACGACCAACGGAAAAGAAAATGGCTTTTACTCTAATAAACTCCATATAACAAGCAGTAACAAAGCACAAAAATGGGTTCTTGACTTCTTAAGGAAAAATTAGAGACTTGAACGGTCCAATTCCGAGTTCAAATGGCCAAGTTATAGCCATTTGAAGTTTATATGCTCTTAATGTGAATATTTGCGAATTTCTTCATTTAAATTTTAATTAAAAAAAAGATTTATTGCGTCAGCCGAGGGGAGGGGCGCGCGGACCGGGTCCACGGGAGTGGGGCCCACGCGGCAGCCTCACGGTCCACGGTGGACCGGGTGCACCCGGCTCACACCGGCCGGCGCCGTGGGCCCCACGCGTCAGCCGTACCCGAGGGCGCGGGCGGCTGACGGCCGGGCCCCACACGGCAGCCGCTGGGCGCGCCCGAAGGCGGCCACACCGGCGCGGCCGGCGGGAGGCGGCGCGCCCGCACCCCTATGGTCACCGGCGGTGACCATAGGCGCGGCGGAACGGCGGCCGAGAGAGGGGAGGGAGAGGGGGAAGCGAAGCGGCGGTCCACGGCTCACCCTAGGTCAACGGCGACGACGAACAAGGCGGCCGGAGCGGAGGAAGGCGGTGGCGCGGCTCGGGTCGACGGGGACGACGGCGCTCCGGCAGTTGGCGACCGAAAAGGAGGGGTGGACGGGGTCGGCAAGGATGCGGCGAAGCCGAAGGAGGCGGCGCCGAGGTGGGAGATGGTCCGGGGCGAAGACGGCGGCGGACCGGAGCTCGGTGGCGACGGCGGAGAGAGAGAGCGACGGCGCGAGCTCGATTCCGACGGCGAGAGAGAGCGGAGAGTGGCGGAAACGGCGGTGAGGAGCTCGGGGAGGATTTATATAGGGTTGAGAGGGGGAGAAGGCGGCCGGAGGGGGAGGAAACGGGCGCGAGAGGCCCGGCCGCCATTGATGACGCCGGCGAGATTAAGGGGAGTCAATACGGCCGATTGAATGCGGGAGAGAGAGGGGAAAGTGGGGGAAACGGGGGAGGGAATCACGGGGAGTAATTTCCCCCTCTTTATTGCGCGCGGGGACTGCGGGAGGCGGCGGGATTCGCGGCGGCGGCGGCGCCAGGCGCGGGCGAGGCGACGGGGCGGCGGGAGGAAGGGGATGACGGGTGGGCCCCACCCGTCAGCGAGGGTGGCGGGCGGGCCCGCCCGTCAGCGGCGCGCGCGCGGGGAGGAGGCCGAGTGGGCCGCGGGGGAAAGGAGAGAGGAAGATGGACCGGACCGGCCCATTAGGGGAGGGGAGAAAGGGAGAGATGGGCCGAATTCGGCCCATCAGAGGGGAGAGGGATTTTTAGGGTTTTCTTTTTATAAAACCATTTTAACTTTGTTTATTTCTTAATAATTATTATTTGTGCTCTGAAAATTCCACTAAAATTTATTTACACATTTTAGGCTTTAAGGAAATATACAAAAATCCTCCAAGCCTTATTTGACTTTTACTTTGCACATTTTAATTTTTGGGGGCTTTCACAGAGATTTTTAATTATTCTAGGCGTAATTTAAAGGATGTATTTTAGGGTCATTTTGGGACGTGACATATATATATTCCCGATGCGCCCTCGTCTTCTTCACCAACACTTAGAAGTTTTTCCTCCGATCGGCTTCTCCTTCGCCGCCACTGCCTAAGGCATCCCCACGCCGACGCCGTCGTCGTCTCTCGCCGTCGTCTCACGGTCCTCGCCGCCTCCGCCGCCGCCGCCGCATCTCTCTCGGGTGAGAGCCGCCGTTGCCTCTCTCTCTCTCTCGATCTCGATCTCTCTCTCTCTGAAAACCGCCGCCGCCTAGCTCGTTGCCGACGCTGCCGCCGACGTAGACGCGCCGATTCCGACCCCTCCTCCGCTTCCCGCCGATGCCGACCCCGACTTCCACGTGGCCGCCACCGCCGACGCCGCCGCGTCCACGCCGCCGCCAAGCCGCCGGGCCGCGCCACGCCGCCAAGCCGCCGGGCCGCGCCCCCACGCCGCCGGGCTGGCCCACAGCGCCGGACCGCGCCCCGACGCCGCCACGCCACCGCCCCGCCAACGCCACTGCCGCGCGCCCCGACAGTGACCGAACGCGAACGAACGCTTGACGAACGCGAACGAACGTGAACGAACGCTTAACGAACGTGAATGAACGCGAACGAACGTGAACGAAACGTTAACGAAACGTTAACGAACGCGAACGAACGTGAACGAAACGTTAACGAACGCGAGCGAAACGTGTACGAACGAGAGCGAAACGTGTACGAACGAGATAATTAGACGATTATTAAACTTAGCATACATATATGATTATATATATAGGTTAAAACGTGAAATACAATATATGTAACTTGGCCCGTTTAGACTAATATATTTTCCTGGTAATGTTGTAGAGAAGACGTCGTCGTCGTCCCTCAAGCTGAAGTGGTAGCTAGCCATCGAAGGAATTCGCGCAGGCAAGTGATGTAAAGAAGTGATTGTTAGAGATTTAATATAAGATTATTAGAGATTTAATATAAGATTATTAGATTATTAGAGTTTTAATATAAGATTATTGTATTATTAGAGATTTAATATAAGAATGTTAGACTTAGCATATATGATTATTACAATTTTAATATAAGATTATTGTATTATTAGAGATTTAATATAAGAATGTTAGACTTAGCATATATGATTATTACAATTTTAATATAAGATTAATAGAGTTTGAATATAAGATTGTTGGACTTAGCATATATGATTATTACAATTTTAATATAAGATTATTAGAGTTTGAATATAAGATTGTTAGACTTAGCATATATGAATATTACAATTTTAATATAAGATTGTTAGACTTAGCATATATGATTATTACAATTTTAAATTTTATATATGTGGTATTTATATATTTTGTATGCACAGATGGCTGATCGCGATGAGGAACAGATACTGTACAATACAATCGCAGAGGGAAGCAGCCAGTACTGGAACGAAGAAGAGGGGAACGAGGATCCAAACCAGTACTTGAACGAGGAGGGGAACGTAGAGAGGGATGCGGAGGGGAACGAGGACGGGAACGAGGAGGAGGAGGCTAGTGGAAGTCATCCCTCCGCTGGACAGAAGAGGGCACGTGGACAACGAGGTGCCGCGAAGAAGATAGAGGGTCGGCACATCATAACTGAGGTGGACGAAGACGGCCAACCTAGTGCCCCGGCAGAAGCAGCCAAGAATTTTGTACGCCACAGCGGTTGGGTTGTGAGGGATAACGTGCCTGTCAGCAAGGTGTACTGGCGCAGAACAAGGGCACGCGGGGATAATGACAGCTTTGTCTCGGAATCAGAGAAAGAGATGCTGTGGACCACAATGCTCGAGACGTTCACGCTCCCTGTGGGTACGGAGAACATAGTGAAACAGTGGACTCTTAAGAAAATGGCAGAACAGTTCCAGAGCTTCAAGGGAGATCTGTACAAGAAATACATCCTGAAGGGACTAACACCGAACTTCGACGTATTCCCAAAGCTAAGGGGTCATTGGGACGAGTTCGTTGCTTACAAGACAGGGCAACAAGGGCAAGCGATGATGGTCAAAAAAAGGAAAACGCCGCCAAGAAGAAGTACCATCACCACTTGGGGTCAGGCAGCTATAGCGTCGCAATGCCGAAGTGGGAGGAGATGGAGGCAAGAATGATTGAGAGGGGTATCGAACCGGCCACCGCTAAATGGCCGGATCGATCGAAGTTCTGGTACTATGCTCACGGTGGAACGCTTAACCCAGTTGATGGCTCCCTGGTCTTCGGCGATCAGATACGCGAGGCTGCCAGTCGATTAACGGACGCAGTGGAAGCCTCTTCTCAGGGCACGTTCCGACCCGACAGAGAGAAGGACGAGCTATCACTCGCCCTACAGACTCCCGAGCATCCAGGACGAACACGAGGGAAAGGCGTGATTCCCTGGAAGATTGGATTCAAGGAGGACATCCACACGTACAGGAGTCGGATGAGGAGCAAGAGAGATACCGAGGCGAAGATTGCATATCTTGAGTACAGGGTATCGAGCTACGAGCTCAGCATGCAAGAGGAGGTGGCAAGGAAGGTGGATGAACGGATGGCAGCACATCGGTCCAAGGATCCCCAGCCGTACATACCTCCTCCAATGGTCAGCCCATCAGGCAATCGTAGCAGCTGCGCCTCAACGGGGCAGGTAGGATCACAGAGCATGGACGCCATGCAAACCCAGGACGAAACCACCTGCCCTGTTGATGAGATCACGCAGCGGACACCATGTGAGCTGCATATTCCCTTCAAAAACTTATCAATCAAGGTATGCTCGTAGTTTTATGGTTTTTGACTTGTACATTCCGCAAGTTGCTGCTTAGGTTGATTACTAATAGATAACCTCTCATCACGTGAAGGTGGCGTCGGGAATGGCCATCCCAACGGACATTTTAGGGACTTACCACTGCAGGCCGATTCCAGCAGGATACTCGAGGGTTGAAGTTGAGCTGGTGGAAGCCGCGTACGAGGACCTCGAGTTGGACTACCCAGGAGGAGACGGTGAGACGCATCTACGAGACACAAGCCACGCCATTATACTATGGCGCAAGCGGTACATCATCCTTCCTGGGCGACAAGCGGCGTCTCGTGCACCATCTCCTCCGGCTCCGCCGTCTCCTCCTGCACAATCTCCTCCGGTTCCTCCGCCACCTCCTCCTGCACCATCTCCTCCGGCTCCTCCGCTTCAAGCTCCACCTCCTGCCAGCACAAGGGCAATGAAGAAGGCCAAAGTTGACGCCACCAAAAACAAGGAGCCGCCGTACGATTGCAGTCAAGAGGAGCTTGACGCTTATGTGGCAGGAGAAGTGAAGAGGCAACTCAAGCCTCGGAGTCCTGAAAAGAAGATACCTATTGACCCGAGCGTGAAGAAGTTCTTCAAGGGAATGTCCACCAGAAACAAGGAGGCCTTAAAGCTATCGGACTATGACCGAACACTTAGGAAAGCCTATTACAAGAAGTCCAAACCAGTTCCTCAGCTTGGAGAACAACCAAACAAAGAGGTCGAGCCGTTGGTGACCAGCGAAGACTTTGGCATAACGGATTTCATTTCGGACACCGGTCTAACTGTGGCTCAGTTGGTTGGAGGCGCACCAATCCCGAAGGCGGAAGTGGCATACAAGTTTGAACTCGGTAAACCGCTTGTCAGGCCTGAGCAGCTGCAGTCTCTACCGACACAAATGTACAAATTCCATGAACGGTACATGGAAATGAGCACCGAGGGTAGAGAGATGTTCGGAGCGAGGATCAGAAACCCCGACTTCTTGCAAGGAGAAGATGTTCTATGGATCCAATTCAAGGATGTCTTCGATCTGTACCATCTGGACGTCCTCGACGTCTCTCTTCTGAGCGCATGGATTTTGTAAGTATCTTTGAGTTCGATGTGTTTCGTTCAATAATTAGCTCCTGGCATATATGTAAGCAATAATAATTTCCTTTCATCGTTGTAGAATGGAGATTCAAAGGGCCCGACACCGGGGGGTTTACGATACTGGGTTCATCGACCCTCGAAAAATCAACACCGAAATGATCGACAAGTACGAGAAAGACACAGAGGACAATCTCGTCCATCTCCTAACACAGCAGCATTTCAAGACGTTCATACTACTGCCGTACAACATAGAATGAGTTTTTATTGTCATTCGAACAAATTTCATTCCCATACATATAACTTGTACATTCTGATATTTATCTCATCTCACGCATATTCCAGATTCCACTGGGTCCTTTTTTTTTCGACTTGGACGCATGCAGAGTCACTGTGTACGACTCAATGAATAAAGAGGAGAAGGTTTTTGACAAGGTCTTCCAACTGATAGACAGGTAATATAATGCCATCTATTCCAAAGTCGCGGGACTTTGTTGCTATTATGTTGATCTCGGGTAATAATTAATTAATCATAGCTTGCAACTGCACATGTAGGGCTTAGGATCGGTTCCATCAATTGGTCCGCGGGACTTGGAAAGAAAAACTTGGACGGAGGTTTCATTTTCCAGTGAGTACATGCATGATCCAAAATTATATTGAATTGAATCTCTAATTACAGTTAATATAAAGAGTATATTAAATCTCTCATCGTTTCTCATGTAGTGTGCAAAGCAGGACCATGGAACTAACTTATGCGGCTACTACGTATGCGAGTATGCCCACTGCCTATCAAACCAAATATACACCACACGAGAGCTCGATGTACGTGTACATAAACCATTCAAAATTTCATTGTGTATCGATTTGTTAAGTTGTTTATTAATTTCATATATTGATATGTCATTATTTTTCGAATGATAGCGTATTCACATGAGGGAAAATCTCCCACACAAGGATTTTATCACGGCTGTTCAAGAACAACTGATGGGGTTCATCAATGAAGAAGTCCTTAATCCTGATGGTGAATTCTACTACGACGGATCAACAATTCATAACGTCGGTCCTTCCTCTTCTGACGTAACGCCGGCGTCGAAGTCGTAGCTATAGCTAGCGAGCAAATGAATTGTACTATACATGCATGTATATATATATTTATATATGTACGTACATTTACTTTAGTGTTAATATATATTTTGGTAACATATATGCACATAAAATGTTAAGTGCTTTAAATTATAAATATGTGTGTAATATATGTATTTATACACATACACATATGCGCGCGCGCGCGCGCACACACACACACACACACACACACACATATATATATATATATATATATATATATAATCAACCATGCAGCAAACAGGGCCATGCAAATTAAAAAAATGGTACACAGATCTTTAGTCCCGGTTGGTAACACCAACCGGGACTAAAAATGGATCAGCCGGCCACGTGGCTGACCGATCTTTAGTCCCGGTTCGTGTTACCAACCGGGACTAAAGATTGATCTTTAGTCCCGGTTATTTCACCCGGGACTAAAGATCGCTATCTTTAGTCCCGGATTCGTAGTTCCGGTTGGACAACCGGGACTAAAGGGGGGTTACGAACCGGGACTACAAACGTTTTCTCCACCAGTGCTTGGGCCACTCGTTGGCTAGCGGTGGTGGGAAGTGGCTAGGGAGCTGTGGAGTTCGTGGTTGGCATGCTTACGAAGGGCGAATTTTGGTTCACTGGCAAATTCGCCGCCATGTTGCTCCATCTCCAGGATGAGGAGAAGGTTTCCCCCTCATCACTTTATCCGGGATAGGTTTCTAGAGGTGCGGCCATCGGTGTTCTCGCGTCTAGTGCGGCAGCGCAAGTGAGGTACTACCTGTGCCAATGAACAATCGACGTCATCACGGGTCATCCGGCAAGAGGGCTTGGCCTGAGGTGTGATGGTGGTGGCGGCCGGCTGATCGAGGCTGCAGCCATGGGTAGAACGCGGGTCGTGCATGCGTTCTGCGTGGGCACAGCGGCTCCGCTTGCGGCAGTGTAGGTGCCAGCATGGATGCACTATTAGAGGAAAGCAACTTGGGGGGGGGGGGAGGGGGGGCAGAGGAGACTGGAGGGCAGCTTGATTCTTACCGTGCGGCAGCTGAGGAGTGGCACCGTAGCTGTGGCATGGACAATAACGGGCAGCAAGGTACATGTTGGTATAGGTCGACTCGCTTTCGTCCAGCTCTCCCAGCTGTGGCGTTGGCTGCAAGGCATGCTTGTGGATCGTCCTAGGTTCATGGTTTGTCCATGGTGCTTGTCGGCTCCTCTTCCAGTTCCAGGCTCAGCCAAAATACGACTCTTGCGCTGCCCCGCGAGAGGTAGAATGGGGCAGCGGGGAATGAGGGTGTGACCAAAAGGGTAGCAAGTGGAGGAGCGTGGGACAAGAAACGGAAGAAAAGAAGCTCGGGCAGCCAGCTCTAGCTTTCATAGGCGGCAGGTGGCCGTTCTTGCCGTGAAGGGCCAAGGGGCGATCTTGAGTTAGTCACGGAGGCTGTCACCGCCATTAAGGCTGTGTCCTTGCCCTCCCATAATCCCTCTATGACGTGCGGTTTCAGGGTGTGGAAGACTGGGGAGAAAGCCAGTCACAGGATGGGCGAAAGGCATCGGTGCTGCGTGTGGCAGCGGCAGAGGGCTGGCTTGATGGCGGGGCCACGGACACTGGCACGCAGCAGTGCGCTGCTGTGTGGCTGGAGTAGCTGACACGGGTGGCAAGCGAGTGGGCGTCAGTTTGCTGAAAAGGGGCAAGGAGGGAGAGAGCGATGTGGTGTATTGGGACGACGTGGTGCTCCCATCATTGTCACTATGCAGTAGCATCATGAAGGCCGGGACTGATCGTGCAGCACTCAGGAGGGTAGGTGAGCGGAGGTGCATGGTGCTGTAGACAATGACAGCTTGGGCAACTGTTGACGGTTGTTATCGACCAATTTCAACCGTCAATATTACCCAATTAATGAAGACTAGCTATGCTTGCAATGCATAATTTTCAAATAAAATATTTACCTCCACTATTTGCTATGCTACTAACATATATGCAGGAGAAGCACTCGTAAATGAAGAGAAGAAGGTGGAAATTTACCGACAAATCAGTCGAAAGTCTACAAGTGACGTAAAAATGCATGAGAAGGCCCAAAAGTCCAATGTAACAATCTCAATTGGGCCCAAAATGCATGTCACCAACCAAGGGACCCACCTGACAGACTCCTGGAGAAGCAAGTAGGCCAGGGGGGCTGACCAGGGGTCGGCCGATGTTGGTATTTCTTACGATCATAGATAAAATCCGCAAGCGCACGGATATACCGATGTCGCACTTCCCCTACGGAGTATTCCAAGGGTATCGAATCCAAGGGAACGTATGTGGTCAGATCTTCCTCCGGTTCATCCAAGGACACCAAGCAAATGATAGGCTATGATAAAGTGGATTTACTAGTGAGAAACAGTGTATAGGGAAAGCTTAACTTTAATCCTAATGCAATACTTCAGGCACTGGCAACCCGCTGTTCCCAGATGTCACTCTACTACGTATCCTGACAGGGAGGACTTAAGTGATCTCGAGGGCTGTCACCACCTCTATACCTACCTCAAACGTACTGTGGGATACGTAGCAATTACTGGATAACAACTGCCTAAACACCACGTCTAAGCAATTACTATCTACTTTAGTGTTTATAACTCACCAAAGCAATCACTATATTTTAGTTGATTATAGTGACCAATAATCCTGTATGCTATTTAGGAACTAACCAAGAGATAATTCTCACAAGATAAATCTAAATTACTCAGGAAGAATATTATATTGAATTCAGAGTAATAAACAGAATAAAATAAATAAGAGAAGATTACCAACAACTCCGGAATTCTTCCGACTTCTTCTACTCTACTCTCTTCCTATTCTAGTATACAATATAGTACAATAGAGCCTCTTATAATTCAGCTCAAGCTTGGAAGTGTGTCTTGAAGTGTGTGAGATGATGTCCTTATATAGTGGTAGGTATGATGGTTATACAACACGAATTGTCGGAAATGCCCCGCAACCGCCATCAGGAGATGATCAGGACCGTCCACGCCAAACCCCAGCTTGGACGGCTGAGATTTTGGTTCGGCCGAACCAGGGGGTTCGGCCGAACCTGGGCTGGGCCCATCTGGCCTGGCTCTTAGCCCATCGTCCCCCTTGGACATCCTCTATCTATTTCTCAGGATTTTGGGTTGATTCTCGGGTATTTTGATGAAGTTCACAACCCATCCTTGCATGGATACACATTTCTCCTCACTTTAGTCTAGATTTCCTCCCAACATCAGGGTTTATCACCTGCATATAAATATACACCAACACTGTGGAATATGTGAGATTTAAGCACCTATCACTATGTTGGATGTTTTATTATCTGAACTTTTTGCAGATGTTGGCGGTATAGAATTGACATTTAATAGCCGCTAACAAAACCCCCCACACTTAACCCTTTGCTCGTCCCTGAGTAAAGGTTAGGGCAGAATGAATTTTTTCAAGATATAAATCAAGCATATAAATCATTCACAACCATACCTACACGTGTGAACTTTATCAGTGGCTATCTTACCATCTTGAATAATTGACAAATGGAATGATCTTGATTCTAGTCCTTCTTGCTTCTCTGTCAGACTCATGGGATTTTTATAGATTTTCGCAAATCAGCTTTTCTCCTCCTATTGACTTTCTCTCTTGTCTCTCAAGGATGTATATTTTCTTTTTGGATCCTCACCAAGGCAAAATGTGCCAGAATTGATCCCTATTCTAAGGCTGATATGTGGAGCTTGGTAGGGATAAATTGTGACATACCTGAATCATATATATTGCAAAGCCAAAAATACGGACTCAAGAAGATCATCAGTCATACTCCTAGATCAAGGGTCTTTATTTGTGGTAGAAAATGGAAAAGTAAAATATTTTGTGCAATGGTGGAAATAAAGAAATGATTCTCCCTTTATCCTATACTTCCTCTCCATTTGGTTCTCTTGGCATGATCAAGGAAGGGGCATGGCTATATTTTTTTTTTCAATTTTGCTCAATGTTTTGGGAGCAAGCTTTATTTCCTTCTCTCTTTTTTTTCTTTTTTTTATATATAGCCATGCCTTTCCTCCCCTTTTCTCATTTTCTTTTTGCCAAGAACTTTTCTAGGAGAAGAAAGCATAGTCTAATGTAGGAGTTTATTTGAATGGAATTTGTTTTTTGTGGAAAGCCATCTTCCAGTGTAGAAGCTTAGCTTAATTATATGTGTGGAAAATTGAAAATGGAAATGACAATGACCCCTTGATCATGAGAGTATGAAAGATGTCTAGCATGAGTCACATAAATTCGACGAAGCTTAATATAATGTCAAGCAGTCATATGCATAATAAGGTTGATCATTGATATACTTGCATATGGCCTTGGTGGGTATAAAATGAAGTCAATTGGAAGAATGAGCTTTGTAAAACAATTTTATTTTGAAAATAAATTCCCAAGAGTCATAACAAGAGTTACAAGAATTTCTTTCATCTTGAATCATCTCTCATATAGCAATCACTTGGATGTATAAGGTTCCCTAAACATGAAAGGTTCACAAGCACAAGTTCAGTTGAGAATAAAGAATATACAAGATCAATCATATGAAGAATTTTATTAGTTGGAAATTTTATCTTTCACTTTATGCTTGAACCAATTGTTTCCTGAATGTCCAGCTCTAGTACTATACAATGGTGGAGATATAGATAATGGACGTGCTTACCTGCTTACTTGTGAAAACTGGGAGGTATTGGAACCAACACTGGTTCGGCCGAACCACTCTGGTGCCCAATACCTCTGCAATTTTCTGCAGAGTTCAGTACCTTCCAGGTGTTCAGATATTCATAAATTTTCAGAGCATGTGCACGTCAGAAGCTGGGATATCTCCCACACACTTATTCAAAACCTAAACTTTATTAAACATGAAACAAAGACTTTTGGCAAACATTAGGGTTAACACCAATAAGCCACATTATTCATAGCAAGTGCTTACATGATTGGAAAAATAGAAACCAAGCACCTACTACTATTTTATTCATGGGAAAGGAAACATCTAATTAGCATAATACTTATTCTCCTTCCCCATCTCTATGAATGCACGCTTGATTTTAGTGCACAATCCACGACTAAGGGTATTGAAATTATTTCTAATTACAGCAAGCTCTACCCCTAGCTCCGCATTGCGATCCCTAAGCTCTATGTTCTCCTTGCGGAGTTTCTTAACTTGCAAGGTGAGCTTATGGATCGAGGGCTCCGGCGACTTCACTTCCTCTTCTTGGAATTAGCCGGGAGCCCTCACAATTGGAGGGGGCGTCAAGTGACGCTTCACCTTCATAGGTGGAGGGTTACGGGATTCCGCTGCCCCCTCCTTCTCCGATGCCGTCAAAGGCCGGAGTAAACCCTTGCAGTACCCACCGCCGGGAGTTCGCACTCCCGTGATACGGAACCGCTCTTCCTTCAGATTGGATGGATTAGCGGTGGGTGAGACAGATTTGTGGAGCACTTCATCCCCTGCCTTGGTGAACAGGGTACCCACATAGCGCTCAGCGGGAGGCGGAGCGGCCTTCTCATCGTCTTGAAAAAGGCGTCGCGCCTTCAAAAGACCGAGCTCTCCCATTGTCGGCCGTCGCATAGGCGAATCCCCCTAGATTTTGGTCTTCGTGACATGGCGAGGGGAGAGGGATCACGCTGCCGAATGGGGGGCCGAACGGGGCCGAGGTGGGTTTGGCCAAACCCCTGGTTCGGCCGAACCAGGGAGCTCGCCGACGGGCTCCAGATTTGCAGGGGAGCTCGGCACTGCTGCAAGGGGTTGCGCCCACAGTGCATTTACTCCCTCCATCGTGTAATGTTCCACCGGGATCAATTGATTCGCTGGTGTTGGCTCTCCGTCGAGATTGTAGGTGGAATTGGAGGAGGAGCCAATATATGGGATCAAGGACTTGCTAGCCATTGGTGAGTTGTGGGTGGAGAATCAAGGAATTGAATTGAGATGAAGAAGGGTTTGTACAAGTGGAGGAGAGGAGGAAGAACAAGTGCTCTGAGCTTTGATCTGATCGATCTACCTCCGAAAGTGCATCACAACGGACTACGAACGAGCGGGGGAAACTGATATACAAAATTGGAGCTGGTTGGGCGCCGCCCTGGTTCGGCCGAACCACCCTGGTGGGTCCAGCTGGCTGCCAATGTTTCCCTAGGCCCACTAAATCCTAAACTAAGCATAAAAATGACAACTTTACAGGGTTTTAAGCATGCTTTAGATGAGATCATCATGGTTCATAATCGATCAATTCAATAACATCCACTTCTTCATCTAAAGTTTCATTTGGCTCAAGGAAAATCTTTAAGCGTTGACCGTTTACCTTAAATATGTTACCTGAGTCGTCGCGGAGTGTGATTGCCCCGTGCGAAGAGGTATCGATGACGTTGAACGGTCCTTCCCATTTGTTGCGCAGTTTTCCGTGACCGAAAAGCTTAACCCTAGAGTTGAACATTAGCACTTTGTCTCCTGGCTTGAATTTCTTGATTTTGATTCTTTTGTCATGCCAGCGCTTCGTCCTTTCTTTGTATATCTGTCACGTCCCAAAATAACCCTAAAATACATCCTTTAAATTACGCCTAGAATAATTAAAAATCTTTGTGAAAGCCTCCAAAAATTAAAATGTGCAAAGTAAAAGTCAAATAAGGCTTGGAGGATTTTTGTATATTTCCTTAAAGCCTAAAATGTGTAAATAAATTTTAGTGAAATTTTCAGAGCACAAATAATAATTATTAAGAAATAAACAAAGTTAAAATGGTTTTATAAAAAGAAAACCCTAAAAATCACCCTCTCCCTTCTGATGGGCCGATTTCGGCCCATCTCTCTCTTTCTCCCCTCCCCTAATGGGCCGGTCCGGCCCATCTCCCTCTCTCCTCTCTCCCGCGGCCCACTCGGCCTCCTCCCCGCGCGCGCGCCGCTGACGGGCGGGCCCGCCCGCCACCCTCGCTGACGGGTGGGGCCCACCCGTCATCCCCTTCCTCCCGCCGCCCCCGCCGCCTCGCCCGCGCCTGGCGCCGCCGCCGCCGCGAATCCCGCCGCCTCCCGCCGTCCCCGCGCGCAATAAAGTGGGGGGAATTACTCCCCGTGATTCCCTCCCCCGTTTCCCCCACTTTCCCCTCTCTCTCTCGCATTCAATCGGCCGAAATCCGTTCCCCTAATCTCGCCGGCGTCATCAATGGCGGCCGTGCCTCCCGCGCCCGTTTCCTCCTCCTTCGGCCGCCTTCTCTCCCTCCCAACCCTATATAAATCCTCTCCGAGCTCCTCACCGCCGTTTCCGCCTCTCTCCGCTCTCTCTCGCCGTCGGAATCGAGCTCACGCCGTCGCTCTCTCTCTCCGCCGTCGCCACCGAGCTCCGGTCCGCCGCCGTCTTCGCCCCGGACCATCTCCCACCTCGGCGCCGCCTCCTTCGGCTTCGCCGCATCCTTGCCGACCCCGTCCACCCCTCCTTTTCGGTCGCCGACTGCCGGAGCGCCGTCGTCCCCGTCGACCCGAGCCGCGCCACCGCCTTCCTCCGCTCCGGCCGTCTTTTTCGTCGTCGCCGTTGACCTAGGGTGAGCCGTGGACCGCCGCTTCGCTTCCCCCTCTCCCTCCCCTCTCTCGGCCGCCGTTCCGCCGCGCCTATGGTCGCCGCCGGTGACCATAGGGGTGCGGGCGCGCCGCCTCCCGCCGGCCGCGCCGGTGTGGCCGCCTTCGGGCGCGCCCAGCGGCTGCCGTGTGGGGCCCGGCCGTCAGCCGCCCGCGCCCTCGTGGTGCGGCTGACGCGTGGGGCCCGCGGCGTCGGCCGGTGTGAGCCGGGTGCACCCGGTCCACTGTGGACCGTGAGGCTGCCGCGTAGGCCCCACTCCCGTGGACCCGGTCCGCGCGCCCTCTCTCTAGGCTGACGCAATAAATCCTTTTTAATTAAAATTTAAATGAAGAAATTCGCAAATATTCACATTAAGAGCATATAAACTTCAAATGGCTATAACTTGGCCATTTGAACTCGGAATTGGACCGTTCAAGTCTCTAATTTTTCCTTAAGAAGTCAAGAACCCATTTTTGTGCTTTGTTACTGCTTGTTATATGGAGTTTATTAGAGTAAAAGCCATTTTTCTTTTCCGTTGGTCGTGTAGACGCTGCAGCTTCGGAAGATCCGCTCTACGTGGAAGTTGAAGCCGACGCTTGGGAAAGCGAGCAAGGCAAGTCACATCATCCTTGAACATATTGAATCCCAGTTTATAAAATTATATTGATTTAAATTATTGCATTATCGCTTTATTTAAATTCCCGCGTTATCACTGTTTTATTTAGCCATGCCTATTTACCTTTGTTATGACCTTATTATTATTGTTATTGTTATTATTACCTTGTTCACCCTAGAATAAACAAAACCCTAACTAGTGGCCACTCTATTCATGGTTCCACTAGTAAGAATTTAGGTAGGTGCTTCGCTGTTTAATTAGGCAACATTAGGTGGTTTTATAACTCTAGACTTGGGAATATTCATATCACTTGGGCATATTGGAATGGTGGGACAATTGTGGAATTGGACGCACACCTCCCCCCCTCTATTCAAAACCCCCAAAATGGTTTTAGGCTGGGCTCGGGGTGCATGGTTTTGATAGTAGCACCTCGGCCATATAAGGACCGGTCTTCGGGCCTCTGTTGCAAAGCACTACCGTACTTCCACATGTCTAATGGGTAAGGCTTAGTTTGTGGCTCAGTCTGGTTATAAACAAAAGTACACGGATGGAGATGGACGAAGTCGGGGATCGATGGACATCTCTAGGGCAAATGAAGGCTACACGAGCTGCGGCTCGGTAGTCGAGATGTCATGGCACAGGGCCGGTGTCCTGCTGCTAGGGGCTCAATCTCGCCTGCCTGTCCCGGGGGTTCCGGCCGTAGGTGGGTTGTGTCACACCCTGAAGTTCTTTCCCAACCCTAAATTGGAGTTTTAAATGGTCTGAAGAAAATGCCTGTGAAAAGCAAGAGTAAACCTTAATAAAATAATGCAAATAATAATCGGAATTGACATGTGGAATTTTTCTTGAGTTCTACATGTCGAAATACGCTAACAAGATTTTTAGTGGAATTTTCAGAGCCCTAGAAATAATTTTAACCAATTAAAATTGAGCACATGCAATTTTAAATCCCAGGAAAATCCTTTTTCCTTTTCTTTCTTTTTGTTTTTCTTTTTCTTTAAATGGGCCGCCGGCCCATTTTTCCTTCTCCTCTCCCTCCTCCCGCTGGGCCGGCCGAAGGCCGAGGCCCAGCTCAGCCGCAGCCGCCGCGCGCGCCTTCCCTTGCTGGGCCGGCCCAAGCCGCCCCTCTCTCTCTCCGGGACGCTGACAGGTGGGCCCCACCTGTCAGGCCCGTCTCCCTCCTCCGGCCGTCGCCCCCACGCCGCAACCGCCGCCGAAACCGCCGCCGCGCCCACGTCTCCGCCTTCCCCGAGCCACGTCGGCCACGGCCGCGCGTGCGCCGCATCGCCCGCTCCTATTCCCCCCAATCTCCCGCTCGCGCCCGCGCCCGAGATGGCCGGGATTCGATTTTCGAATCCCGCCTCTCTCTCCACCTCCACTCCCCCACGTCGCCGGCGAAATCGGGGAGTTCCCGGCCACGTCCGAGCCCCTCCTCCCCTATTTAAGCACCGCCGGCACCTCCTCTCTCTTTTTCCCCATTCCACCGAGCTCTCTCGTGCCTCCTATCGCTCTAGCGCCGTGCGCCCTCCTCTCCGCCGCCTCCGCCGCCGCTCCGGTAGCCGCTAGCCGCCGCTAGGCTCGCCGCCGCGCCAAGCCAGTGCCGCCGTTAGCTGCGCCGCCGCTTGGAGCACCCCGGCCGCCGTCTTCCGTCGCCCGAACCCTTCGGGAGCTTCGGTCTCCTCGTGCTCCGGTGAGCATTTCCCCCATCCGCCGCCTTCGGCCATGGATTCCGGTCGCCGCGGTCCATATCCCTTCCCCTAACCTCTCTCGTTTCCTTCCTTAGGGCATCCCGGAGCTCGTCTTGCCGTCGTCGTCGCCCTCCATCGCTCGCCGTCGTCGATCGTCGTCGGTGAGGTCTTCCTCCCCTTTCTCCCTCTTTCTTCCGCCGCGCCGCGCAGCCGCCTAGTCGCTTAGCCGCCGCTTCTATTGTCCGGGTCGCCGCGACGCCGCCGTCCTCCGCCGCTGGCCGGTCGCCGTTGGTCGCCGTCGGTTGCCGCCTTGCGTCGCCGGTTGCCGACGCCGGTACCGCGCACGCGCGCGCGCGCTCGCGCGCCGCCGCCTCCGCCTCGGCCGGCCGGCTTTACGCCGAGCCGAGCCGGGTCCATCCGCCGCGCGCCGTCCGATCGGCCTTGGGCCGATCCGGACCGTCGATCCGTGGACCGGCGGTGGATCACCCGCGTGGTCCCGGTCCACGGTAGACCGCCCACCGCGCGCCTCTGACATGCGGGCCCCGCCTGTCAGCGCCGCCGCCTTCCCCCTTGTGACGTCAGCCCTGATGACGTCAGCCCTGGGATTAATTGCGCAATAAATAATTTAAGGGTTTTTGTTATAGTAATAAACACAGTTAATCTTCTAAAATTCATAACTAATTCATCCGTGCTCCGTTTAAGCCCATTCAAGTCTCAGAAAATCAAGAAAAATGTGTAGAATCCATTAAAAATGGTTTTGTTCTCTGTTTCAGTAGTCTTATAGCCTGTTTGCATTGTTTGCCTGTTATGTCGCTAGATTCCGGCTCTTCCGACGCTCCGGTGTACTTCGAAATAGTCGCCGAGGTTCCTCCAGCAGCAGAGCAAGGCAAGTCATGCTTGTCACTTGATCATATTGATCCTATATTGCAAATGTCCTAATATTTTCTTTCAAATACCGCATTTGTTTTGCAATTATACTATGGGATGGTTACCTATTGTTACAGCCATGCTTTTTGGATACCATGCTCCTTCGTTAGCTTGGGTTATAACATGATTAGACTTTGGACTAGGAATTGCTTAGCCATGCTTAGTTCAACTAGCACACAATGGGGAAATCTCATTTAAAACCTAGACTATAGGTTTATATGATAATGTTGGATTAGTACCACCGCTCTGGTGTTGGTTAAATAAAATGAATCACATGGTGGGCTGTGGGTGCATGGTTTTGCTAGTCGCACCCATGGCAATTAAGGACCGGTTCGCGGGAAACCCTGGAAGAACTTATCGTACTTACCACAAGCCAGCGTGGGCAACGGCTGGGCTTGTAGTGTAGCTTTCCTCTAGCCGACGCATCCAGGCAAGGGTGGGCGTGATGGAGTTTGGATGGGCCCTGCGACGGCCTATGCGGCTTCCGGATTCACCTAGGCACGAGAGGGGACTGCCCGCTGCCTTGCGAGGAGTGGGGGTGAAACCTGAGGTGTGGTGTGCTTGGTTAGAGGGGGTTATGCGAAGGGTCCTGTCACGGCCTCTTTCCGGTATGTCGTGGTGGCATGTCGGCGCACGGAAACGTGTCGTGGGGCTGTGTCTTGTGGGTACAGTTGTACACCTCTGATCAGAGTAAAACTATTCGAATAGCCGTGCCCGCGGTTATGGGCGGTCAACCAGATTCACCGTGATTAGACTCACCTTAGTTTAGTCTAATGAAATTGGAAGGTATAGGTGGATGGTTGGGCCTGTTGCAACGTGGTGTAACGTTGGACAGTGGATGATTAATACTGCTTAATTATTACAACTGTTTTCGCATTCAATTCCTGTTTATAAATGCCAGTATTTATGCAAATGAACCTGTTTAGCTATCCCTTGTTGAATCCCTGCATCATACCCCCCCATTCCGGTATGACTTGCTGAGTACAGTGGATAGTACTCAGCCTTGCTCTATTTTTCCCCAATCCCAGAGCTCGAGTATGCGTCCGATGGTGGTTACTCCGAGGAGTAGGCTTCGTCCGTGCCGTCGAGGATGCCTGTGGAGTGGTGTTCCCGCCGCCGTTCAAGTCAAGGCTTAGCTCCAGTTGTCTTTCGTTTTCCACTGCATTTTTGTAAGACTTTTATGATGTTTGTAAGACGTGGATCTGTATGTCAACATTGTCGTTTGTGTACCCCGGCCGGTCCTGGACGGGGGTTTTAATGCACATTCTGCTTGGAATTCTATTCGGGAATTTCTGGGCGTGACAGGTTGGGTCGGTACTCTTGTCTATGGCTAGGATGGGTTGGAAACTATGTCACGTCTTCCGTCTGTATGCCGTGGTGGTATGTGGCACGTGGTTACGCGTGAGGAAGATGTGTCTTGTGGGTAAAGATGTACACCTCTGATCAGAGTATAATCTATTCGAATAGCCGCGCCCTCGGTTATGGGCAAGCCTAGCAATGTACCCAAGTTAGTGTTTTAATTCTTAAAACCTGCTTAACAACTAAAATATGGAATGGTTGGCCTGGGTTGGCTTGGGACGAGCTGGGACCCAGGGTCGGGTTGCCAGTTCGGTCTGAATCATCATAGGCCTTGGGTTAAGGCAGGTTCGTGTGGGTTCACGGCCTTGTTTAATAATATTAAATAGTTCTAGGATCGTGTTTGAAATTTAGCTTTGAGCAACTAAGGGTCTTTTAAAATGCGGTTTCTTGCAAAGCCTAACCCCTATACTATAATTCCGTTGTACCCCTTTGCATTTACGCTGCACTTGTGGATGTGTCTTGTTGGGTACGGTGGTTGTACTCAGTCTTGCTCAATTTTTCCCAACCCCAGAAGAGGAGCCCCTGGATGATGAAGGCTTCGGTGTCTAGCTCGTGCCTGCCGTCAAGCGCCTGTGGTCGTCGTCTTAGTCTTCCGCTGTTTTCTGTTGTTTTTGAGTGTGCTGGGCCGTCGCTGCCCATGTAATAATTAACTATTTACGCTTCCGCTTGTTAAACTCTGAATAGTATCAACATTTGGTGTACCTTGCCTCCTGGGATAAGGATTAATGCACGCACGTAAGGAATGCCTGTTGGGTTAATTCCGGTCGTGACAATATCTTCGTGTTGTGGTAAGCCTTCTCTCTCCATTCTTCAAGTTCAGCAATTTGCATTTTTCTTTATTCTCCAGCTCCCTCAAAATCCATGTTCCAGTTCCTGATGGCCTAGTATGCTCTGTGCTCAAGTTCTACGGGTAGTCGACATGACTTCCCGTAGACTATCTGATATGGGGACATTCCAATGGGTGTCTTGTACGCTGTCCGGTATGCCCACAGTGTATCCGGCAATCTATCCTTCCATCCTGTTCCCATTTTGTTGACTGTCTTCTGCAGAATATTCTTGATCTGTTTGTTTGATGTTTCTGCTTGACCACTGGTCTGTGGATGGTAAGGAGTGGCCACATTGTGTTTGGCACCCATCTCTCGTAGGAGGTCTCGGAAGGTTTTGTCAATGCAGTGAGAACCCCCGTCACTTATGACCATCCTGGGGATACCAAATCTTGGGAAGATGATTTCTGTGAACATCTTCTTGGCATACCTCGCATCCGCGGCGCTGCACGGCATAGCCTCAACCTACTTGGAGACATAGTCGACTGCCACCAGAATGTACTCGCAGTTGCGAGACTTAGGGAAATGCCCCATAAAGTCTATACCCCAAACATCGAATATCTCGACTTGCAAATTGTATGTGAGGGGCATTGCATCGCGAGCAGTGATTTCTCCTTGCCTCTGGCAGCTTGTGCATCTTTTGACGAATTCTTTTGAGTCTTCGTACATTGTGGGCCAGAAGAAACCACTTTGCCAAATCTTGGCCTGGGTGCGGAATGCACCGTAATGGCCACCATAGGGTGAGGCATGGCATCGCTCTATGATCCTAAGTCCTTCATCAGTTGGTACACTTCTTTGTAGCAAGCCATCGGAGTAGACCCGATATAGGTATGGCTCATCCCATATATGACGGCAACTTTCATACTTCAGTTTTCATTGATTTTCCCCTGGTGGTATGTATTTGGATACCATGTAGTTTACTATGTTGGCATACCACGGGTTGGAGTCGTGAACCGTCATCAGCATGTCGTCTCTTAAGAAATCATTTATCGGCTGTTCCTGCATGTCAGTGTTCTGCAGCCTAGACAAGTGATCTGCTACGGAATTTTCTACTCCCTTTTTATCTTTAATTTCTAAGTCAAATTCTTGGAGCAGCAAAATCCATCTTAAAAGACGTGGTTTAGCATCTTTCTTAGTGAGCAGGTATTTCAAAGCAGCATGATTAGTATAGATTATCACCTTGGCTCCCACTAAGTAAGACCTAAATTTATCGATAGCAAAAACAACCGCGAGCAGCTCTTTTTCGGTAGTCACATAATTCAACTAAGCTCCGGTTAGAGTTTTGCTAGCGTAACAGATTGCATGATGTTTTTTGTCCTTGGTTTGGCCCAAGACCGCACCAACAGCGAAGTCGCTTGCATCACACATGATCTTGAAGGGCAGAGTCCAATCAGGAGGTTGAATGATTGGAGCAGAGACGAGTGCCTTTTTGAGAATTTCAAAAGATTTTAGGCTCGCGCCATCGAACTCAAAGGGCGCATCCTTGGCCAGTAGATTGGTCAGAGGTCGGACGATTGTAGAAAAGTCTTTGATGAACCTTCCATAAAAGCCAGCGTGTCCCAAGAAGCTGCGGATTCCTTTGATGTTCACAGGAGGAGGAAGCTGATCTATAACATCAATTTTAGCACGATCAAGTTCGATTCCTCGTTCGGACACTCGATGCCCAAGAACTATCCCTTCACGAACCATGAAATGGCATTTTTCCCAATTAAGCACCAGGTCCTTTTCTTGGCATCGTTGTAAGACTTTGTCTAAATTCTACAGACAATGACTGAAAGTCTTTCCATAGACGGAAAACTCATCCATGAAGACTTCCATGATGTCTTCGATCATGTCCGAGAAAATAGACATAATACATCTTGGGAAAGATGCAGGAGCGTTGCACAGTCCGAAAGATATCCTACGGTATGCATAGGTGCCATACGGACATGTCAACGTAGTCTTACTTTGGTCCTCCGGATGTATAGGAATTTGATGATACCCGGAATACCCATCAAGGAAACAGAAAAAGGAATGATTTGCCAGCCGTTCCAACATTTCATCAATGAAGGGTAGAGGGAAATGATCCTTTTTTGTAGCCTTGTTAAGTTTCCTGTAATCGATGCACATCCTCCAGCCGGTTACGGTTTGTTGCGGAATAAGTTCATTTTGAGCATTTGCAACGACCGTTATTCCTCCCTTTTTTGGCACAACCTGGACTGGGTAACCCACTCATTGTATGGTACAAGATAAATAATCCCAGCATACAGGAGTTTCAAGACCTCTTTCTTCGCAACCTCTCACATTGCATTATTGAGCCGTCGTTGAGGTTCCCTTGAGGGAGTACTCTCGGGGTCAATAGGAATACGATGGGTACAAAGCGCGGGATTAATTCCCCTAAGATCTTGAAGCGAGTAGCCAAGAACAGAACGATGTTTTTCCAACACGGTGAGAAGACGTTGGGTCTCATCTTCAGAGAGCTTGTCACCGTATGACAGGGGCCTCTCTGTCATTGTGTAGGAAAACATAACGTAGGCCTGGAGGTAGAGGTTTAAGCGCAAGCAGAGGTCGAGGTGGTGGTTCCATGATTGGTAGGTCGAGAGTCTCACCAGGATCCGCTTCCTCTTTGATGAAATTGGGGACCTCATCTTCCAGAAGGGCCTCGGGAGACTCGTGAGGGGGAACTGCAGTAACCTCTTCTGCTGACTCAATTTCTAGGAGAGGGTCGGTCAAGGCGATCCTTGCCCGTGAGAATGGAATTGAAAATTCATTCTCTCCCAGTGTTATTTTGAGGCTATCTAATCGGGGTGTGTTGATGAGAAGTTGCTCAATGGGCAGCCCGATTAGGATGTCAAAATCTTGGATTTCAAAGACGTGGAAATCCAAGATCGCCTCCCTGTCTTCAAAGCAGACAAGCACATCTTGTACAATCCCAAATTCTTCAATGATATTCCCATTCGGATGATTGAAGAATTTGTTTGTCGGGGTTACTGCCTTATCGCTTAAATAAGAGAATGCAAAAGACTCGGAAACGAGATTGGCCCCGACAGTTGGACTGTAGAGAATACCGACGTCGTTCCCTTCCAGATGGCAAGGAATGATTCGGGGGCGGTATTTATCCGAATTACTTCAGATGAAAGCTCTGCCTCCCTTAGCCATTCATTGCTCATTATGGATGTTAACTCCCGGAAAGTTTCTCATAGAAACCCAAGTTCCATAGGGTCGGGAGGTGGCAAAGGAACGAGTGGTTTCTTCTTGCTAAAATAGTTCAGGGTATTGCCATAGTCTTCGTCAAAACCATCCCTGAACATAATTGCGGCACGATCCGGAGTTTGAATTTCTTCATTCTCGATGGTCGGCTGCTCAGGAACCTTCTCATCAATCGAGCTAGCAGAAGTGGATGGTTTAGCAAGTGGCTCGATCGTTAGAGGTTCCTCTATCTTGGACACGGATGCCTCCGGCTGGGGTTCATTGGATTGCGTCATGAAGGAAGTATTTTCTAGAATGCGATCCAAAATTGTTCTTCCTTCCGACAGTGTTTTGTGCATGACTGATCCTCCAGCGGTTATGTCCAGATAGAATGCAGACTCCCTATCCAAACCCGTATGGAAATGTTGCAGTAGCACATACTCGGGTAGGGACAGGGTTGGTCCGGACTTCACTAAATTAGTGAATTTGGACCAGGCTGCACCGATTGATTCATTTTTGATCTGCTTAAAACTGAGAATTTCTACTTGGAGGGCAGTAATACGAGTAACTCGGAAGAAAGCAAGATATAATCTGTCTCGCAACTTCTCCCAACTACCGTTTACACATCCAACAGTAGAGGTGTACCATTGCTTTGCTCTCTCTTGAAGAGAGAACGAGAACAATTTTCACCGCACAGTTTCTTGTCTCATGCCACGAATCTTAAGGCATGAGCAGACTTGTTCAAAGTCTCGCAGATGATGGTAGGGATTTTCTAGATCAAATCCAGAAAAAGGATTTTCCCTAACCATACTAATTAGTTCGGGACGAATTTCATAGCCAGTTGTATAAATGTGTCACGTCCCAAAATGATCCTAAAATACATCCTTTAAATTACGCCTAGAATAATTAAAAATCTCTGTGAAAGCCTCCAAAAATTAAAATGTGCAAAGTAAAAGTCAAATAAGGCTTGGAGGATTTTTGTATATTTCCTTAAAGCCTAAAATGTGTAAATAAATTTTAGTGGAATTTTCAGAGCACAAATAATAATTATTAAGAAATAAACAAAGTTAAAATGGTTTTATAAAAAGAAAACCCTAAAAATCCCTCTCCCCTCTGATGGGCCGAATTCGGCCCATCTCTCCCTTTCTCCCCTCCCCTAATGGGCCGGTCCGGCCCATCTCCCTCTCTCCTCTCCCCCGCGGCCCACTCGGCCTCCTCCCCGCGCGCGCGCCGCTGACGGGCGGGCCCGCCCGCCACCCTCGCTGACGGGTGGGGCCCACCCATCATCCCCTTCCTCCCGCCGCCCCCGCAGCCTCGCCCGCGCCTAGCGCCGCCGCCGCCGCGAATCCCGCCGCCTCCTGCCGTCCCCGCACGCAATAAGGAGGGGGGAATTACTCCCCGTGATTCCCTCCCCCGTTTCCCCCACTTTCCCCTCTCTCTCCCGCATTCAATCGGCCGTATTGACTCCCCTTAATCTCGCCGGCGTCATCAATGGCGGCCGGGCCTCTCGCGCCCGTTTCCTCCCCCTCCGGCCGCCTTCTCCCCCTCTCAACCCTATATAAATCCTCCCCGAGCTCCTCACCGCCGTTTCCGCCACTCTCCGCTCTCTCTCGCCGTCGGAATCGAGCTCGCGCCGTCGCTCTCTCTCTCCGCCGTCGCCACCGAGCTCCGGTCCGCCGCCGTCTTCGCCCCGGACCATCTCCCACCTCGGCGCCGCCTCCTTCGGCTTTGCCGCATCCTTGCCGACCCCGTCCACCCCTCCTTTTCGGTCGCCAACTGCCGGAGCGCCGTCGTCCCCGTCGACCCGAGCCGCGCCACCGCCTTCCTCCGCTCCGGCCGCCTTGTTCGTCGTCACCGTTGACCTAGGGTGAGCCGTGGACCGCCGCTTCGCTTCCCCCTCTCCCTCCCCTCTCTCGGCCGCCGTTCCGCCGCGCCTATGGTCACCGCCGGTGACCATAGGGGTGCGGGCGCGCCGCCTCCCGCCGGCTGCGCCGGTGTGGCCGCCTTCGGGCGCGCCCAGCGGCTGCCGTGTGGGGCCCGGCCGTCAGCCGCCCGCGCCCTCGGGTGCGGCTGACGCGTGGGGCCCACGGCGCCGGCCGGTGTGAGCCGGGTGCACCCGGTCCACCGTGGACCGTGAGGCTGCCGCGTGGGCCCCACTCCCGTGGACCCGGTCCGCGCGCCCCTCCCCTCGGCTGACGCAATAAATCTTTTTTTTAATTAAAATTTAAATGAAGAAATTCGCAAATATTCACATTAAGAGCATATAAACTTCAAATGGCTATAACTTGGCCATTTGAACTCGGAATTGGACCGTTCAAGTCTCTAATTTTTCCTTAAGAAGTCAAGAACCCATTTTTGTGCTTTGTTACTGCTTGTTATATGGAGTTTATTAGAGTAAAAGCCATTTTCTTTTCCGTTGGTCGTGTAGACGCTGCAGCTTCAGAAGATCCGCTCTACGTGGAAGTTGAAGCCGACGCTTGGGAAAGCGAGCAAGGCAAGTCACATCATTCTTTGAACATATTGGATCCCACTTTGTGAAATTACTTTGATTTAAATTATTGCACTATCGCTTTATCTAAATTCCCGCGTTATCACTGTTTTATTTAGCCATGCCTATTTACCTTTGTTATGACCTTATTATTATTGTTATTGTTATTATTACCTTGTTCACCCTAGAATAAACAAAACCCCAACTAGTGGGCACTCTATTCATGGCTCCACTAGTAAGAATTTAGGTAGATGCTTCGCTGATTAATTAGGCAACAATAGGTGGTTTTATAACTCTAGACTTTAGGAATATTCATATCACCTGGACACGTTGGAATGGTTGGACAATTGTGGAATTGGATGCACACCTCCCCCTCTATTCAAAACCCCCAAAATGGTTTTAGGCTGGGCTCGGGGTGCATGGTTTTGATAGTAGCACCTCGGCCATATAAGGACCGGTCTTCGGGCCTCTGTTGCAAAATGGGCACCGATGAAGGAGGTGGCTCATAGAATTTGCCCCGAGGAGCGGATAGCTCAAAAAGAGGTTGCTCCATGGTCGAGAAGAGTTTGACATGAATACTTCTCTAGAATAGCAGGAGTGAACGTAGAATAAAAAAAGTAAAAAGGATACGAGGATGAACAAGGTTCGGAAACGATCAGCAACCGCTTCCCCGGCAACAGCGCCAGAAATGCTTGTTGGTATTTCTTACGTTCACAGATAAAATCCGCAAGCGCACGGATATACCGATGTAGCACTTCCCCTATGGAGTATTCCATGTAGCACTTCCCCTACGGAGTATTCCAAGGGTATCGAATCCAAGGGAACGTGTGTGGTCAGATCTTCCTCCGGTTCATCCAAGGACACCTAGCAAATGATAGGTCAGGATAGAGAGGATTTACTAGTGAGAAACAGTGTCTAGGGAAAGCTTAACTTTAATCCTAATGCAATATTTCAGGCACTGGCAACCCGCTGTTCCCAGATATCGCTCTACTACGTACCCGGACAGGGAGGACTTAAGTGATCTGTCACGACCGGAATTAACCCAACAGGCATTCCTTACGTGCGTGCATAAATCCTTGTCCCAGGAGGCAAGGTACACCAAATGTTGATACAATTCAGAGTTTAACAAGCGGAAGCGTAAATAGTTAATTATTACATGGGCAGCGACGGCCCAGCACACTCAAAAACAACAGAAAACAGCGGAAGACTAAGGCGACGACCACAGGCGCTTGACGGCAGGCACGAGCTAGACACCAAAGCCTTCATCATCCAGGGGCTCCTCTTCTGAGGTTGGGAAAAAAAATTGAGCAAGGCTGAGTACAACCACCGTACTCAACAAGACACATCCACAAGTGCAGCATAAATGCAAAGGGGTACATTGGAGTTATAGTATAGGGGTTAGGTTTTGCAATAAACCGCATTTTAAAAGACCCTTAGTTGCTCAAAGCTAAATTTCAAACTCGATCCTAGAACTATTTAATATTATTAAACAAGGCCGTGAAACCCACACGAACCTGCCTTAACCCAAGGCCTACGATGATTCAGACCGAACTGGCAACCCGACCCTGGGTCCCAGCTCGTCCCAAGCCAACCCAGGCCAACCATTCCATATTTTAGTTGTTAAGCAGGTTTTAAGAATTAAAACACTAACTTGGGTACATTGCTAGGCTTGCCCATAACCGAGGGCGCGGCTATTCGAATAGATTAAACTCTGATCAGAGGTGTACATCTTTACCCACAAGACACATCTTCCTCACGCGTAACCACGTGCCACATACCACCACGGCATACAGACGGAAGACGTGACATAGTTTCCAACCCATCCTAGCCATAGACAAGAGTACCGACCCAACCCACCTACGGCCGGAACCCCCAGGACAGGCAGGCGAGATTGAGCCCCTAGCAGCAGGACACCGGCCCTGTGCCATGACATCTCGACTACCGAGCCGCAGCTCGTGTAGCCTTCATTTGCCCTAGAGATGTCCATCGATCCCCGACTTCGTCCATCTCCATCCGTGTACTTTTGTTTATAACCAGACTGAGCCACAAACTAAGCCTTACCCATTAGACATGTGGAAGTACGGTAGTGCTTTGCAACAGAGGCCCGAAGACCGGTCCTTATATGGCCGAGGTGCTACTATCAAAACCATGCACCCCGAGCCCAGCCTAAAACCATTTTGGGGGTTTTGAATAGAGGGGGAGGTGTGCATCCAATTCCACAATAATCCAACCATTCCAATGTGTCCAGGTGATATGAATATTCCCAAAGTCTAGAGTTATAAAACCACCTAATGTTGCCTAATTAATCAGCGGAGCATCTACCTAAATTTTTACTAGTGGAGCAATGAATAGAGTGCCCACTAGTTGGGGTTTTGTTTATTCTAGGGTGAACAAGGTAATAATAACAATGACAATAATAATAAGGTCATAACAAAGGTAAATAGGCATGGCTAAATAAAACAGTGATAACGCGGGAATTTAAATAAAGCGATAATGCAATAATTTAAACGAATATAATTTTTATAAACTGGGATTCAATATGTTCAAGGGTGATGTGACTTGCCTTGCTCGCTTTCCCAAGCGTCGGCTTCAACTTCCACGTAGAGCGGATCTTCCGAAGCTGCAGCGTCTACACGACCAACGGAAAAGAAAATGGCTTTTACTCTAATAAACTCCATATAACAAGCAGTAACAAAGCACAAAAATGGGTTCTTGACTTCTTAAGGAAAAATTAGAGACTTGAACGGTCCAATTCCGAGTTCAAATGGCCAAGTTATGGCCATTTGAAGTTTATATGCTCTTAAATGAATATTTGCGAATTTCTTCATTTAAATTTTAATTAAAAATAGGATTTATTGCGTCAGCCGAGAGAGAGGGCGCGCGGACCGGGTCCACGGGAGTGGGGCCCACGCGGCAGCCTCACGGTCCACGGTGGACCGGGTGCACCCGGCTCACACCGGCCGGCGCCGTGGGCCCCACGCGTCAGCCGCACCACGAGGGCGCGGGCGGCTGACGGCCGGGCCCCACACGGCAGCCGCTTAGGCGCGCCCGAAGGCGGCCATACCGGCGCGGCCGGCGGGAGGCGGCGCGCCCGCGCCCCTATGGTCGCCGGCGGCGGCCATAGGCACGGCGGAGCGACGGCCGAGAGAGAGGGAGGGAAGGGGGAAAAGAGACGGCGATCCACGGCTCACCCCGGGTCGACGGCGACGATGGAAACGGCGACCGAAGCGGAGGAAGGCGGCGGCGCGGCTCGGGTCGACGGGGACGACGGCACTCCGGCGGTCGGCGACCGAAACGGAGGGGTGGACGAGGTCGGCGAGGATGCGGCGAAGCCGAAGGAGGCGGCGCCGAGGTAGGAGGGGGTCCGGGGCGACGGCGGCGGCGGACCGGAGCTCGGCGGCGACGGCGGAGGGAGAGAGCGACGGCGCGAGCTCGATTTCGTTGGAGAGAGAGAGCAGCGGGTGGCGGAAACGGCGGTGGGGAGCTCGGGGAGGATTTATATAGGGTTGGGAGGGGGAGAAGGCGGCCGGAGGGGGAGGAAACGGGCGCGGGAGGCCCGACCACCATTGATGTCGCCGGCGAGATTAGGGGAAACGGATTTCGGCCGTTTGAATGCGAGAGAGAGAGGGGAAAGTGGGGGAAACGGGGGAGGGAATCACGGGGAGTGATTTCCCCCTCTTTATTGCGCGCGGGGACGGCGGGAGGCGGCGGGATTCGCGGCGGCGGCGGCGCCAGGCGCGGGCGAGGCGGCGGGGGCGGCGGGAGGAAGGGGATGACGGGTGGGCCCCACCCGTCAGCGAGGGTGGCGGGCGGGCCCGCCCGTCAGCGGCGCGCGCGCGGGGAGGAGGCCGAGTGGGCCGCGGGAGGGGAAGGAGAGGAGAGAGGGAGATGGACCGGGCCGGCCCATTAGGGGAGGGGAGAAAGAGAGAGATGGGCCGAATTCGGCCCATCAGAGGGGAGAGGGTGATTTTTAGGGTTTTCTTTTTATAAAACCATTTTAACTTTGTTTATTTCTTAATAATTATTATTTGTGCTCTGAAAATTCCACTAAAATTTATTTACACATTTTAGGCTTTTAGGAAATATACAAAAATCCTCCAAGCCTTGTTTGACTTTTACTTTGCACATTTTAATTTTTGGAGGCTTTCACAGAGATTTTTAATTATTCTAGGCGCAATTTAAAGGATGTATTTTAGGGTCATTTTGGGACGTGACATGATCTCAAGGGCTGTCACCACCTCTACACCTACCTCAAACGTACTGTGGGATACGCAGCAATTACTGGATAACAACTGCCTAAACACCACGTCTAAGCAGTTACTATCTACTTTAGTGTTTATAACTCACCAAAGCAATCACTATATTTTAGTTGATTATAGTGAACAATAATCCCGTATGCTATTTAGAAACTAACCAAGAGATAGTTCTCACAAGATAAATCTAAATTACTTAGGAAGAATATTATATTGAATTCAGGGTAATAAACATAATAAAAGAAATAAGAGAAGATTACCGACAACTCCGGAATTCTTCCGACTTCTTCTACTCTACTCTCTTCCTATTCTAGTATACAATATAGTACAATAGAGCCTCTTATAATTCAGCTCAAGCTTGGAAGTGTGTCTTAAAGTGAGTGAGATGATGTCCTTATATAGTGGTAGGTATGACGGTTATACAACGCGAATTGTCGGAAATGCCCCGCAACCGCCATCAGGAGATGATCAGGACCGTCCACGCAAAACCCCAACCTAGACGGCTGAGATTTTGGTTCGGCCGAACCTGGGCTGGGCCCATCTGGCCTGGCTCTTGGCCCATCGTCCCCCCTGGACCTCCTCTATCTATTTCTCAGGATTTTGGGTTGATTCTCGGGTATTTTGATGAAGTTCACAACCCATCCTTGCATGGATACACATTTCTCCTCACTTTAGTCTAGATTTCCTCCCAACATCAGGGTTTATCACCTGCATATAAATATACACCAACACTGTGGAATATGTGAGATTTAAGCACCTATCACTATGTTGGATGTTTTATTATCTGAACTTTATGCAGATGTTGGCGGTATAGAATTGACATTTAATAGCCACCAACAGCCGACCCAGGGATTGGCCCAATCTGCCTGGTCCAAAGGGAAGTCGGTTGTAACCAACTTCCCAATGGTGGTTGTGGCGGTTTTGGCGGGTGGAACCGACTATAAGCTGCTATAAAAGCAGCTCTTCACTTCATTCTCAGGGCACACCTTGAAGCATCAAGTCCAAGAAGCTCTATCTTAGTTTGTATTCTAGCTTTAGTTATAGTGGAGTAGAAATAGTAGAGTTCCAAAGTTCTCCAAGTCTTTTCGAAGGAATTGGGTATGTCTTTAGTAGTGTACTCTTCCTTTGTAAGACTTTATTATATAATGAAATACTCTTCTTTATATAGTTGTAGTATTATGCTATATTTATATAGTTTAATTACTTGCTTTGGTATAAATTTAATATGTGTTAATCGTATTGGTAGCTTATCAGAGATACGCATTGGTATTGGTTTAATGTCCGAACATTCGGTTGCTCTATGTCATATGCATGGATGTAGAGTAGTATTTAGTAAAGTTGCTCTATGTCGTATGCATGGACGTAGAGTAGTATTTAGTAATGTAAGCACGGTGCTTAGATTATTAGATACCATTAATTGGGGTTATATGCCACGGGTTAGTAGAGTAGAGGTGAGCCGCTGATGGTGACAGTTCAGTACGGGTATTCCTCCACGTTCATATATAATCCTAAGACACTTTCTTGGTGTGGGTACTCCTCCGTATTCATTACCGGTCGGATGGCCATGACGGGTTGTCGTAAGGAACTTGGCAACCAGGGGTGGTCTCTCGATATACCAGGAGGGCGTAGTTAGGGGGTATTGGCTGTACGATTAGTGCATAGTAAATGTATACTAGACAACTTTATACTGAAGTATAGATAGGATTCTTTGCTAGTTTCTTTCCACTGTACTAAGCTTATTCTTTTTGTATGAGAGTAGCTCTTCTTGGTGTTTCATGTGTCAACCTACTCTTTTGCCTGGATATCATTAACCCCTGCATAGGCTTTGATCTTATCATCTCTTCTCTTGGGGATTAAAAATACGATACCTTGGATATACTCCCGGGTGAAATGCTACATCGGTAAATTCGTGCGCTTGTGGATTCATCTCTATAAATGTAAAGAATTGCCACCTATATTTCTGACATCATTGCTGGGGATTAAGTTCCTTAGTAATGCTGTTAAGAAATATCAACAGCAACGTGGCTCCTGCGGCTAGGGTTTGAGCATCAGCACGGCAAACTCCAGTGGAGGCAGCGCTCAACGGTTAGGGCGGAGCTTGTTGGTGACCTTGATGGCGGCAGGAGTACTCTGGACTGCCGGATAGGCGGCGAGCAGAGGAAATGGTGGACAGCCTCTGTCGAGGCCAGTGGGGAACTGGCCCCGGTTGAAGGCCGCCTCGGCTCGATAGCTTGCTAGGCTGGCTCGGCAGCAGTTGGGCTGGAGGCTGGTGTATTGGCAACCTGGTTAGCGGAAATTTCTAATCTTCCGCTGAGTTGCTGACTCCCAGGAGATCAACCTCTTATTTGCTATTAACTTGGCCTTCTCAAGAACAATCAAATATACCTTCCGTAGCATCGAGGACTCCCAGCCCTGTGAAATGGAGATGGCACATTTCCCCGATTCTACTGGACCGTTGTTGTCCACATCACTCACGTCGCCTTTTCTAGCTTCTTGGGCGCATGTTGGTTGCAAAGATTGGTGGCTAGGACCTTCTAGGCTAATTGGCAATGCGGGTGCAAGGAGAAAGATGAATAATGGTCGCATGCTTTGCCAAGAAGGAATGAAATGGAACGTTTATTTTTTATCCACTACCATGCGGAACCTAGAGAAGAACACAGTGAAAAGAATATAGAGCACCCCCCAAAATATCCACAATTATTGTGATAGAGAAACAGTACAACCATGAAAGTTGAGGCATCACATATGAAAACACCATTTTATAACCTCTATTCAAAATGTCAAGCAAAAGTACTCGACACTCGGCTGAAGAATTTGGTATCTAACATGACTCAGCTGTCGTGAGGTGCTCGGACCTCTGCATTTTCAAGCTCACGATATCCGGAGATCCCCTAGTCAGGATAATCGGTATCCATGGTCAACTAGCACAAATATTGGCGTATCCACACGGTTTTATATGGAATTTTAAGTAGAGCTTGGAGGCTAATGACGTGTATGAAGATATGGGAATCTCTTCTACCCGGTGTTCGATTTGAGCACCTTGAAAGTTCTGAAATAATTCCATCTAAATTAAAGTCATACCACTGAACTTGGGAGATAAGCAAGGGCCACTATATGGTAACCACCAGGACATCGATGAGCATGGAAATCGACTCGGATATAAAAATAGAGTCCTACCCGTCTACAATAAGACATTATATTATATAGTACTATAGATATGCAACATGTACATCTTGAGGGGAGGGGGGGGGGGAAGAGGTTTAGGATTTATAATATCACTGAATTGCTCATGCACTCTGTAATGGGTAGATTCTTGCATGTCTAACCTTCTCATGCTGGTGGAAACGCTACCATCTGGTTGGTATACGTGGTTGAGTTAATTTGTAGGATAAATCTAGAAATTACCATTGAAAAAAATTTCTGAGCACCACATATCCACATACAAATTTCCAGATACTTCCTAACTATCATAACTGTAGATTTTAGATAATTCTCAAATCCTAACTATCTGCGCCCTTTAAAAAAAAATCACCACCTCCCCTCCCCATTCATGGCCACACGCCCACGCTCCCATCGAACTCGAGTAGACGCCGTCGCTACTCGCTGCTGGTGGCCTGCTGCCATACTGATGATCCGAAGTTCAAGACTTGGAGCAGCTGCCACTGACAAGCTACAGCTCGCTTCCTCCTCTGCCTCTCAAATCCGGCCGGTTTGCCGGCTCAGATTCGGCCGCCGCTAGACGCCACAATCCTTGCGAGGTGGGGCTCGGAGCCGGTGATTGATGAAACCAGCTTTTTCTTCCTCCTCCATGTGTAGACTCAATCCCTGACGATCAGCGTGGTGAGGAGAATTACTAGGCGAGCTCAAGAAAGCTCCCAACACAGCTAGCCTCTTCCTTTTCTCATGCAGATGTCGGTGATATGCTCTAGAGGCAATTATAAAGATGATTGTATTACATACTATGTTTATATATTTATCCGACATTGTTTCTTGAAATAAATAACTCATTATTGGTTAATGAATATGTGATTCTTTCATGAGACTCTTTATGTTCTATGTTGCTATTTCTAAAGGATCCCTGATCAAATATCATATGTGGAACAAATATGTTTAAATGATCCGCACATGTATTAATTGATGATCATGTCTCATTAATAATGTGGATACATATTGGGGAACATGCTGTTGGATAGACCCAACATGAGACACTGCAAGAGCCATATGTGTTGTGTCATCAGTGATCTCATTTAGTGTTGGTATTGAATCCTTAGACCTGAGATTATCACGGTTCCCAACATGTGTAGTAGCTTGTTTAGGGACTGCTAAACGCTACTCCGTAATTGGGTAGTTATAAAAATAGTTTTCGGGTATGCTATGAAACATGTAGTGGGATATGAATAATCAAGATGGGATTTGCCCCTCCTATGGAGAGATATCTCTGGGCCTCTCGATGTTATAGATTATGGAAGTGCATGGCCATACCAAAGGTGATTGAGGAGTCAATCATAGGTTAATTAATCTATCACAAGTTCGAGTAAATGATTGAGCTATTAGAGGATGGCACATATCTAGCCTTGAGCTTAATCGATATCGTGAAGCAAAGGGGTTCATACGAGTATACACTAGAGGTTTTACCGATATGATCTTTATGTATGCCCGGTAAATCAATACGTTATGCTAGAGGCCGCTGTTTACACGTGGACCGAAAAGGAGTTTTTGGGTTACAACCGAGTGTACATGAACCTACAAGGTCGCACGCTTAATGGGCCGGAATAAGAGGATTGGATGGAGATCCAATATGAGCTTAATTCAGATAGGGATCTGAATAGAAGTCCTATGGGCCTTGGAGGCCCAAGTTATCGATCCTATATATTCATGAGGGGTGTGACCGGCAGAGGTATCGCATCACGTGAGAAACCCTAGCCGCCACTCTCCTCCCCGAGCAAAACCCTAGCCGCGTGTAGACGCTAGCATGTCTGCACATGGCGTTCCATCCCTGTACGTGTGGATACCGGTAGAGGTGTCGCTGGTTTGCGGTGCTGATCGGTGTGAAAGCACGGCGAGGAGAACGCACGAGGAGGAAAAGATCGAGCTGCTACGATCGACTACTTCCTCTGCACCGATGCGCGCTACGTCCCCGACGTTTCTTCGGCTTCTTAGCACTTACTTCCGCTGCACAGCACGTCGAGTGGTAATGATCTATGATATAATACTTGCATGGTTCCTGATTTACATGGTAGAAAAATTTTGATTTATGCTATCATAGCCTACACGTATCCCAACAGCAGATCCTCTCCTCGATCGGACTCAATCTTCGAGAAAGAAGAGAGCAACATCAAAAGAAGAAAGGAGGAGAGAAGAAAGGAGGACAGGGAGGATCGCAGAATCATTACTGAACGCTGATGGTGCGTGCAAGTGGAACGAGGATAGGACTAAGTTTTTTTCCCCTCATTTTAACCTCGGTAATTTCTAGAAGAACTCTGAGTTTACCGGTATGATAAAAAAAGTAGGCCAGGAGTCCAATGTGAAGGGAAGGGAAGGCCAGAAGGGTATACTGCTAGGTGTGATTTGGAGTATTACTAGCTTTGAGATTTTTATTTTTGCAAGATTTTCGACAAATATTTGTAACACCAATGCTCAGGCTAAAATGTAATTTGACTTAAAGGTTTACTTTACCTTTTATGTCAATTAGTCCACGGATTAGTCCATATGGCTGTCAAATCAGTTGTTAATAAGCTCATATTTTGTTAAATTGCAATGGAAGTAATATTTGAAAATCACCTTAGCCAAGAAATCAACAATTAAGACTTTTATATACAATTTATATTTTAAATATTAAGTGAATATTTGCGGAATACGTATAGATGTGAGATTTTATAAAACTTTAGAAACAAAATACTTATAGACACTACATGTACTATTTGGTACACACTCAAAACCTAAAATCTAAAATATTGTTAAAATGCATTATATTTATAGACACATATACATGCTAATTAGTGGGCGCGCCAACAGGCGCGCGATTTTCTAGTATATATCAATGCAATTGACTAGACAGGATATTACTCCCGACCCTAGGAGAGGACCTGAAGCTATATAAAATCCTGATGTGCTCTTGTGTTTGACAGGCAACCTTGAGAGTTTACCAATCCTAGATAGGTATAATACGCTAGTGTTTATACTAAACAAGTGGGCAACATATCCTACGCACACAAGCTTTTTCGTGTACACACGTGCACATCAACTAACAAATATCACTACAAAAATCTAGAAAATTCATACATGTACTTTCAATAGTATTACACTTAGGGTTAAAATCTTAACATCAAATTCATTATATTTTAGCCGTAACAAAAAAACAAAAAATCTAACAGTTTTAAGGTTATAATTTTGTTAGAATTTTATCTTTTTTGTTATTCTCTATGTAGAATGAATTTGAAGATACGACTTTACACATAGATATAATACTATTGAAAGTACATATATGAATTTTTCTAGAATTTTTTGTAATAATTTTTAGTTGGTGTATACGGTGTGTACATGCGAGGGCCTGTGTGCATAGGATACGCTCCCAAACAAGTGAGAGAACCATGCATGCATATCTAATTAAAAATATAAATTTGCTCCACGTTTTGTAACAAACAATCTCATGTAATAAGCACACTCACAATTATCATATATTTCTGAATTGTAAACCCATTCCAAAGCACCTATTTATTTTAGTGTTGTTAACAGAGTAGAGACTGAGCAGCACCACAAGGGGACACAACCACAGAGCTTGGTGCCAGACCATCCAGATATATAAATGTTTCAAGGAAAAATATCGGCTAAATATTTTCCTTGAGTCTCTCAACCTCTTCTTCTGAAATTTCCAACCAAAGCTTATCATTTTTCACACTTCACGAAATCCTTTGCAGCCTGGATTTCCTACGTGTCCCCTCTTAAGGTCTTCTGATTCCTTCATGATTTTGCCTATTACGCCTTGACCAACGCATCTAGCTCCATCTTGAGCCTCTCAACCCTTGCTTCAAACAAGCTATGTTTCTGCTTTTCTCTCAAAACCTCTGACTGAATCTTATCATTTTCACCCTTCATCATATTCTTGTTGGTCTGAATTTCCTCCACCTTCATGTTATGGTCTTCCAATTCCTTCATGATTTCTACTTTCTCAAAATCAGATGCCTTTGCAGCTACCTCTTTCACCTCAACTAGTGCGCCCATCATGAGCCTCTCAACGACCGACCAAAGCCTATCATTTTCAATCAACGCCTCAACATAAGTAGACTCCAATTCCTGATTCTTCACTAGAGCTGCCTCGAGCCTAGACTCCAGCGATGCTATCCTCGCATCCATCTCTGCCTTTTGAACACCAAGAACCCTCAATTCCTCCACCTTATCCTTAATTTTCTTCTCTACTACTTGTTGGTATGTATCAGCAGCATTCATGATCAGTAAAATCGCCTTCCTCGCATCCTCCAGGTCATTCTCCTTTGCCTTAATTTGCTTCCTTGCTACTTCTTGGTACGTGTCAGCAGCGTTCATTAACTGCATGCTTGCCTTCCTCATGTTCACCAATTCCTCTTCCTTTGTCCTAATCTGCACCTCTGCTACGTGTTGGTACCTATCGGCAGCATTCATAAACAGCAGACCCACTGTCCTCGTGTCCTCCTTTTGCCTTACCAGCTCACTGGACAGTTTGGTGTTTTGGTGATCCAACTCCCACACCCTGTATTCTAGTGTGGAGATCTTTCTTGAGTACACATCCACCGCCCACCTCTTCTCATTAGACAGCTTGTTGTTTTCGTACTCCAACCTCTTCACCCTTCTCTCCAGGTCATTCTTCTCATTAGATAGTGTAGTGTTTTGGCTCTCCAACTCCTTCACCCTTTGGGACAACACCAAGCTCCTGTAGTGAAAGTTTTAGAGGGAGCATTAGAGAAGAGAGATGGGACAAAGCTATGTACGTGCACGGGAATTGTATCCTTTTGAAATATAGAAAATGATGTCTTGGTCCACTTGAATACCATGCCGTGGCAGCCACGGCAATCAACGCCCCCCCCCGGCATGACTTGGAGGAGTGAGGACGACGATGAATTGCGGCTGCTATTGTCACACACTCGTCGGAGGTTGAAGACACTTACATGTGCTGATGACATGTTTGACTTGAGGTGAATCCATATGTGTGTGTGTGTGTGTATATATAGGGAAGAGTTAGAGGAGAGAAGGGCGGAAGGCATCGAGTGCCGGTGAAGAAAATGATGGAGTGTCGGTGAGGTAGAGAAAAAGAAGCAGTGTAGGGAAGGCATGGAATACCGATGAAGAAGAGGAAGGATGAAGTGCTAGTGAAGTGAAGTCGGGATGGGGTGGTTGAACCAGTTCTGGCTATCTTATCCCTGACTGTATTCTCATCGGAGGACAGGAGCATTTCTCTATTTGGGAAATTTCCACATGCATGATGCCCCTAGTTACCTGCCTTGTGTCTCCTGTGCTGCATCCCATGAATGACGTCTCACAAGGGCTGGAATGGATGAAAAGATCATTTGCGATGGTTACCGCTATTATATTTCCATTTTTCTATGGCCTGGGATAATTGGACTATCCTTGAACGTTTTGTTCGGAAAATTGATTTAATGGCTGCATTCTGAACCTTTAATTGTGAAAAATCCATGTATTAATTTGGTTGTAGAAAACTATAAGCTCGTCAGCTCTAGCGGCGTAGCCTGACTAATTTTCAGAGGAATCTTTCTTATTGACTACATAAGAAGAGATGTCATCAACAAATTAGTAGCCACAAGATGAATGCCACCAAAAGACTTCAGTCATTGGATCATCATCCATTAATTAATCCGTGTGCCAGAACAAATATGTGGATCGGTTAGTAAAAAATATTGGAGTAGCTATATGTAACACCCTGAAAATTCGACCAATAAAAACAAAACTCTAAAAATACGGATTTTCAAAAACTTTTCAAATAAATTGCATCATGCCGATCTTATTCGCCTATTTTATTTGATTCGATTTCGAAGTTCACTAATCGAGTGTGGAGAATAATTAATCGCTTATAATCCTAAAAATAAATTGGTAAAACAAACATAATTTAAAATAAAAATTAAGTGTGGATAGAGATAAATAAAATAATTTCGCGATCATATTTGTATCAATTTAATTTAGACGCAAATGGAATAGGAATTAACACTAATTAAAGATTCAAATAAATAATACAAATAAAATATGAGCAAAATTTATCTAGGATGAATTCATTGATGGGAATAACACACATAATGAATAAAAATTGATTTTACAACATTTAGAAATTGCGGAATTAAATTTAAATGGAAAATAGGCTAAAATCGGGAAAATAGGAAAATGGCACTGTTCATTGCCTGCAAAGTGCTCGACGTGGAACCCTAACCCCGTGCCCCTGCCCTCGCGCCCGCACCCCTGCCGCGTGCGCGCCGTGCGCCGCTCTGCCTCCCCTAGGCCGTCGCGCCATCGTCGCCGCCGCGTGCGCGTCGCCGTCCCGTCGTCCCGCGCGCCGCGCCGCTCCGTCTCCCCGTCCCGTCGCCGCGCCACACGCCTCGCCGTCACCTCGAGCCCCGCACCGCCGCCCGTCCCGCGCGCCGCGCCGCCCTGCCTCCCTGTCCCGTCGCCGCACCGCGCACGTCGCCGTCGTCTCAAGCCCGCGCCGCGCGCCCGTCCCGTCGCCGCGCCGCACGCGTCGTCGTCGCCTCGAGCCCGCGCCACACGCCCGTCCCGTCGCCCGCACCCCGCACGTCGCTCTGCCCTTTCCCCTTTCTCTCCGCCCCGCCGCCGCCCGTCACATCGCCGCACGTCGCTCTGCCCCCCCCCTTGCCGTCGCGCTGCGCGCCCGCACGCCGCACGTCGCATTGCTCCCTCTATGCCGCCGCGCCGCACGCCCGTCCCCCTCGTCGCCTCGCGCCCCGCGCAGCCACGCCGCCGTCGCATCACCTTTAAGCCGCCGCCGCCCCTCTCCTTTTCTCCCTCTCCCGCGCCCTATAAAACCCAAACCCCCTCTCTTCTCCACCCCACACCCATCCCCCATCTTTCCCCTCTTCTTCCCCTCTCCACGCGCCATCGCCGCGCCGCCGCGTCGCCGTATTTGTGCCGCCGTGCCATCGCCTCCGGGTGCTACGCCGTGCGCCGTCGTCGTTGCCGCCTTCGTCACCGCCGCCGTCGTCGCCGCCGCCACCGTGGTGAGCCGCTGCCCTTTCCCTTGCACCCATCGCCGTCGCCTCGGGTAGAGCGAGAGAGAGAGCCGAGTGAGAGAGAGGAAGGGAGAACGGGGCCGAGCCGAGGAGGAGAAGGAGAGAAAAGAAGAGAGAAAGAGAGAGGAAGGAGCCGGGAGAGAGAGGGAGAGAGAGAGAGAGAGAGAGAGGAAAAAGAAAAAGAGAGAGAGAGAGAGGAAAAAGAAAAAGAGAGAGAGAGAGAGGAGGAAAAAGAGAGAGAGAGGAAAGAAAAATAAGAGGAAAAAGGGAAAAGAAAAGAGAGAAAAGGGGAGAGAAAAAGAAAAGAAAAGAAAAATAAATAAATAGGAATTAGAGAGAGGTTAGAAGGTTTAGAAAGTTTAAAATAAATTAGAATTTAATTATAGATTAATTATAATCGTAGAATTGCAAAATTTAATATAAAATATAGATTATTCTTGGTAATCTCTATAAGAAATCAATTCGCGGTAGTTATTTAGATGTAATTAATAACTAGAAACAATTAGATGAATTCTTATAAATTATTATAGATTATTTGTGGATAATCTCTATAAGTAATTGATTCACGGTGGTAATTCGGACTTAATTACAAGGAAATTTAGCCGTGTATTATATTTAATCGTTTAGGCATAGACTAAATTAAATCGTATAATATTAAAAGATAATTTCTGGACTTTGTCCGATACCTGGCTCGCAATGGAAATTTTTAACTTATTAAACGGATGTAACACCCGGACTAATTAAATTAAAAACTTACGATAACAAAATATTTATACAGTAAAAATAATTTAGGATATATAAATCGAAATTGGGTTGGCCCTAGTTCGCAAATAGTAAAGTTAATAAAAAGAATCGATTTTCGCATTCGACTTCTATTTGGATTTATTTGGATTTTTATTTGAATTCTAACCGAATTCAAATCAATTTTCGCACGTAACTATAGAACCCGAGGGAGTTGCAGATCCAAGTGAAGGCCAAGACCCGCAAGACCTTGAGCAAGGCAAGTCATCACTATCCCTTGAACATGTTGATCCCAATTGCGAAATTATTTTGTTTATAAATAAAATTGCATGCAAAGATGAACATCCCACTTGTGAATATGCCATGCCTTGATTATTGTTTATCCTTAAATCTTTGTAACCATGATTACGTATGAGTCCTTAGTCAATTATGACAATTGCTTAGCAATGCTATTCTAGAATCGTGCATACTCATATTTATCAAATGCTATATGCTTGGGCAATTACCTTTGGGAAGGTAATTGAGGTACGGCATGTGGAGGCATGAGCGCCACAGTGCCATGATGTTAATGACATGATTTGTGAAAAGAGAAATAAAATCAAACAAATGTTTTCGACTGGGGCGGACGGAGGATTTGGGTGGTATCCGGAAAAGGCTAGTATCGTCCCCGGTCAATTAAGGACCGAGCCAGGAAGTTAAGCATGAAACGACCCCCGTACAACCGCACTTCTCGTATGGGTATAGACCTAGCGGAATAGATAGCTGAGCAGAGGCAGTATCCATGCATAGTGGTTTCTTGATGTGTGAGGCAGGGGCTCTACGGTGGGGCAGCCATTGGTAGAACCGCGAGGCGGGTGTCTACAGTGGTGTCGCCATCGGTAGGACTGCCATGTGAGAATTTAAACCTAATTAACTTAATGCATGTGTGAGTCTTTCTTTCCCGGGTGCGCCAGAACTCCTCACACTGCTAGAAACCGCGTACGCCTAGAGTGTATGAGGGTGTAAAGTTCATGGAGCGGGTACTGCCAATGCGAGGTTATCGAAAAGCTTTGCCGTGACGCGTCTCATGTGTTGGGACGAGGCTCATGGGTTGGGCAGTCGCGGAGTGCGGGTAAAGTGTACATCCACTGCAGTGTGAGTAAACCAAAACTATTCGAATAGCCGTGCTCGCGGTTATTGAGCACCGGGACATGTATTACACTTGGCTAGACTCTGAATTCTTAATTTGCGTGGGTGGGATATTGCATGATGATTTATATGCTGCTGGAGCCACTTCCTGAGTGTAGGGAATGTGGACGTCCTCAGAAAACCATGACGACTCAATGGCGGGAAGCCATCCTTGGGATCACAATGGATGATGGACAGAACCGTCATTGTCTAATATGAACACTGGTGTTAAAACTTGATCAGTCTATGCTAGGTCTTAGGGTTGTGAAAAGGATTATAAATCTTGCTTTGCGCAAAAGAACCATAACCATCCTTCAAATATCCCTGTCATGTGCATTGTTGCTGTGGTGACTTGTTGAGTACGGTTGGTACTCACCCTTACTATACACAAACTTAATCAGAAGCTGGAGATGAAGCGTCGGAAGATCCCTATGCCTATTATCAGGAGGATGATGAAGACGATGGGGTCCAATAGGTCTTAGATACGGTCGTTGCCTGTGGCAATGGCGTGCCGTTGCCTCCATTTCCGCTGCCTTACCTATTCTGTTTTTGAATGTATTCCGGACCATTCGGTCCGATGATTTAAGACTATGCCTGCGGGCTTAAGATGTAATAACTCGTCCTAGACATTCGTGTATGTGTACTCGGTATTTCAGCTATGAATTCGTGTGTACCAGACTACTTGATCCAGGGAAATGGTACTGTTTGCACGATTGATTCCTGTTATAAAAACGGGGGTCTACACTATACAACATTCGAACAGCTGTTTATGTAAAAAACTTTCAAATGTAACTATACTATAATTAAAAGTGTAATTATAACATATCTCTACTTATATATAACTTAGTACGAAATCCGAAAAAAATCAAACTTGCCTAGGCTAGCCCCATGCAATCTCACTCCCGATGTCGCGGGTTTGAACCCCCGTTGCGCATGTTGCATGAAATTTTGTTCACTCCCTCGCACGAATCTCAATGGAATCCAATGTGGTCCACTAATTGAAAGTTTTGATAGAAAAAAAAAACTATTGTCAACTGTTTTTTTCAAATCCAAAAACTATTTCTTTTGTGCAGTATCTTAAGAAAAGAGGCTTCTTGAAGATCTCTGTAAGTTCAAGTGCCTTAATTTAGTTTTGGTGATTAATGACAAATCTAATTATATAAGACTAATGTTTTTATGAGTTTTTCTTTGACAAGTCTCATTTGGATATGAAAGTAAAAATGATAAGAGATATGTATTAAACCTCACATATTCTAGCTTGGTCTCTCTTGTCGATCCAAAATATAGTGTGAGCTCCCTCATTGATCTTGATTGATTATGTGCATATGCATTCCTCTATATCCATATGTATGCACATCTTGAGAGAGAGTTTATTCTATATTTTGTTTATTATAAAATCTCTACCTTTATTTGAAATTATCTTTCATCTCATCTCTCTATATTGTTTATATCGGGTTATTATCCATCACCAAAGAGAGAAAATATTGAAAGATCTTGGATTAAACAATTTGTGTAATTGTTCCTTTGGTGATAGATGATAAACCGATGTTTATGGGATTAACCACTCTTTTATATAAGTTGTCAACTAGGTTAATTCCCGATAATGAGGTGGTAGATATGCATACTTTTGTGATGGACCTTAATCATGACAAGGATGAAATGCATGGAGATAAAGCGATATGTATCACTTCTTATCTCCTACTTCTTGATAGGTTCATATATATGATTTCCATGTTATTGTTATATAAGTGTGAGAATAATGCTTACTTGAGCCTTATCTTATTTAATCTCCTTTACTTTGAGAACATGGAGATCATGAAGGTATGTATTTTTGTTTGTCTTTATCATTGCTACATGCATTGTCCATGTGTATAGGATAAACCCCACTGGTTCTTCTTTACTTATGCATACACTTGCTTCTCTTGTATATTTCTTTGTATGCATATATTTAGGGGGAGAAAATCCTATACATTTATTGTGCATGTTCTAGATCCATGTTGTTCACCTATTATTTATATCGGATCTTTGTACTTGAGCTTGCGTACGAGTATATGACACTTGTGGTGTTAATGAATACTCAACAAACATATTCATATCTTTCATATGCAACCTGTTGTTCATCAAGTGGAGAATGACAATCGATTTGTTGGGATTAATGTTCTCCTTTGAGATGTGCAAAGAAATAGGTCCCACCGTGATGAGGCTAACGGATGACACCATGGGTTGATGGTCACTAAGCAAGGACATCGCCATGTTGACAAGAATGAAGTCAAGCTTGTGATGAGAAGAAAGTCTTGACAAATGATGGTCAAGACCTCAGTATAAACATGGTTCAACCGAATGGTCACAAGTGTTGTTCTTGCCTCAAACATTGACCCCAAGTTGGATGGCGCAAGACAAAGGTATAATGGAGCTAAGAATGTTTTCTTAGTCTTTTTCCGGTCTTGGTGTTTGGTGTAGACCGGATTTGCTAGATAGGCGCCGTACTATTAAGAGTGGTCTATGAAGCGAGCATGTGGATGATCTTGTGCCATATTAGTTCATATGCATGTAGGTGCATTTGGTGGGCTTATCTAGCCAAGTGTGGTGAGTTTTCTCAAGTCCCAAACAAAGAGTGAAGTGGGCACATCCTATAGGTTTGGGTAGCCTCATGTGGTTTTGTCCGGTGGAGTATCCTTTGGAGTGTGAGCCCTTTCTCCCTGAGAAAAGTTGTGTTTCTTAGAGGATTGTTCATGGGTTGGATAGCCCTTTGAATAATCTTTCCATAGAGTCCAAGAACGTCAAATTCCGAGACTCGAATCAAGAGTTATCACCATTTTACTATCGGTGGACTGTGGTGAAAATTGCCTAGTGGTCAGACCGACATTGTATGGACGGTCAGACCGCCCGAAGGTCCCGACAGCCCCCAACAGCTAGTTTTTTTTGACCGTTGGACCAAGGGCCGGTCTGACCGGGTTTAGTAGGGCGGTCAGACTGGCAGACACGTCTAAAAAGGTGTTTTAGCCTCCAACAGCTAGTTTTGGTGGTTGGGAGTATATATACCCACTCCCCAGCAGCAAGGGTAAGGTTTTGGCACTCCATTGCATTATCTTGAACCCTTGCACCCTTGTGCACTTAGTTTATCTAGTGAGGTATTGGAGAGTGAGTTAAGCCAATCCAAATGTATTGCTTCATCGCTATAGCTAGTGTAGCACTTGATCATCCTCGGCATGCATCCTAGACTTGTTACTCTTGGAGGTTGTCACCTCCTAGACGGTTTGGAGGAGTTGCCTGGTGACCTCTCCGAGAAGGTTGTGGAGGATGGCCGGTGTTGATTGTGAGTGGCTCGGTGTTCTCCATCTCCGGAGTGGAGGAAGAACAACCATAGTGATAGAGGCCTGGAAGACCACTTCGTGGGCCGGCTCCCACCTTGCCCACCCCTTGACGAAGGGGACTTGCGGTGGCTTCGTGGTTTGAGCGGTAAAGTTGGACTCACCTCAACGGTGACGTAGGAAGTTAGCAAACTTCTGAACATCGGGTGAAAAAAATCCTTTGTCACTTGTCTCCTTTATTTTGTGCAAATTTACTTTGAGCAAGTTTACATACTAGAGTTTATTTGTGCTATTATCACCCTAGGCTTACAAATCTCAACATAGGCTAGCTTCTTTGTGTACTTAGTTGAGACTACTTGATTTAGGTTTTGAATTGTGCAAAACCGTTTTTATTTACGTTTTCGCATACAAAACTCGGTTTAGCCAAAAGTTTTAAAACCACCTATTCACCTCCCTCTAGTCGGCCTCCTTGTTCCTACAATCTCTCTATTGCATTTGTTTGTCCTACTACCATAGCCACCAATAGGTCTCAATACTGCACACTCCATTGTATTGCATTTGTTTGTCCTACTACCATAGCCACCAATAGGTCTCAATACTGCACACTCCATTGTTATGCAGTTGGATTGTTGTTTTATCTATTTACTATTTATTCCACTCCATGGTGAGTTGATCTTCGCCAGCATGGGCCACGATCAGGTGGAGCTCGGCTTCATGGCTGGCCGTTGCAACAACGGTACCATGGCAATGTCCAACGGAAGCCGAGTAGATGATTCCGGCAGTCCCAATGACTTCCAAAGGAGGCGACACAGTACCATGCCACGTGGCTTCCAGGTGATGCGTGTGCTGCACAGTCGGGATAACGTACTTCAGTTGGTTAGGAAGTTTGTTGGGATAGGATTAGATTAGGTTGTCCTCTATCCATGTAAGGATGGTCCCTCTCTAGGTTATGATAGGCATTAGATTAAAATTTATCATAGTGCCCACCGACCCTACCTTCTCGGCTCCCGTCAAGTAATTTTGGTTGAGGGCTAGTCTTGTAACTTTCTCTATTATAATATAATCTATTCCCCTTCACCTATTTCACTTTCACGTGACACTTACCTCATTCAATCTTGCCAGTAATAAAAACTTACTCCTTATTGGGTACACCTAAACATATTTGCAAGATCGTTGGAACATTTGCATCAATCAAAGATTCAATGTATTTTTTTTCTTTTCCTGACACCATAGTTTGTTTTCTGAATCATATTTAGATGTTCGCTGACTACTTTAATTTTACCTTGAAGAGGTCTCTATGGATTGAACCTACAAATCATGGCTATTCATTTT